>CM066330.1:235911781-236256781 GCA_033807585.1 Hydrophis major | reverse complement strand
GAAAGAACTGGAGAGGCATTTAAAAATAAGATTTATAGTAATGAGTAATTCCAGCCTTCCTTGTCTAAACTTGATAAATGCATGAGACAGTTATTACAAAGAAATAAATATATATAAGGCTAGAACATTTGAAACTTTAATTTCTAAGAATGGCTGTTAAAGGGGACAGCATTAAGATATAAGATACAATTATGCGTGGAATAATATGAAGTGGATAGAGAATTTATTCTCTCTCTTAAAATACCCAGTGAAGCATTAAAACATATTTAAAATAGACAAAGAAAGGCACTCTGTATGTACACAGAAAAAGGTACTTCAGTGTCCACAGGAGTGCTCATTAAGATCTGTTGGCAATTGCCTCCTGGGAATCATTAAAGAGAAATCCCCAAAAGATTCAATATTTGATTATATATATATTAATGGTGGCATGAATTGTGCTAGCTCAGACCTGGAAGATGTCTACCATTCCATCAAACGACATAATTTGCAAAATTTTGGATTGTGCAGAGATGGATAGACTCACACTGAAATTAAAGGACAAAGAGGGACTCAGAGTATTACTTAATCTGGAATATCTGGTATCAATGGTTAGACAGTAAAACAGGATAAAGAAAGGTCAAAAAAGGAAATAAAATTCAAATACTAGTGTTAAGCCTGGTTTCCCCAACCAGGGTTAGGGAGACAAGCTAAACAGAATGTGCAGCGTTAGTCAGATAGGCACACAGATAAATGAGTGAGCTAAGCTTGTATGTTTATTAACATACAGTAAAAATGACAGATACGCTTGTGCTATCAAATATATAGTTTATTCCATTATGAGTTCATAGCATAGTCAAAATAACAGTCCAATAGTCATGTATCATTTAGTCAGTCCATTCAGGGATATTCAGTTAGCAAAAGTCCGTGTAGAAATATCCTATGTCAATTCACTTACAAGTCAGTCCTTTGTTTTCTCTCCCGTTCGAGCAATGCAGACTTGTTTTCCTTGCAGTAATCAGGGATCATCAAAGCCAGAGAGAGAGCAAGCTGCAGTCTTGCCTCTTTTAAAGTGCTTTCACAACCACTCCCTTAATTACATTCCCTATATTTAAAGCTGCAGACACTTTAACTAACAAACTATGATTACATATTATTATTTACCTAAACCAGTTAGGGTAAAACAATGTTATCCCTAACAACTAGTATATAGATAGGAAAAAGGAGAAGTTGTAGAAAAGGAGGAACTGTTGGAAAAATGGAAACTTAATTAAATATTTATATTTGGATTCATAAATACCAATGTAGAAATACATATATCGAACTATTAAAAATGTGTACTCCATTTCCCCCCATGCTTATGGAATGTTAAAATGTAATATAGATTATAATTACTCCTGACTATACACACACACACACACACACACAGTATTAACGTGATACTTCTTTTCATACTTGAACTATTGACCTATAAAGATGAAATATTTTTGTTTATTAATAGTAGCAAAGCACTGTGAATTAATATCACTAATATGATAAATAACTGGAAAATATTATGTGTATCTATGGCATTTATGGTACTGTCAAGAAAGTGATGTTGAAAGATATTGACATAATTTCTTCTACAGAAACTTTTGCAAATCTTTTCAATATTTTGTATTTTGTACATTTTTTAATATCTTGAATTTCAATAAAGAATTTAAAAGAAAAGATCTGTTGGCAATTGCTTTAAGCTACTGGTTCTTCTAGGATCCATGGCTGCCCTCTGCAACTCTAGGAAGATCCCTAGAAAAAGTTGTGTTTACATGTAAGGGTTGCAGACAAGGGGCCATATATGGATTTTTTTGCACACTGAAGCACCTTTCCCCTTCAAATCTAAGATCTTGAACAACCTTAAACAAAAGCATTTCTTCCATTAACCTATGGGATTCATTACAACATGTGAGGGAAAGTAACAGACAGCTGTAAAAAGAGACTAGATACATCCATCAAGAACAGATCTGTCTTAAAGACTCAGTGGTAATTCCAGGTTGAGACTATCATGCCTCTAAACACCACTTGCAGAGGGGAATAACAATAGCAGAGGTCATCTCATTGGGTATGGTGAGAAACCAGATTCTTGATTAAGATGAGCCTTGACCTGATCTAGCAAAGCAATTCTCACATTCTTGAAAGTATCCTAAATAATTTTACTCTTAACATCATGGAATCTTGAGATATAGATCAAATTAGTAAATGACAACACAAATCCTATCCTTTTGAATATGTGTGTGTGTGATACCAACAAGTAAGCAAAGGGGATAGGTTTGTATTTTATTCTGTCCATTATTTTTCAGGAGTTGAAAAGTAAAATCAAGATCAAATCCTTACTGATTTTAAAAATTATTGAAAACCATAAAAATAGCTCACAAAGAATGTATGCCACAGGTCAGGAATAACTGATTGATTCCTTGCTTATTTTGCATGCTCTCTCTCTATAGTGGTTTTCTTTAAGAAGCTTTATTTCTCTTCCTTCCTTGCAAGAAAAAAAATCTAAGCTCATAATAAAACTGTTTACTTTCTGTTAATATCAGGTTTCTTTTGCAACATTACAGACTCAGCCTGGACTAGACTAGGATTGCCTTTTGTTTTATTATTGTTTTTCTTCTTAGCCATTTAGCAAACTTGTTAAAAAAGCAGAACTGTACATACACTGCTCAAAAAAATAAAGGGAACACAAACATAAGACATCCTAGATCTGAATGAATGAAATATTCTTATTAAACACTTTGTTCATTACATAGTTGAATGTGCTGACAACAAAATCACACAAAAAGTATCAATGGAAATCCAATTTAGCAACCCATGGAGGTCTGGATTTGGAGTTACACTCAAAATGAAAGTGGAAAAAAACACTACAGGCTGATCCAACTTTGATGTAGTGTCCTTAAAACAAGTCAAAATGAGGCTCAGTAATGTGTGTGGCCTCCACATGCCTGTATGACCTCCCTACAATGACTGGGCATGCTCCTGATGAGGTGGCGGATGGTCTCCTAGGGATCTCCTTCCACATCTGGACTAAAGCATCCCCCAACTCCTGGACAGTCTGTGGTGCAACATGGCATTGGTGGATGGAGTGAGACATGATGTCCCAGATGTGCTCAATTGGATTCAGGTCTGGGGAACGGGTGGGCCAGTCCATAGCATCAATGCCTTCACCTTGCAGGAACTGCTGACACACTCTAGCCACATGAGGTCTAGCATTGTCGTGCATTAGGAGGGACCCAGGGCCAACTGTACCATCATATGGTCTCACAAGGGGTCTGAGGATCTCATCTCGGTACCTAATGGCAGTCAGGCTACCTCTGGCGAGCACACGGAGGGCTGTGCGGCCCCCTAAAGAAATGCCACCCCACACCATTACTGACCCACTGCCAAACCGGTCATGCTGGAGGATGTTGCAGGCAGCAGAACGTCATCTCCAGACCCTGTCATGTCTGTCACATGTGCTCAGTGTGAACCTGCTTTCATCTGTGAACAGCACAGGGCACCAGTGGCGAATTTGCCAATCTTGGTGTTCTCTGGCAAATGCCAAATGTCCTGCACTGTGTTGGGCTGTAAGCACAACCCCCACCTGTGGACATTGGGCCCTCATACCACCCTCATAGAGTCTGTTTCCGACCGTTTGAGCAGCCACATGCACATTTGTGGCCCACTGGAGGTCATTTTGCAGGGCTCTGGTAGTGCTCCTCCTGTCCCTCCTTGCACAAAGATGGAGGTAGTGGTCCTGATGCTGGGTTGTTGGTTTCCTCCATGTCTCCTGATGTACTGGCCTGTCTCCTGGTTGTGCCTCCATGCTCTGGACACTATGCTGACAGACACAGCAAACCTTCTTGCCACAGCTCGCATTGATGTGCCATCCTGGATGAGCTGCACTACCTGAGCCAATTGTGTGGGTGGTAGACTTCATCTCATGCTACCACTAGAGTGAAAGCACCGCCAGCATTGAAAAGTGACCAAACCATCAGCCAGAAAGCATAGGAACTGAGAAGTGGTCTGTGGTCACCATCTGCAGAACCACTCTTTTATTGGGGATGTCTTGCTAACTGCCTCTGCTTTCCACCTGTTGTCTATTCCATTTGCACAACAGCATGTGAAATTGATTGCCAATCAGTGCTGCTACCTAAGTGGACAGTTTGATTTCACAGAAGTGTGATTGACTTGGAGTTACATTGTGTTGTTTAAGTGTTCCCTTTATTTTTTTGAGCAGTGTATTTAACTGCAAACAAGATAAAGTCAGTGTTTTCTGTAACACCTTTTCAAGTGTGGTTTATGATCAAAGGATTCCTAGGAGTAACTAACACCAATCGATTTGCTATCCTTGAAATTGTTGCTTTGTGCCTTAAATGAAGATACTTTGTTTTCAAAAACCTTCTTTTATTACAAACTGTGGCAGCAATGTCTCTCTTTGGAATTTTACTCTTGTTTTTTAAACACATGAAGTTGGTTCCTATTTCCTCTCCATGTTTGGGAATATAACTGAAGATAATCTGTTCTAGTCAGAGGGGTGTATATGCAAACTTGGTTTTTTTCATATTTCTAATTCATATTTAAATAAGCTAGTTCTTTAGACATTTTAAAGATTGGCTTACTGTTTCCTTTTTCAAATTTCAGTTTCAGAGGAAACATTAAAAAAATGTTTATCCCGAATGGTTACATTTTATAAATGGTTCAAAAGGACTTCAGATAAGATACTGAAGAAAAGCCATAAAATCAGTAATGTTGAAGGGAGTGGGGATGTTGGAAGGATTTTGTTAGGGATACACCCTAGCAGAATCTGCACGGCAGTCAGGAAGGCAGGCAGATATGTGAGATAAACGTTTTTGTAGCTTCCACTCAGTAAAACAGATACACTGTGCTAGTTAAATAATTTATTCCAGTAAGATTTTTAGCAAAGTCAAAACAGTCTATATATCATACACTAGTTCAGTCCGTCCGGGGATTACTTAGTTGCAAAGTCCAGTGTCGAAAAAGAGGTCAGTAAACTTACAAATATCAGTCCAGTAATATATCTCTTCGCAGTAGAGATATGAATATGTCAAACCTCCTTTCTTCCTTCAGCAGCAGGAAACACGCAGTTAACAAACCAGCAATCCATCATAGTCAGCAATCCAGCAATACAGTAAGCCAGCAATCAATCAAGTTCTCTTGCTCCCTCTTATGGCGGTTTTACAACTGCACCCAAAATTACATGCTTTGCAGTTTAAAGTGACACACACTTAAATTCACTATCATAGTTTATATATATTATTTTACCCAAACTACGTTAGGTAACCTTGTTATTCCTAACAGATTTGCTAACTAGAACAATTGCTGATCACCATGCTTGGTCTAGCATTTAATATGACAGTGACAATCCTTCATTTCGTCCCAGGCTGATATTTTAGTTTATTAGGATTTGGTCCATATCCTGCATTCAACAACTGGGCTCACACCTCAGGTGGGAAGTAGGGAAAACTGAAGACAGTTCTGTGAAAACGTTGAGTAGACCAGTCCCTCAGAATCTCTTAATGAGAGAATGGAAAATCACTTATTTGTTTCAGATAGTTGCTCCTTGTGAGGAAACTGCAAGACAGCTATTTTCTGCAAGTTTCAGCATTTGAACATTACAGGATTGTCATCTTGTTTGCAACTGTGACAAAGCCTTTTAAAGGACTGCTTCTAAGCTATGAGAGAACTTTGGAATTACAGATTTGAAAATGCTGGGTGAGTCTATTTTCAAACTTGAATGAAGGAAAATTTTGATCATAAGTTTAAGAATTTAAAGAATCTGAAATAAATAGCAAAGAGCTAAATAAGATTTCAGAATGCTATAAGCAGACTAAAAATCCAGATAAAATTGGAATACTGAAACTTTTACAAATACAATTATTATAAAGCACTGTTTCTTATGTGAAATAGATCCATTTTGGTTTTTACAAGACAATATATTTCATTATTTCAAAAACTGGACACTAGAGGGGACTATGGTTTTTAGGTTGAAGAAAGACATATGGGCCTATAAGATGATGAAAAACATTATGATGATATAAATACCGAAGGAAACTTTTGAAGAATGGAATCAGAAAACAGTAGCCTCAATATCAACAATATCAGTAATAATGTCTGCTTCTGTAGATAGACATGTCCAAAAGATATTACTAAATAAATTTCAGACGGAAAACAAATTTTATCTCTAAAATAGAGTTCATATTGAAAGTGTATTTATAACTGATAGGCTGAAACAATGATTTGGAAATGGTTGTTTCACTGAATCTACAAAAGAAACTACTGAGGTAGTGAAAGTGAGGTACAAATGAGAAACCAAGAGGGTGATTTAGATATTTTTTTCCTATTGGATTTACAAAAGAAGCTTGTTAAAACATTGAAGAACTATGTGCTGTGAAGTAAAGAAGAAACAAAGAAAAATCAAATTCTACAACAATTTTTGAATGAACTAAAGATTAAGTCTGTTGGGAGTAAAAGGAAGGAATACAAAGTTGGTTTATTAGATCAAGATTAGATGTTGGTACTTCTAGTTATCTTTTCTAGACTTTCTGCTGACACCAGGACTGAAAAGATGGTTTTTTGAATTTTTCTACAGATAAGAAATGGGACATGGGAACAAGAAATAAATATGTGTAACTTTAGAGAGCAGGAAAAACAACTACAATAATCCACTGCCTATACTTTTGACAGATTAATTTCATATTTAGGGAAGACAGGAAAAGGGAAACAATAATTTCAATATAACGGGTAAATAGGAAAAAAGATAAACTTTCCATTTTAATAATATGCAAATTATATCAAGCAATTTCCAGAATTTACTGTACAGAGTATGACTACATGCTTTTCAGATGCATCATGCCAGGTTTCATATTGGTAGAAAAATGAGGAAAGGCATTTCTAAAAATGAAGTATGGCACTGCTTTTCATGTCCATTTCATTCTATCAAAGAATAATTTATTTTGAAATAAAATTTGAGAAGAGTCCTACTGCAGTAGTTCAACAGCCCATTTAATCCAGCACTTTGTGTCATATAATGTTTGACCAATTTTTTTTTTTTTTTTTTTAGGGGGGGAAGCTTAAAAACTAGGACAGGAGGATGGTAGCTTATCTTCACTGTTAATCTGACAGCTAATAATCAAGACACACAGTACTTGATTCTTAACCTAGTAGCATCAAGATGAGCATCTCTTGGTGCCTCAAAACTCCATGGATATGTTGTAGTTTTACCATACCTAGGGCACAACTGAATGACCAACCATTAAATGGCGCCAAAGACATATGGAAAACTAATTAATTGGGTTGAAGGCATCTGGACTTTCCCTGACCAGATTTGGGGGCTCCATACATACAGACATGTCAGTCACTATCCTATTACATTTGTATGTTACTACATCACTTCTTACTATTATAGGACTAAGGTTTTCAGAAGATTTAAGTGTAGCATCAACCTGAAAATCACATGAACCTTCTCTAAGTTATTTTAGAGATCTTAGGAAGAGCTCTGCACATAAACTTTGAAACTTAACAGTAATTGACTCCATACTCATATACTAATACACAATATCTTACAAGCCAGTCTTAGGTCTTGTGATTTGACATGGTGTCCTAACTCTGTTCTTATTTCGTATCCTGGCTGTTTATATATAATTCAAGGCAACAAACACACTGAATCTACCTCCTATTTTCTCCATAACAACTCAGGCAGTTGGGCTGAGAGGGTGACTAGTCCAAAGTCATCCAGACAGTTTTCATGCCTAAGAGAGGCCTAGAACTTTAAGCTGTTACTTTAAAAAGACTATTTTCATTGAGTTTTCCCTTTCTCACTTCCCATTTCAGCTTGAATTCTGGCATTCAGTTAAATCCTATGCAAGATATTCTAAGTGTGGATGGTCAGGGGTGTCAAACTGGAGGCCCGCAGGCTGGATGTCACATTCAGCCCACGGCCACAATAGCTCCATGAAGGGGGAAAACACCTCATGTGATAGCAACATGACACCGTGAGTTTGATACCCGTGATCTAGTAAGTATTTTCAGAGTAGCAATTATCATTAATTAACAGCAGGCATGTCCAACCTTTTGGCTTGCCTGGGCCACACTGAGGGAAGAGGAATTGTCTTGGGTCAAATATTTTGTATCACACAGCAGTCCTTGACTTACAACCACAATTGAGCCCAAAATTTCTGTTGCTAAGCATTCTTAAATGCATGTAAGAGTATTTGCTAGAATAAGCCTTTTGGGGGGACCCACTTCTTAAAATACTTATGCATAAGAATTGATTGAAAGCAATAAATAAACTCAATTTTATGTGTATGTATGAATGTCTTCAACTCAATCTTGACTCCAGGTAATTGCCTGGACAAGTCCCAGTAGTTTTCTTGGCAACATTTTCAAAAGTTTGCTTTTGCCCTCTTCTTAAGGCTGACAGTGTGGGATTGGTCCAAATACCTATTGGCTTCATGAGTATGGCAGAACTATAATTCATAGTCTTTGTTTCTAGTCTGGTATCTTTTAGCCACTACACCAAATTGCCTTTTTAAGAAAGATAGGTTAATCTCCAAATATATTTTAAGTTAGAAATCAAATAAAAACAAATTAGGGTATTAGAGGAACGGTAATGCAGCAATCTCTGGTTCAGGAAAGCACAGATTACTTGGGACGGAACTCCCACTGAATTTTCTAACAAGGAAATCTAAATGTCTGTAGGAAGGACCGATATGGAACACACAGGGAGCTTATGCAGCACAGCTTATGCAGCGCAACCCCAAATTCAGATTCTTACTTGATTTTTTTCATGGTATTCTAACCCTTTCATTCCAGAAAGAATGTAGGAAAATTTACTCTTTTATTACGGTTTTACAAAATATAGATTGCAAACACACAGCCGACCACAAGATGGCAGATTTTCCTCAGTTTCCTTACTGACATTTAATGGTCTGAGGCTTACAACTCCAATAACTTTGCTCATTCAACTGCGAAATTTGCGCACCGCGCGCACACCACTTAGGTTAGGATGGCTGCGCATGCGTACTAAAAGAGGAAGGTGGCCGGGCCATTTTGCCATCATGGCAGGATCGAATTCTGAGGACGGGTCGGCCGAAGCCGATCCACCAGGATTCCTGCCTCCCATGGAGGGCCTACAGTTGATCCAGCAGGGAGCCGAAGCCCGCCTCTATCGGGGCCAATTCTTAGGGAGACCGACGGTGATGAAACTCCGGTTCCCGAAACGTTACCGGCACCCAACGATGGATGAGAGGCTCAGCCACAAGCGAACGGCACAGGAGGCCCGTTCGTTGCTACGCTGTCGACGGGCAGGTGGGGTGGGGCTTAGCCTGAGATTGGATGAGGCAGGAAGTGGGCGGGCTTCACAGGGCGGCCAATCAAAGAAGAGTTAGATCCGCTTCCACCCTATTCTAAATAGGCTAAAAGAGGGAGTCCAAAATAGCGACCATTTGACAAAGGAAAATATATATGAGGAAATTCGAATATTGATCAGTTTTTATTAGAGCGTGATTCAAAGTTTTTTTTTTTATTTCCCTTAATTGGAGGGACTGTCTGAAATGGCTAAGGAGACTGTCTGAAATGGCTAACTTTTTAAGAAGTAATGGATAGGTTAAACATATTTCAATGTGTCCTATTTGGAAAATATATACCACCACCTCTTTTTTTCAATATTACAAAAATCCTTTTTCTATAATCTTTCAATTTTAATGTATTAATTCCATTTGCTGTCATCAGTTTAATTTTTCATAGACATTGCCATAGGAAATATTAATGGTAAAAGCCAGAGTATGTTCCTGATCAAATACAGCTTGTGTTTTACATCTTTTCAATTAAACTTACTAAATTAAATTGGATATCAGACTGCTTTGGGTAGTGGCCATGACCTTGTGAGCTTCATACTCAGCCATGGAAGCTCACTGGGTGATTTCAAGCTAGCTTTTCATCTCAGCTGATATCCCTCTTTAAAGGTGTTAGAGAAAAATAGAGGGCAGAGTGCTATGTGAGTGTCTTGAAGGAGGAAAGATAGGATGCAAGTTTTAATTGAATAAAACATGCCAGCTTTAAAATCAGTATTTTTTCTGATCCAGACTTTTAAATGCACTTCTTAGTCATATCTTGTCATTACATGAGCATTCCCAGCTTCTCCCTTATATTTTCTAGATTCTATAGCTTTTCATAATAGCCAGCTACAAATAGCATGGCAATATGTTAATTGATTGTTTTATAGCTCAAAAGCAAGAAAGATGGCATACAATAGCACATGCCTATGATAAGGAAAAGGTAGAATGGTGACAGGTTTTTGTGAAGGAAAATAAGCATTGAAAAATACTTTCTTCAGAACATTAGTCTAACTCCTAAGATGATATAATCACCACCAACTAATGTTTTTTGTCTTCTTTTTAGGGATTTCTGCACCTGTTGTGTACTTTGTGGATTATATTGTCAACTGTATATATCTTGAAGACATTGTAGGATCAACTACTGTTCGGGACTATATAATCTCCCAGCAGCAATCTGGTGAAGGTATCAGCAATCTTATTCAATTAGCTGAAAAGATAGGGGAGATATTAGCACGAATGCATGATGAAGATCTCATTCATGGGGATCTCACAACTTCTAATATGCTTTTGCGACCACCAGCACAGAATCTGGAGTTGACATTAATAGATTTTGGACTAAGTTTTATTTCTGGCCTTCCTGAGGATAAGGGTGTTGATTTATATGTCTTAGAGAAAGCCTTTTTGAGTACCCATCCAAATACAGCAGCTCTGTTTGAAGCACTGTTGAAGAAATATTCAACTGCATCTAAAAAATCAATTCCAGTGATAAAAAAGCTGGATGAAGTACGATTAAGAGGAAGAAAAAGATCTATGGTTGGATAAAGAATGCAGACAACACAGGGAGAAAAAGAAGAGGAACATAAATTTTATGTGTGCTTTAAATATTTTCAGTTATGTCTAATAATAAAATTGAATTTGGCTGTTTATTTCATATTTGTGTACTGGAAATTTATTACTAGATTTATATAATAATAGTAAAAAATTCAAGAACAGAAATTGGTATTTGCTTCTTTTTAATTGTTTATTTCCTGAATCAATTGGAATTTGACCCACAATCCTTTTGTGAAGATGAAAATCCTTGATGTAGTATCTTATGCAACCCAGTCATATGATTCAAATAATTTGGGCCATTTCAAGACTTGCAAGTTCCTATTAATCTCTTAAGATTTTATTTGCATCACTCCCTTTTATGCCAAGAGTACATTTATGGCCTCAATAAATATTGTTAATAACTACAGGGTTGAATATCCCTAAATCTGTTACAATCTGTGGTGTTAGACCAGTTGTATTATGTACTATGTATTCTCAACATTCATTTATTAGATTTGTTTGCTGCTCATCTCCTTGGGGGGCACATGGCAATTGAATAGAAATATGCCTGTGAATATTCCTCTTGTTTCCTGCCAGACTTGTCCCCTTGACCAGTTATTCCTTTGATTAGTATTTTTAATAGTAAGTTGCATAATGCAAAACAAAAGGTCAGCCCATCTTCATATTTATTTCTAAGAAAGCATCTGATTTCCATAATCTTTGATTTCTGCAATCCAGTACTTCGTCTTGATGCATTTTCATCTGTCTAGAATTAAAACATAACTAAGTGTACTTGATAGGGAATGTGGCAGTTATCATTCTGATATATGAGTAAGTGTGAATTTCATTCATAGTATCTCTATTGTGAAAGTGCCCCTGGGGGTTTTGACATTTCAACTGCATATATTATTCCAAAGAGGTTGAGGGTCATAAGTCTTTCACATAAGCCCACTTTGAATCCAATAGAGTTTTCTTCTAAATATATCCATGGAAAATGGACTATCTGACTGCAGTTCTGAGTACTGGAAGAAATGAAGTAATGTTTGCACCTCTTGGTTATTTTTGTCCTTTAGATTTTAATTTAAATGAATATCCTGTTGAACCTATAGGAAGGAGATCATGTATCACCTGAAGGTTACAACAAATTAGATGCTAGTCTAGACACATATTATCAATGATAGTAGAATCACAAGAGTTTTTCTAAAAAATATAAAAAGGTACTAATGTCAGATTTCCTTCAAAGTTGGAGCTTATTTGAGCTTTCAGAACAGAAAAATTAAAAAATCATACAGGCTATGTTACCTTCTCAGAAAGCACAGAAGTGCAACCTAGTAAAGCATATATTTGTATACATTATTAGAAATTACTAATAATGTTTAGCAGTTGCTTACTAGGTTGGTAAAATGAAATAAATTATGGAAATTCATTTACAGAACATTTAAACTAAGTTTCCCTTTTTTCCTGTAGCAACTCTTGCTAAATAGATAATAAAGATACAGCTTTTATTATTTCTATAAATAATATACCTAATATTCCTTTCTCCTATTTTCCCTACAACAACAGTGAGATGTGTTGGGCTGAAAGAGTGTGACTGGCCCAAAGTCACCCATGTGACTTTCCTTAGAATTAATTATAGTAATTAAATCTGATTAAAATTTATTAAATTAATGGAACTTGACAGCTTTTCTTCTGCAAGTTTCTTGTAAATAATTATGTGGCAGGTAAATATTCGTTTCTCAGCATGCAGTATTTCCCAGAATTAGAGGTGGCATATGAGCACAAAATTCAAAATATTTACCTGAGCATTGTCTGCCTGTTATAAAGTTGTTACAGTATACAATACTTATAGCAATGCCAATAAATATCCTGTCTTCCATAAAAGCTTTTTTTAAACGTCTTTTTCCATTTGGCAAACAATACAATGAACAGAACGGATAATGCAATAGCTGTTTTGTTTTTTTTTAAGAAAAAACTAGCTTAGTTCTGTGTGGATTTAGGACCTGAGGTAAACTTCAGCCATAGAAAGGTGCATGGATGCAAAGTTTCTTTCAAATAGTTGCCAAAGCACCAGAAGAGGGAGAAAAATAATATATATTAATAAGGCAGATACAAGCGAGGTGTTTTAGTTTGGAAAAACTAGTGAGTGCGAAAGGATTAGCTTTCCTCCTTGCATATATACGTGGATTTTGTGTCGCCTCTGCTCTCCTATTCAAGGCGGGGCGTTAAAGGCGGCAGGTTGTCTGCTGAGTTCCTTAGAAGCGCGACACCGGAGTAAGCGCATGCAGCCCTGTCCTGGTTTAAGAACTGCCCCCTTAGGCATCCGGTATTTAAAATATTTGACAACTCTTCCAAGAGACTTGGTGGGAGCGATGGACTGGACCGGATTTACTTTCCCGTGGGTTGCAAACGTCTAAAGATCGTATAAACTCCATGAAAGGCCACGCACTTCGGGGATGAAGCTGATCGTCACACCAGAAACGCCGAAAAATCAAAAGAGACACCGAGAACGACGGTTACGACACCACAAAATGCACATAATCTACACAGAACAGTTTAGCAGAATCCACTCCCATCTTGTTCACTTAAAAACAGTCTGGGCGTTTCCAAAACTACCATAGCGCAGCGGCAAAGAGCAACTGCAGTTTCTTATGAATGCTCGGCAGATATGAGTTCGAGACCTCGTCTCCCTGCAAGCGTCCTAGCGCCTGAGACTGCTCGTGTCAGAGGCGTATTCACTTACTTGCTAGAAAAGTTGCTCCAGGCCATGTGCCCATTTCCTCGTGGATTCAGGGTTCCACCGGCCAGGGCATAATTTTAGTCCGCGAACGCTCACTTCTTCTCCGGTTCCCAGTTGTTTCGCGTTCCTTGCATGAGAGGAGGGGAACTTTTTCTACCCCAATGCCAGCCCCTTGTCTTTCTTTCTGAATAGCCATAGGCCTCTTCCAGCATTTTTTTTTTGGTCATGGGCATGTTTAAACCAGTGTTTTTCAAACTTTCCCAAAATTCCCCAGCCAGCCATGAATTCTGGGAGTTGAAATCCATTCATCTGAAAGCTGGCAAGACTGGTCTACAGCGCTTTTGTGCAGTCTCTGACAACAACAACAACAACAACAACAATAATAATAATATTTTAGCCATTGTCTATCCACTGCAGGATGAAGGTCTTTTCCACATGTTTCCAACCAATACTGAGGGGTTTTTTACCCGTTGCATTTGTGGTCCCTATTGTAAGGAATTCTGTCCACAAGAAAAGCTGACAGTGGGAAAGAAAGAGCAGGAGGGAAAATTGCTGAAATCCATTCTCTCTGATTACAGGAACAGGAGATGGGGGGGGGGGGAAGTGCGGGGAAATAGGTCTTTTGGAGTGCAGTTCTCTCCCTGTGCCCCTGTGGATCTTGTAAGAGGAAAACATGAATAAAATCCATTGTGTATTGTGTAACTGTGACTCAAACTTCAAAACTACCAGTTGATACTTTTCTATTGCAAAAGGGAGAATTTGAAACGTTGAACAATCACACGTGCTCTGGGAAAATCTGGGAAAATGTGTACGTGTTAAGGAGGCATTTAACTTCCTGATGTCCCATATTAGGTAATGAATTGTATACTGAAATTCAATAAGTAGATTGTAAACCAAGCCATCTTCGGATGGGGCGGTAGTCTAAGGTATAAAATAGAATGCAAAATTTTGCTCTGGGTTCCTCCCATCTGCCAGGGTAGGAACCCGTTTCTGCAGAAATGCTACAATAAAGCTGTTTTGCTTGGATTATTATTGAATCTTTGGTGGTTTTTCAAGCCCCCACCCCACAATTTGGTAAGCCAGCCAGGAGGCAAGCCAGCCAGGAGCCTCAATGGTGGTCTTCTGGAAGCCGGGGACTAGGTGAGTAGTAGCCATGACCTCCCATTGAGAGGTGCCTCCTCCCCGAATTCTGGTCGGTTCCAGAGGCGACTGGAAATCCAGACAATCCTTGGAAACAGCATTTTGCTGGCTGATAGTCTGGGACTATCGAAAAGAGAATAGAGGAAAGCCTGAGTTGGGGACACCCACACATCCACTACCTTGGAGATCTGGAGTGATCAGGTAAAACTTTGTTCCTTTCATTTGCAGTCAGAAAAAGAAAAGAGGGGGAAGAGGTCCTTAAACTCCCTGGGGGAATCCAGCGTCTGCTGGAGGACTAGGACTAGGAGTCTGAAAAAGAGGGGTCCTTAAACTCTCTGGGAGAATCCAGCGTCTGCTGCAGGACTGGACTTGTGAGTCAAGGCTCTGGGAGTCTGGAAGAGTAGAGATGGGAAAGGGACAAAGCAAGGGTTTTGGAGACCAGGAAGAAGCCTGTCTGGGACAGGGAGAAACTGACAATGGCAGGAAATCAATTCTGGTAGATTCGCCCCTGGGACAGCTACTCCAGCAGTAGGTTCTCCCCGAATCTAAAGGAATTCACCAGACATCTCGAAAAGAAAAACATGATTTATCTTTGTCGAGACCGATGGCCAAAATATCCTCTGGTTGATCCTAAATTTCCATATCGCTGGAGTCCTGAGGGGGAAACCAGTACCTATTGGATAACCAAATTGAGAGACTATATTCTCCAACACAAAATGACCACTCAAATTGCATACATAGATGTACAGTTTCATGTGAAATCTGAAGGTCCCGTCCCTCCAATCGAGGGTCAATACATGTCTCAACAAAAAGACAATGAGAGTGAGACGGACGATTGGTTGCAGAGTCTGCCGCCCGCAAATCCTAACTTGAATAACGTGCCCGCCAACGTTCCTATGGCACCACTGGCATTGCCGGTGGCACAACCCCCTCCTCAGCCACCTCTCTATCCGTGACTGAGAAAAGAAGTGGAACAGTTGAGAAGAGAAGTGTTCAAAATTTTCCCTTCAGAGAAAAACCTGAAGTGGATGCATTTCCTCTTAGGCAAGTTCCTAATGGGATCAATGCTGCAGGCAACCCGGTGACAGTCTTTGTGGCTGCCCCCATAAAACCAGCCGAGCTGCGAGAATTGAAAAAGACTCTTCCAAAACTTCATGCGAATGCTCATGAGGTGGTCGAACAGTTAGAACTACAGAGACACTGTAAAAACCAGACAGAAGTCACAGATGATGGATGCAGCTGTGCAGGCTGCAGCTAAGAATGAGGTGAAGAAAAGTGTGGATTGTGTAAGGGTGCCATGGGAGGCCAGGGTGAGAGAAGGTGAGGTGGAATGCAAGGAAGTTTCAGAGGAAGAGGTTTCAGAGGGATGGGAATGAGATAGCCTGGAATGGATAGAAGCTGCTTCAGGTGTGGGAAGGAAGGACACTTTGCGTGTGAGTGTCCTACCAACTAGGAGGAGAGGAGTTATGCATTGTATGATGATCAGGGATGTTCCGGCTCCTTTAAGAGGACCTGCGGGGAGCCATTGGTAAACATTTCAGTGGGTCCTGACCATCAGGAGCGGCTGTTCCTGATAGACACCGGCGCAAGCCAGACTTCTGTGTGTGACCCAATAAAGGGTGCACATAGATTAAGGAAAATGATAAAAGTAGTGGGGGTGAGTGGAAAATCACAGCATGTGAGGGTGTTTGAACAAATCAGACTGGAAATGAATGAAGTGGTGACTGAGGCTGCTGGAGTGAATTTGCTAGGGAGAGATCTGTTGCCTGTCTTTGGTATCCAGCTGTGGGATACCAGGAAGGGAGTAAGGATGTGTAAGATGACTGTGGAAGATGAGAGGGCAATTTCGGATGAGGTTTGGGCAGGAAATGAGAAGGTAGGGTGAATGAACATTCAGCCAATCAAGATTCAAGTGCAGCTTGGGGTGACAAAGCTTTGGACCCCACAATATTCAATGAGTAGAAGGGGGAGAGAGGGTTTGATCTGAAGGATGCCTTTTGGGCATGCCCCCTTGAGGAGGGAAGTAGAGACCTGTTTGCATTTGAATGGAATGATCCTGAGAGTGGAAGATTTGGATAGGCTTTGGAAAGTTAGTGTCTTTTGAGAAAGGAAGGGATGATGTTGATTCAATATGTGGATGATTTGTTGCTGACTGGGGAGAAAGAGAACGAGGTCAGAGCAGCATCTGTAGCTTTGCTAAATTGGCTGAAGGAGCAGGGATTGACAGTTTCAAGGGAAAAGATCCAGTTTGTGGAAAAGAAGGTGAAATAAAGCTCTTGGATTGCAGAGTTTGGGTGGACCAATACACTGTGTTAGCCCAGTTCTTGCACAGGAAGCTAGTAGGAAAATGAGAGAGTATAGAATGGTTAGAGGGAGATGATGAGAGATGGGAAGTTTTAAAGAAGGCATTGTCATCCACACCGGTTTTGACCTTGCCTAATTTGAAGCTCCCATTTCATCTGTATGTGTCAGCAGCTCAGGGAACGGCACTAGGAGTGTTGGCTCAAAAGAAAGAGGGGGGCAATACCAGCCCATCGCTTTTCTAAGGAAAACGCTGGAGCCGGTGGTGAGAGGATGGCCGGTGTGTGTGCAGGCTGTGGCTGCTACAGCTATGTTGGTGGTAGAGAGCAGGAAGTTAACCTTTGGGGGGGTTTGTAGAGCATTCACCCCACCAGGTTACTTCTGTGCTAAGTCAGTTGGCAACAACTTGGAGGACAGAGGGGCGGATTCTCAAATATGAGACCATTTTGAGAACCAGCTCTGATGTAGTGATTGGGACAGACAGGAATTTGAATCCAGCAGAATTTTTAGAAGGAAGAAGACAGGAGTGGGAAGCTGAGGATCATGATTGTTTGTTGCAAGTAGATCTGATGACAAAAGTGAGGGAGGATCTGGAAGAAACTCAGTTGAAAGGAGGGGAGAGATGGTTTGTGGATGGATCAAGCAGGGTTAAGGAAGGAAAGAGGAAGTCAGGATTTGCAGTCATGACAGGAGAAGGGGAGGTCATAGAAAAAGGCTCCCTTCCTTCATGGTCTGCACAAAAGTGTGAGTTGTTTGCTTTGAAGAGAGCCTTGGAATTGGCTGAAGGAATTGATGTGACAATCTGGACTGATTCCAAATATGCCTGGGGTGTGGTCCATACCTTTGGTAAGATCTGGCAGGAGAGGGGTTTTATCAGGGCTGATGGGAAACAAGTTGAACAATTACAGCTTGTGGAACAGATTCTGGAGGCTCTGCAACTGCCAAATCAAGTGTCAATAGTACATGTGAATGCTCATCAGAAAGGGAATACCCCAGAGGTAGTTGGAAACAGGTGGGCAGACAAATGGGCGAAAAAGCTGCAGGGGACATAAAGCTGGTAATGGCATTAATTCCCTTGCTAGAAATGGAAGAGGATGAGGATTGGAAACCTGAGGGAAAAGAGAAAAATGATTTGGAAAAAGAAGGGTGTACATTAACTGAGGATGGGTGGAGAACTTCAGAGGGGGTGAGGGTGGTTCCCGTGAATGTAATGAGAGGAATTCTGGAGAAGGTACATGAGGAAAGACACTGGGGAATCGAAGCATTGGTGATGGCTGTAAAACCACATTTTTGGAGCCCAAAGATGTGGACACTAGCCCAGAGTATCTGTTGGAAATACTTATTGGTGATTAAAGATCAATTGACAGGATGGGTAGAGGCCTATCTGACTAGAAGAGCCACAGCATCCACAGTAACCAAGATCCTATTAGAACAAATCATTCCATGATATGGGATGATGGAAGCTATTGATTCTGACAGGGGGACACATTTTACACAAAAAGTGTTGCAATCTGTGATGGGAGCTGTTGGGGTAAAATGGGATTTGCACACCCCTTGGCAGTGCGAAAGTAGAAAGGGCGAACGGGGAATTGAAGAGACATTTGACCAAATTACAATTAGAAAATGGGTTACCATGGA
Organism: Hydrophis major; assembly: GCA_033807585.1. Lineage (NCBI taxonomy): Eukaryota > Metazoa > Chordata > Lepidosauria > Squamata > Elapidae > Hydrophis > Hydrophis major. The sequence goes on along the minus strand of CM066330.1, from coordinate 236,238,091 downwards.
CAAAGAACTTATCCTTGGCACTACTCAGAATCAGAACATGTCCAAGGAAAGACACTGGGGTCTCCCCTTTTGAAATGTTAATGGGGTGGCCCTAATTGGCAAAAATAGGGAATCCAATTCCTGAATTTAAAGATTTGTTTCTGAGAAAATATTTGCAGGCACTGTCCAGGTCTTTGTTTTCTCTTTATAAACAGGGATTGTTGGCACAACGACCACCACTTGCGGGAAGCCAACAACCCTATGAAACTGGAGATTGGGTCCTGATAAAGACTTGGAGAAGTGAGAAGCTGCAACCTAGCTGGGAAGGCCTGTACCAGGTGCTGTTGACAACTGAATCTGCAGTTCGCACTCGAGAAGGAGGCTGGACGCATTACAGCAGAGTCAAGAAGGCACTAGATCCAAATTCTATGTGGAGGGCAGTTCCAGTGGATGGTCAGCCGCTGAAGCTCACCTTAAAAAGATGAAGAAGATTGGACCCTGAACTGAGCTAACCACCTTGATGATAGTACTGATGATTGCATCAGGAGGACAGATTCCATATATTGGACCAGCTGGAGACTTGGGGACAGATTTATGGGAAGATAATACATACATGAAGGATTTGAAGAAGGTATCACAAGCATTGAACATAACTAACTGCTGGATGTGCATGCACATGCCAGGGAAGACAGGGGAGGGTTTAACATTACATGCAATCCCACTAAGTCAACAGGATTTGAGACCAAAGGGAAATAAATTTGAACAGGCTCCTATGAAAAGAAACCTATCCAGGAAGGTATTTGTCCATTTGAGAGAAAAAGCATATGTGTGTTTCAAGAGAAATGTATCCAAAAGAGTGGATTTGGGTGATTGGGAAAAATGCAACAAAACTTTTGATATGCCTTTATCTTGTAGTGACCACAGTTATTCCAACACTCATCATCAATTGAGTTATTTTAATCACGAACAATACCAGATGTGTATGTATTTTGAAGATATAATCAATTGGACTTGGACTTTGAATCATACGTATGCCATGGAAAATTTTAGGTGGGTGTTGCATGGGAAACATGCGTATAGAGAAATGCCATCACGTTGGAGTGGGATTTGTACCATGGGATACGTGATACCTGTTCTGTCCTTGATTAACATACTCGAGATCCCCGCGTTTTGATTGGCCAAAGCACGGGGCTCTCCAATTGGTCAGGCGAGCCACGCCGATTGGCTCGCTAGGAATCTCCCGCGATTGGTCCATTCGAATCGCGGGAGATTCAAAGTGGTGCCATTGGCCGCGGCCGCCGCGGCGAAAGGAATAAAAGCTGCAGGCTTTTTTCCTTTCGCCAGTTCGGTTCCCACTTCCTAATAAAGAGCTTTGCACTAAAGTCACCGACTCCTGGCATCATTTCGCGGACACAACACTGGCGACGAAGGTGGGATCCAGACCCTGAACCGAACCACGTGTCCGACGGAAGCCAGATGAACCACCGAGATGGCGAAAATCGCACCACCCGCACCCTTCAACCCCGCCACCGAGGACTGGGAATCGTTCTCCGACCGATTCCGCATGTACCTCGAGTGCAGCGGCCTGAAGGACGCCATCGGCCCAATGAAACGCACCGTCTTCCTGACCCACTGCAGGACCGAGGTCTTCCAGATGGCCAAGGCGCTGGCCAAACCCGCCGACGCGACCGCGATGGACTGGGACGTCCTCGAACCCATACTTCGGCGGCACTACGCTCCAGAGGTACCCATCCTGATCCGGCACAACGAGTTCTACCAGCGTGACCAGAGATCGGGTGAGAGCTTCAGCGACTTCGTCGCCGAGCTGCGGCGTTTAGGGGGGCTCTGTGAGTTCGATAAACGATGCCCTGCGAGACCGAATCGTGCTCGGGTTGTGAGACCCCGTCCTCCAGAGCCGGCTGATGGCCAAGGGCAACATCAGCCTAGCAGACACCCTCACCACAGCCGCAGCCGCCGAAGCAACCCGAACTTCCGCCGACCGCATGCGCAGACCGAACACTGGGGACCACAGCGGAAACAACAACCCGGCGAGGTCGACCGAGCCCAAACCCGAGACGACCACCCACCAGGGCAATTTCCATTCGGCATCGGGCACTTCCGATGACAAGGAGGACATCCATCGACTCCAGACAGGCCGCGACCCACAGAACCGGCGAGGTCGTAAGTCGAGGACCAACTGTGCCGGCTGCGGCGGCGACCACCCCAGATTGGAATGCCGGTTTTTTGAATCGATCTGCCGGCATTGCGACAAAAAGGGACACATCGCCCGTGTCTGCCGCCTGAAGAAAAATCGCAGCCTGGCATGATGGGACCAGAATGACCAGAGGAGAGAAAGCACACCACCCCAGACCAGAGATTGCCCCTCGGACAGCCGATGGGACCGGAACGGGCGATCCTTGCGAGGTGGCGACAACCGGCGGAGAGAGGAGACCCACCAGACGGTCACCATCGGCCACGCCATCACCAACGACGCCCGGAAGGTCCATGTGGAGGTAGGCATCGAGGGCCAGCCATGCAAAATGGAGGTGGACTCCGGGTCCTACCTCTCCATGATTGCATGGCATGAGATAAAGCGCTTGGTGCCTACCCTCCAAAGGAGGAATGTAGACAGCCAGAGACTCATTGTAAAGGACTACCAGGGAAGCCGCATCCCGGTAGTCGGAACCAAACACTTCAAAATCATGTATAAGGGGCGCACCGAACGACTTCCCCTAACAATCGTCGACCGCGACTGCCCAAGCCTACTGGGACTGCAATGGTTCGCCCCGCTCGACATCGCACTCACGGGAGTCGACCACGTCACCGACGACAGCTGGGAGCAGCAACTGGCCCGGGAGTTCCAAGAGGTCTTCGACGGAAACCTAGGCAAGTACCGAGGGCCCCTTATATCTTTCGACCTAGACCCTAACGTCCCCCCCAAACGCCTGAAACCAAGGCGGGTGCCATTCGCACTGAAACCCAAGATAGACGAGCAAATTGACAAGCTCGCCAAACAAGGGGTCCTACAGCCCATAGACCACGCCCGGTGGGAGACCCCCATAGTCACCTCGATCAAGCCCGACGGGTCGGTGAGGATCTGTGGGAACTATAAGGCCACCCTAAATGGCGCGCTGCAACAAAGCGCCTACCCCGTCCCAGTAGTGCAACACCTACTGCACTCACTGGGAGGGGGCAAGGTTTTCGCCAAGCTCGACCTCGCCCAGGCATACCAACAGTTGCCGGTCGACGAGCAAACGGCAGAAGCGCAGACCATAGTTACCCACCGGGGGGCATTCAAATGCAACCGACTCCAATTCGGAGTCAGCGTGGCACCGGGCATATTCCAAAGCCTAATGGAGAGACTATTGCAAGGTATCAAGGGGGTGGTACCTTACTTCGACGACGTCCTAGTATCGGCAGCCAACCAAGCCGAACTAGAGGATCGACTAAGGGAGGTCCTAACCAAATTTAAAGAGACCGGACTAAAAGTCAAGAGGGAGAAATGCCAGCTATGCACGGAACGAGTAGAATTCCTGGGCTACCTCCTAGACCGTCACGGCATTCACCCCACAAACAAAAAAATCAAGGCCATCAAAGAAGCCCCCACACCCAAGTCAAAGACTGAAGTACAAGCGTTCTTGGGCTTACTGAACTTTTACAATGTTTTCCTACCCCAAAAGGCGACGGCGGCGGAGCCCTTGCATAGGCTCCTGGACAAGGCGGCGACCTGGACTTGGGGGAAACGCGAGCAAGCCGCCTTCCAAAGAACGAAGGACCTCCTCACCTCCGACGCCGTCCTCATACCATTCAACGAGACCCTACCTCTGGCAGTCACATGCGACGCATCACCCTTCGGCGTCGGCGGTGTCCTCAGCCATACCCTTCCTGACAGAAAAGAAGCGCCCATCGCATTCTTTTCAAGGACCCTCACCAAACCGGAGCAGAACTATAGCCAACTGGACAAAGAGGCTCTGGCTATAGTTGCTGCCGTAAAACGATTCCACGAATACCTCTACGGCCGGACTTTCACCATCATAACGGATCACAAGCCGCTGCTGGGCATCCTTGCAGGAAACCGGGCCACCCCGAACATTCTGTCTCCCCGAATGACAAGGTGATCCGAGTTCCTGGCAGCCTACAACTACGAACTCATACACAGACCGGGTAAGATGATCTCCCATGCAGACGCCTTAAGCCGCTCACCGCTACCGGAACCCGACACCGACCCAGCACCCACGACGACCACCCTCAGCATAGAGACTCTACCCAACCTGCCCATAACTGCGTCAGACATTGCCCGAGAGACTAATAAAGACAAACGTCTGGCACGGGTGTTGCATTGGGTGGAGAAAGGGTGGCCGGAAAGGGACAACGACGAGTCCGTCAAAACGTTCCGAAACCACCAAACGGAACTCTCATTATTAAAAGGGTGCATACTATGGGGGGAAAGGGTGGTCATTCCGGAAAAGCTACAGGGGAAGGTTTTGGAACTGCTACACAAGGGGCACCCTGGCATCGTTAGGACTAAAGCCCTGGCCAGAAGTTACGCTTGGTGGCCAGGGATGGACAAACAAATTGAGGCCTGGGTAGCTAGGTGCCAACGATGCCAGGAAACTAGACCAAGCCCACCCACAGCACCCGTCCTAGAGTGGGAAACCCCAAGGGGACCTTGGTCTAGGATCCATATAGACTTCGCCGGGCCCACAAAAGGACACACCTTCCTCATAACAGTTGACGCTTACTCCAACTGGCTGGAGGTAAGCAACACGAAGACGACAACTACGGAGGCCGTGATCAAGGAACTCTGCAAACTCTTTGCAACACACGGCCTCCCAGACGTCGTCGTCTCCGACAACGGGCCCCAGTTCACCTCGCTGGAATTCGAAAAACTCCTAGCGGAAAGGGCATCCGCCACGCGCTGACAGCACCGGTGCACCCAGTGGCGAACGGTAGGGCGGAACGGATGGTCCAATTCACTAAAAAGACCATCCGGAAAGTAGACCACGGGGAGATCCAGGAGAAAATCAACAAACTACTCTTCACCCAACACATAACCCCAAATACCACAACCAATAAAAGCCCAGCCGAACTATTAATGGGCAGAAAACTAAGGTCCCCACTCGACAGGTTACACCCCACGTATAACCCGGAGAGGCCCCCAGACTCAAACACCAAACACCGAACCTTTGCACCCGGCGACCCCGTATACACAAAGAACCTGACGGGAGACCCACCATGGATTCCAGCCGTCATCACACAAGCAACAGGCCCACACTCGTACCGGCTACAAACAGCAGACGGACGAGCATGGAAACGCCACATCGACCAACTAAGGTCGAGGACTACCAACCAGCAAACCACCGGTACACAAACAGACGAAACCAACCCCCACAACACAAACCAAGGGGGGAGGGAATACCCAGGGGACCAAAAGCAAAGAAGAATAAACCAGCAGTACTCACCGGAAAGCAGCCATCACGACCCCTCGCCAGGAAGGAACAGCCAGGCCAGCTCGACCGACCCGGAAAGACCGAGCGGGAGCGGCGAAACCCGCAGCTCAACCAACCCGGAAGGCCCAGGAGGGAGCTACGGAGAAAGGACCGGCCCGATCAACCAGCCGGTTCCCACGACGGCAGCAGGAGCAGCAGAGATCCCGACCGAACTGGCCGGGATCCAGCCTACAACTGAGTTGCGCAGGTCAAGTAGGACCAGACGGAGCCCCGCCTACCTATGTGACTACGCAACGTAAGGACTGAACCAAGAGGGGAGGGGTGTTCTGTCCTTGATTAACATACTTGAGATCCCCGCGTTTTGATTGGCCAAAGCACAGGGTTCTCCGATTGGTCAGGCGAGCCGCGCCGATTGGCTCGCTAGGAATCTCCCGCGATTGGTCCATTCGAATCGCGGGAGATTCAAAGCGGTGCCATTGGCCGCGGCCGCCGCAGCGAAAGGAATAAAAGCCGCGGGCTTTTTTCCTTTCGCCAGTTCGGTTCCCACTTCCTAATAAAGAGCTTTACACTAAAGTCACCGACTCCTGGCATCATTTCGCGGACACAACAATACCAGTAATATATAAATTGAATACCTTACCCCAGGGATGGATTCGGAATAAAAGAGAAATCAGTTCAGGACTAACGCTGGGGGGAAGGTTGAAAACACAGATAGCATGGGGAGTGCTGGCACCATTGGGAGTAGCCATGAATTATAGAGATTTACATATCCTGAATAACTTTACAGTAGCCATGTTTAATGATACTATCAAGACAATCAAAATGCTCAACACGGAACTTTCTGAAGTTAGAAAAGTGGCTTTGCAAAATAGATATGCATTAGACATTGTATTAGCTGCAAAAGGGTATGTGTGTGCTTTGATTCATTCACATTGCTGTGTATATATCCATGATTTCCAACCCAATATTACAAAAACAGTGCAAACGATGGAGGAACGCATTCGTTCTAATTCATTATTACAAAAAGGTGATTCCTCATTTCCAGATTTGTGGGGGGCATTATGGTCTTGGCTTCCCAGCACTGCTTGGTTGAGATCTACAATCATGGGAATTATATTAATTATTATATGCTGTGTGATGTTGTGTTGTTGTGTTCAGTGTTTCCCTGGTGTAATAGCAATGTGTGAAAGACTAGGGAAAACTGTAAGTTCAAGATCTGGGAAGCAGGAGGAAGAACCTCTGATGATGTTTCAGAAGGAGATGGCTCTGAAAGAGGCTGGAGATCTGTTGCGTGAGTTTGAGTCAAGAATGTAAGCAGAAAAGGAGGGAATTGTAAGAGGAAAACATGAATAAAATCCATTGTGTATTGTGTAACTGTGACTCAAACTTTAAAACTACCAGTCGATACTTTTCTACTGCAAAAGGGAGAATTTGAAACGTTGAACAATCACACATGCTCTGGGAAAATCTGGGAAAATGTGTACGTGTTAAGGAGGCATTTAACTTCCTGATGTCCCATATTAGGTAATGAATTGTATACTGAAATTCAATAGGTAGATTGTAAACCAAGCCATCTTCGGATGGGGCGGTAGTCTAGGGTATAAAATAGAATGCATAATTTTGCTTTGGGTTCCTCCCATCTGCTAGGGTAGGAACCCGTTTCTGCAGAAATGCTACAATAAAGCTGTTTTCCTTGGATTAATATTGAATCTTTGGTGGTTTTTCAAGCCCCCACTCCACAATCTCAATTCTCAGAATTTCTCAGGAGAATGCTAGTTGAAGTCCACATGTCTTAAGTTTACTGAGGTTGAGACACATGGGGGCTGAAGAAGTGGCTGAAGAGCCACTTCACTTTCAGCAGCTTTGGAGAACAAACACCACAATTCAGTAGTTCGTTTTCAGTATCAACATTGGAACTTAGAAGAGTTTTTCAAGCATGCTGGCTGGGGAAATTCTGGAAGTTGAAAGCTGTGTGTGTGAGAGAGAGAAGGGGGGGAGGGAGAGAGGGATATCAAAATGGTGGCTCTAACTTCTGCAACTGAAGTTCTACCCTGTGTTATATGCATGGTGGCTCTAACCCAATTACAGCCACCATCTTGATCCACCCCTCTTTTATGGACTGCCCTGCTGGACTCACAGATTTATTCCTGTTTTCCACAAGCATTTATAATTTCAGCAAACTTATCATTTTTTTAAAAAAAAAATCATTACAGTTTAATCAGGTGCTTTAGATTTTTACAAGATGCCAAAATATCCTGGCTCCCCTTGAGCCTATGTTCCCTTTCCTAATTATGTTCCTTAGCATGGGGGGGGGGGGACTCTACAATTTTGTTTTCAGGATTAATTAACATCTAGTAATCATTGATTGCATTTACAATAGAATGCTTGGTGTTTCCAAATAGTTTCAGTTTGTAATGTGAGGATCATCTAATAAAGAGATGGAAACCTGAATATACTATGCTGATTTTCTTTAGCTGGATCCAGTAATCCTTCCTTATACAAAAACTTAAAACACTTGAAGGAAATTGCAAAGTTTGATAAATACTTAGAGCAGCTGTTGGAGTGTGTGTGTGTGTGTGAGAGAGAGAGAGATTGAGAGAGAGAGAGAGTCACACAAAATGTTCCCTAAATATTTTGGCTAGTGAACACGTTTGAAATTTTGAAAGCATGTTAGGCCACCATAAGTAGATTGATATATTCATGAAATTGCTACCATTGTGACATGCAAATCCCAGAATTATGAAAGTCAGGCAGAAGAGAGAACCCCACAGGCATTTTGCTGTTTCCTCAAATGGCCTTTCTATCATAGCATGTCTTGCGTATGTCTTCACTCTTGAAGACAGTTGCCTGTTTTCATCCAACAGAGCTCACACCAGAATATTCTGAATTCCTACTGCAGGTTGCATTAAAAACTGCTGAACAAGACATTTTTCTCCTAGTGTGATCCATGTGAACTGGTTCCAAGATAAGGATCTGTTAAATGTTGGGATCTCTCACTCAGACTTTGTAGTTGGCACCAATGTTTTGTACCCCAGGAAAAGCCTTCTGAGAGTCACATCAGTGATGGAAATTGAGAAATATGAGGCTTATTTGTAGAGTAGAACACAGAGTATTAAAATAGGTTGCAGAAATTGTAAATATACTGTCCGTTTAGACAGCTGAATTGATAAAATCCTTGACCAAACAATATGTGGGCTGAAAGGGGGGCAAAAAATGCACTCTAGATAAAGCCACATGAATAGAAAAGCAATAGCTTAAATGTGACCTGACCTGCATTCTGATACTCTTTCACTGCAGGATGCACAGCAGCACATTTTGGCTTTCGTTCTGAAATGGTCATCTGTGAAAATACCACATACTGTGGCAAGGAGATTAAATTTTGCCTACAGAGAGCTTTGAATACGTTCATTTCTAATTATTAATGTTATGGTGTAGTTATTACAATCAAAGCCATGACTGCTCCCTCTGAATGGAAGTAATGTGAACATGGAGAGAATGGCCCCAGATTTTACAGTTGGTGGGGCCTTTGAGAGGCAAAGTGTTATGAACTAATAAAAACGCTTAAATAAAGTTTTAACAAACCTTAAAAAAAAGCAGGGTTCTAATCCTGTACTTCTGATTGGCCGATAATAGTGATATCAGATTGGTCCGTTCAGGGGAATCTGATTGGCTGTTAACGAGCCACTCTCATTGGTTCAAGGGTTTAACACTTCCATGTTTCTCATGGGTTATTAGGTCAGCAGCCTGCCCTATAAAAGGGCTGCTGCTGCCCTAGGGTTTTTGCTCTGTTCAGAATGATTAATAAAGAGTTGAAGTTCGTTGATCACTGCCTTGTCTCCGTTCCTTGCACCCATGTGCAGAACTTAACACTGGTGATGAGGATGGGATACGGAGACATCAGAGCTGACTGAACACTACAGAGCACCAAACAGAGCACGTGGCTGAAGGCACATCGACAGCAGAAACCATGTCCGGCGGCGCCATACCACCTGCTCCATTTGACCCGGCACAAGAAGACTGGGACTCCTACATAGACCAGTTCCAGATGTTTCTGGAGACCAACAACTTGAAGGATGCCACTAGGGGAAAAAAGCGAGCAGTATTCCTGACCCATTGCGGGCCTGCCATCTTTAAGATGGCCAAGGCACTGGCGAAACTGGCTGAGGTAAAAACCATGGACTGGGATGTCCTCGCGCCCCTCCTACGGGCCCACTATGCACCTACCGTACCAACGCTTGTCCGAAGACATGAATTTTACCAGAGGGACCAGCGGAAAGGAGAGTGTTGCAGATTTCATCGCGGATCTCCAGAACCTGGGAGGCCTCTGTGGGTTCACCGACCTCGAAGAAGCTCTGAGAGACCGAATAATTCTGGGATTAGATGCACCACATGTGCAGAGTAAGCTGATGGTGAAAGGCGACATCAGCCTTGCAGATGCCATCGCTGACGCTACTGCAGCAGAAGCAACCAGGAAGTTGGCTGCCCGAATGCGCCGCACCAACGCACCGCTCCGTCAACTCGCCAGCGATACCTCACCTCGCCTAGAGAGGCACACAACGGCAACCCACCACGAGGACCTCAAATCGTCATCAGAAAGTGATGGGGAGGAGGTCAACCGGCTCCGGTCTGAACGTGGCCAACGCCACCAGCGGAATCAAAGACTACCACACCAATGCGCGGGTTGTGGGGCAAACCACCCGTGATCAGACTGCAAATTCCTTGACGCGCTCTGCCATTCCTGTGGGAAAAGAGGCCACATCGGAAAGGTCTGCAGAAGCAAGCAAGGATCCAGCCCATTTCAGAGGGAAAACAACTACCGCCAGACCACAGAGAATCATCCTGTGAGTCGGGAACATTTGAACCACCAATGGAACAACCACGCCTACAGAAATAAACCACTGGCCATTTCAACTAAACAAGAAGAGGCACACCAAACCATTACAATTGGTCACGCCTCATCACTAGATGCAAAGAAGATCCGAGTGAAGGTCGTCATCGAAAACCAGCCCTGCGTGATGGAAGTTGATTCAGGATCGTCCCTCTCGATGGTTTCCTGGAAGACCCTTAAACAATTAATCCCTGCCATCCGGTGTCAAGACCTCAGAACCCAAAGAATCATACTCAAGGATTATCAAGGGAACCGAATTCCGGTCGTTGGATCCAGCCAAGTCCAAGTATCATTCAAAAATCGTACTGCATCATTACCACTGACCGTCGTCATCCGTGACCGGCCTAGCTTGTTAGGCCTTCAATGGTTTGCCCCACTCGGGATCAAGGTAGCCGGCATTCACCAAACCAGAAGCGACGACTGGGAGGAGGCCCTCATCCAGGAATTCCAGGACGTCTTTGCAGACAAACTAGGCGAGTACAAGGGGACCCCGATATCATTTAACCTTAACCCTGAAGTAGCCCCCATCCGCCTTAAGCCTCGTCGGGTACCTTTTGCCCTTAAACCAAAGATTGATGAGCAACTCGATAAATTAATAGCCCAGGATGTTTTAGAACCAACTGACCACACTCATTGGGAAACCCCAATCATGACACCCATCAAACCAGATGGATCGTTAAGGATTTGTGGGGACTACCGGGCCACCCTTAATCATGCCCTTCAACAGTACGCTTACCTGGTGCCGGTGGTACAACACCTTCTCCATTCCCTGGGGGGCAGAAAAGTCTTTGCTAAATTGGATTTAGCACAGGCATACCAACAACTGCCTGTAGATAAAAAAAACAGCAGAGGCACAGACGATCGTTACGCACCGAGGTGCCTTTAAGTGCAACTGACTCCAATTCGGAGTGAGCATAGCCCCAGGGATTTTTCAAAGTTTGATGGAGAGACTCTTGCAAGGGATAAAAGGGGTCGCACCATACTTTGATGACGTTTTAATTGCTGCCCCGAATAGAGAAATACTAGAAAAGCGTCTTAAATTGGTTCTCCAGAAATTTAAAGACTCTGGCCTTAAGGTTAAAAAAAATAAATGTCAACTGTGTACAGAGAAAGTAGAGTTCCTGGGGTACCTAATCGATAAACAAGGCATTCACCCCACTAATGGCAAACTAAAAGCAATCAAAAACGCCCCAAGACCCAGAAATAAGACTGATCTCCAAGCTTTCCTGGGGCTCATTAACTTTTACAACATCTTCCTGCCCCAGAAAGCGACCGGAGCTGAGCCCCTACATAGACTTCTCGACAAAAAAGCAACCTGGGTCTGGGGGAACCAAGAGGAGCACGCATTCCAACAAGTGAAAAACTTATTAACCCCAGATGCTGTTTTAATGCAGTATAACGAGACTTTGCCTTTAACAATTACATGTGACGCATCACCATTTGGAGCCATTTTGAGCCATGTGTTACCAAATGGTAGTGAGGCCCCTATTGCCTATTTTTCAAGGACCCTATCAAAGGCTGAACGTAACTATAGCCAAATTGACAAAGAGGCTCTTGCTGTTGTATCTGCTGTGAAACGGTTTCATGAATATGTGTATGGACGAATTTTTACTATTGTTACTGACCACAAACCTTTGCTGGGGATTATAGCGGGAGACAGGTCAACCCCCTATATATTATCACCTAGAATGACTCGCTGGTCAGAGTTTTTAGCTGCGTACAACTATAAACTACAACACCGCCCGGGGAAAGCCATTCCCCACGCTGATGCACTGAGCTGTGCCCCACTTCCGGAAACCGTCGACGACCCAGCTCCAACCCTTATGACACTCCAGATTGAAATGCTACATTCACTGCCGCTAACAGCCAGAGACATTGCGATCAAAACGAGATCCTGTCTTGGCGTGACTTCTTAGCTGGGTCGAACGAGGATGGCCAGTAGAACAAACCCCTGACGACTTCACCCCCTTAAGAAACCGGCAAACAGAATTTTTTTCGCAAAAAGGCTGCATCCTATGGGGAGATAGAGTCATTGTCCCAGAGCGGTTAAACGAGCAGTATTGAAAACATTGCATGATGGTCACCCCGGAATCGTGCATATGAAAGCGCTCACACGAAGCTATGCGTGGTGGCCGGGCATCGACAAACAGATCGAAACCTGGGTAAAGACTTGTTTAAAGTGCCAAGAAATCAGCAATGCCCCACCTATCTAGGTAAGATATTCATCTTAATTGTTGAAATTCTCCCTATTAATGACAATTGCAAGTTTTCCCACTTCTTCAAATCTGTAGTTATCTGTTGTTTAAGTTTAATATAATTATTCTCCTTTAATGTGCTACATCTTGTTGTCAAATATATCCCCAGATACTTAACCTTATTTGTAACTTGAATTTTCAAAAGATCTGCCAATTCTTCTCTCTGTCTCAACAGCATATTCTTTGTCTAAATCTTTGTTTTGTCTTTATTTATTTTCAAACCAGCCACCTCTCCATATGCCTCTATCCTTTCCAGTAACTTTGGAGCTGTTTCTAGCGGATCTTCCAAAATAAAAACTAAATCATCAGCAAAAGCTTGTAGCTTAAATTCTTCCTTCTTAATTTTCATTCCTTTTGTGCTTTTATCATCCCTAATATTTCTATTCAACACTTCCAAGGTCAACACAAATAGCAAAGGAGATAGGGGGCATCCTTGTCTTTTACTCTCATATTGTCTCTAATTTGTCTCTTTGGCAGAAATCCATTTTGATCTGAGTGAATAAAATTATTTAAATATTTTTTAAGTCTTTCTGCTAAGATTGAAGCAAAGATTTTATAGTCTGCATTCAATAAAGAAATAGGTCTATAATTCTTAATTTGCAATGGGTCAGTCTCTTCCTTTGGTATAAGTGTAATATAAGCCTCTGACCATGTTTTGGGTATCATCTTTTTTATCATAACTTCATTCATAACTTCTAACAATGGGATGCTCAATAATTCTTGAAATGTTTTATAAAATTCTACTGGAAGCCCATCTGGACCCGGAGCTTTCCCATTATTTTGTCTCTTAAATGCTTCATTTAGTTCCATCATTGTTATATTGCTTTCTAGCATTTCTTCAGTCTCTTTAGGTATCTTTGGTAAATTAGCTTCCTGTAAATACTGTTTGACTTTTTCTTCATCAATATTTTCCTGTTTATATAATTGTCCATAAAAATCTCGAATAATTTCTTTTTTCTCCTTATTCCCATAACAAACTTGGCCTTGTTCATCTATTAACTTCAATATTTTTCTTGATTCCTTCTCTTTTCTCAATTTATATGCTAGCCATCTACCTGGTTTATTTGCATCTTCAAAATAATTCTGTTTGGAGTTTCTAATTTTCTGTGCCAGTTCTTCTTTCTCTATTAATTCCATTTTATGTTTGATTACATCCAGCTTCAATTTAATATCCTTTTTCTGTGGCATTTTCTGTAATTCTTTTTCAAGAATTTTATACTCATCTTCCAAGGCCTTAGAAGCTTGCCTTTTCCTAATATTCTTTTTTCTTGTATAATCTATTATCAAACCTCTAGCGTATGCCTTCATTGTGTCCCACACATTTTGGGTTGAAGTATCTTCTTTTTTATTTTCTCTGAAGAAAAAAGCCAATTCCTTTTCCATCCATTGTGTAAAATCTTTCTCCTTTAAAATAGTATTATTTAATGTCCATCTCGATCTTTTTTTTTTGTCCCTTCCATTTAATTGTCATTGGGCTATGATCTGCCCAGGTACTTGTTTCAATATTTGTTTCTTTAATATTAGATATTAGTTCTGTTGAGATCCAAATCATATCTAATCTGGACCATGATAAATGTCTATTTGAATAAAAAGTATATTGTTTAGCTTTAACATTTCTTTCTCTCCAAATATCTTTTAAAGTTAATTCATCTGTCATTTTAAAGAAGGACCTTGGGAGAGCCTTTCTATTTTGCTTTGTTGTTGTTGCTATATAGTCCAGTTTATTGTCCACAATTCCATTAAAATCTCCCATCATAATTATATTAACATAGTCCAGTCCAATTATTTTCATATGTAGCTTTTTATAAAACTCTTCTTGTTTATCATTCGGAGCATAAATTGCAATCAAGAGTATTTTTATATTATTGTCCATTATTTCTACCATTAATACTCTTCCATCTTCATCCGTGTAAATCAATTTTGCTGGAATAGCCTCTTTAATGTATAAAACCACACCTCTTTTCTTACATTGAGTCAAAGAGGTAAATATTTTCCCTAATTTTGGCTGTAATAACAATTGTTCATGTTGTTTTTTAATATGAACTTCTTGTAAACAAATTATATCAAATTTTAATTTCTCTAATTTATGAAAAGTTTTCCTTCTTTTAACAGCTGAATTAAGTCCATTTATATTCATTGTAATCAGTTTTTTTCCCTCCATAATTATGCTTTATATTTAGGTCTAACAGCTCTCGTGGATCTCACTTCACGCTGTTCTTTATTACCCATCTGTCCCCCTGCTGCTCCTTTCTCTTTTTCAGTCTCCAGTTGTTCATCTTGAAACTCAATTGATAAAGCCTCTTTCTCTATTCCCTCTCTTCTTCCTCCAAAGAATTCTGCATGAAAAAGTTCTGCTTTCTCAATTGAATCAATTCTATATCTTTGCTCTTGCCACCCAAACACTAGTCCTTCTGGAATCAGCCATCTATAATTCACTTCATTTTCCAATAGTATTTTGGTCAGAAATCGATATTCTCTTCTCATCTCTCTCACTCTTCTGGGTATTTGTTTTAAAACCACAACCTCTTTACCCTTGTATTTCAGTGTTTTCTCTCTTACTACTTGTAATATTTGCGTTTTAATGGATTTTTTGGTAAATCTAATATGGACTTCCCTGGGTAGTTTATTTCTCATCGCATATCTTGTATAGACTCGATATATCTCATCTATTCCATCCATCATCTTTTCCTCTGTAATTTCCAAAACATCTGCCAAAATTTCTATCATTACCGCTGCCAAATTTTCTCCTTTTTCCTCTTCTATATTTTGAAATCTGAGGTAAAATTCTGACCTTTCCATCTCCCACCTCAACATCCCACCTTTTTCTTGTTCAACCGCTGTTAGTCTGCTGTCAATATTTCCAATCTTCTTCTCTCTTTGTTTTCCTTCTTCCTCAATTTTTTGGAATCTCTCCTCATACTTAACCATCATTTGTTTAATATTTTCCACTTTTTCATCAGTCTTCTCTATTCTTTGTTCAATATTTTCTGCTCTTTGTTCAATATTTCCTGCTCTTTGTTCAATATTTTCTGCTCTTTGTTCAATCTTTTCTATTCTTTGTTCAATATTTTCTGTTCTTTGTTCAATATTTCCTGTTCTTTGTTCAATGATATCTGACTTTGTCTTGAGATCTTGGATTCCTTGCATAATCATCTGTAAAGTTATTTTTTCTTGTTCCTTATCTTGCTTCAACATTGTCTGAATTAAACGTTGTCCTCCAACTGGTGGGGAAGCAGAGGTAGAAGCAGAAATGCCAGATGGTATTGGTTTCCTGCTCATTTCAATGTTTCCAAAACTTCAAATTCTTCTTGAGTTTTAATCCAACTGGTAGAGCAGCCAATTATAATCCAAAATGAAGAACTCCAATAGTAAAAAACACGAAACCACAGAAGAAACAGGAAAAAAAGAAGAAGAAAGATCTTCAGGTTCTTCTAGACCCTAATCCAATTATGAGATAGTCCACCATAAAAAAGGAAAAAATAGAAAGGAGAAAACAAACAAATCCAAAAATAATAATATTGATTAAGAGCAAAAGAAAAAGGAAAAAAGAAAAAGCAAAAAGAGAAAAAACAAAAAAACAAAACAAAAAGTTCCTTCAGATTCTTCACACCTTAATCCAATTAAAAAGTCTCAATAATCCAAAAAAAAAACAAAAAAAAAAACAACCTCAACAACAAAGTAGTCCAAAAACATAAATATGAAAAGCAAAAAGGTCCCAATAAAAAAGAAAAGAAAAATAAAGAAGAAAAAACTCTGAGGCTTTCCCTTTAAAATAAAAGGCAAAAATAAAAATATTACTAAAATTAAAATTTAGAAGAAGGCTAGCGAATGGGGTATATATAAGAAAACACACTGCACTTTGTTATTTATCCAAGGCTCTTGTTATGACTCTCTTCTCCAGCAGCTTCAAAGCCAAACCTCAAGTATTGTTGATAACAGTCCAGGAAAGCACCTGCAATAATATTTTGCTGTGCTCTCCCTCTATCTTATCACATTAAAAAGTCCTTGAGATGAGGTCTTTTTGCAGTTCTCTCCAATTCACATAAAGATACTTTCAAGCCTCTAGTTGGCAGTGTTACAAAGTTTCTTAATGCTCTTTCTCCCCGCCCGCCAGAAAAAAGGAATAATATATACAGAAAAAAAAAAGAAAAAATAGCCAAAGGGAGCCTCTATCCTAAAGAAAGTTAAAAGATCAAAAGAAGCATAAAATCAAAGGAAGCATAAAAATATATATAAGAGAAAATTCAATCCGGTTACCTACAAAGTCACAGTAAAATCTTTCCCAAAAAGTATAAAGAAAAGAAAAAAAAAAAGCCAAGCCTCAAATTGACATCACTTTAAAAAACGCCGCTCAAAACAATTTCAGTCAAAAAAAAATCTCACAGCTTTCTTCTTTATATTGGATGAACTTTCCAACCTTAGCAAATTTACAGCACAAAAGAGTTTTTCTCACCCAGCCGACACACTTCACTCCAATCACTTTCTTTTCGGAGCTGTCCCGACTTCAGCAGCTATGGAGGCTGCCTCTCCGCCGCCAGCAAAAGGGCTTCTTCCAGATCAAACCAGAGATTTTGCGATATCTCTGGGATCCTGGAACAATGCCCTTCACGATCACCGTCTCTACGGGACGGTTTAGGTCCGTTAGGACCGACCAGGGGCGAAAATATCGGCTACGATCTCAGAGCCCCGAGATCGCAGCTGTATCGCCGGAACGAAGCTCCGCCTTCTCCTCTGGGGGAGGGGATGTTGAAGAAACTGAATTCGAGATGGTGGAAAGCAGAAGCGAAGGAAGTCAGCAATCGGGCGCGATTAATGAAGAAGAATCAGGGAGGGTACTCTCCTCGCCACAGAGGAATACCTCAACGGAGGCAAGCCTGCAAAGATCGGAGGACAACAATGATAGCATTAGCGGCACCGAGTCGTCCAGTGAGGATGTGGAACCACCGCTACCTGATATGTCCAAAAAGTCCCGCCAAAACTGGACTACAGACAGGAACCGGTGGGACAGCGCAAATCTAATAGACAGTCAAAACAACTTTCATATCTTCGGGATTACATCACCGCACCCCTCAAACGGAACCCAGGGGGGGGAAGGAGTATTATGAACTAATAAAAACGCTTAAATAAAGTTTTAACAAACCTTAAAAAAAAGGGTTCTAATCCTGTACTTCTGATTGGCCGATAATAGCGATATCAGATTGGTCCGTTCAGGAGAATCTGATTGGCTGTTAACGAGCCACTTTCATTGGTTCAAGGGTTTAACACTTCCATGTTTCTCATGGGTTATTAGGTCAGCAGCCTGCCCTATAAAAGGGCTGCTGCTGCCCTAGGGTTTTTGCTCTGTTTAGAATGATTAATAAAGAGTTGAAGTTCACTGATCACTGCCTTGTCTCTGTTTCTTGCGCCCATGTACAGAACTTAACATAAAGTACTTCTGGCCCTGTTTGCACAACATTGTTAACTTGCTCTGGGAGCAAAAATACTGCCCCATGCAAACACTCTAACCCAGTTAATTAAACTCAGCAACTAACTCATAGGGGGTTAGCTTCAATGCTAAGCTACCCCAGGACTACACTAACTCACTTGCCCTGGTCAGTAGTGCCAGGCAAACTGTTAACTGAGGAAATTATTGTCCATTCCCATTTCTGAGGCAAAACTGAAGCTCTAGAATGGCGCATGAAAAAAGCAATGGCAATAGTACTTAGACTTATATACTGCTTTACAGTGCTTTATAGCCCTCTCTAAGCAGTTTACAGAGTCAGCATATCGCCCCCAAAATCTGGGTCTTCATTTTACTGACCATGGAAAGATGGAAGGCTGAGTCAACCTTGAGCCGATGAGAATTGAACTGCCAAATTGCAGGCAGCCAGCAATCAGCAGAAGTAGCCTGCAGTACTACACTCTAACCACTGTGCCACCACAGCTCTTGAATGGGAGTTTACCAGTCATGAGGCTTCCATCTCCTGTTTATCCTTTATTTCCTGGAGCTACATTGGTGATGGATAAAATAGAACTGAAGATGTTGGTGTGATAAGGCCCATCTTATACAGCCTCTGATAGTGCTAACCTTGAATACAACCAGATAAAATTTTCTTTAACCTGGTATCCAAAATAATATAAATACTATGGTATTTATCTTCTGAGAGTACTTCAAAATGACAGATTCCCAATCAAACAAGTTAATGGGGTTTTTTTTTTTCAAATGAGGAACTCTTGATTATTTCCTGGGACAAATAAGAATACACCTGGAAGTAATTTGCAGCTGGCAACAAGATTGGAAATGATAATGGCCTGTCTACTGGTATGACTTCCCAGGTGGAAAAAAGACTATTTTGAGAAACGAGGGAGAATAAATATTGGTAAATACCTGTGGATTTTCTCAGCAGTAAAAAAAATGCCACAACTAAGAGCCAATGATTGGCTTAACCATTCAGTCTGGAATAATAATTGAATGTATTTTTGCAAGTGCAAAATTGTAAATGGATAAAAACTGTGATATCCATTTAAAATGAGTGCTTGGGATTTTTTTCCTAACAAAATGATTTCTGGGGATTTTGTTTTAAAAAACAGTTGGTAGGAGGAGATGATGTTCCCAGACATTATTGCTGTTTGCTGATTTCCTTGCCTAAATCTACTTATTTTCCATTACTCTCAGATTAATACAAGGATCCCTATGACCTGCATAGGATGAGTGTGCCTCAGCCCGGCTTCCTTGCCTAAAAGGAAGCTTTTTATTTAAGGAAGCTGATTACTATAAGCAATTAATTTACTTTAAAAACCAGGGGTGTCTGCACATTAAAACTGAGTGGAGCTTTAACTGCATTGCCACAAATCTCTTGACCTTTGACCATACCATACAGGCACACCTGCTGTGAAGCATATACTTGTTTAGTCACCAAATAAAAATTGCCCTCATTTTATTTGTACCTTTAATAAAAGATTGGACAACTAAACTCAGCAAGTGATTATTTTCACACATGTGTAAAATAGTTAACAACTACAAAACAAGTTGCTATTACAGATACAATGATTAAAAGTCAGCAACCTGAAAACCTTAATATATTTTAAAAATCTTTTCTATATTGAAGGAAAATTGAACAGTATTTTGAAATGGAAATGAATATAGTATTTTGTAGAAGCAAACCAAAAGTAGCTTAATTTGATTGAGCATCAAGACTTGGTGAAAAGTAAAATATTGTCTACAGCCAACAGATGTCGCTCTCCCTTTCCAACTAAGCTCTGATCATTGTTCCTTCCCCAGCTAAGAATTTAATATATTCTTTATTTAATGAAAAGAGAACAAAGGGGGGAAAACAATAGAACAGAACTATTACAGTAAGATTATATATTTTAAACCCTGATTTGTATTTCACCTTTAACATGTAGTTTAAAAGGTATCTTCAGTGACAAAGAAAATACCTTGCAACATATTTTCCTGTATATATCTGTATAATACCTCTGTATATCTGTATATACAGATACAGTCACTTGGGCATGTATGGGGTTCCTAATAAAATAAACCACAATTGATTTGGCAACAATGGTCTATACAAATTAGAGGATGCATTTCTTAAGATCAAATAACCCTCATACTCTACTCTCCTATTAAAAATCATAAATTATAGCTCTGATTCTTTAGAAGATACATCTATATGTGATCGCTAAGAATTGACATCAACTTGATAGCATATAAATTTAATAAATAAAAATTAAATTAAAATAATGACTTTTAATGATAAAACATCAAATACAAAACCCAAAGAACTAAAGGCAATGCAATTGAAAAGTCATTCATTTGTGCAACATCTGGGCAATATCAATATGACAAAGCCTCTTTTGCATAGGATGCCAGAGGTATCCTAATTGTTAAATGATATATATCAGTACCAACATCTTGAAGTCAGTGTAAAAATCAATGGGAAGACAGTGAGCAGCAAAGAGTAAGAATTATATGATTTTGATGTTGTGTATTATTTTATAACCATGCCAACAGTAATATTATAGCCAATCTAAAGCCTTCAAAATGTATTCTACAACACAGGAAAGAATCTACAGATCAGTGGGATGCATAGACCCAGATGATCCATTGGAATCTAGGAAGAAAATATTAGAATATTGTTTATTTCATCATTAGATCATCCTTTTAAATATTGATATGTTTTATGATGTACTTAATATATTGCTTTTTAAGTGCTATATTGTTGCCATATAATTTTTAAATAAATATCTTATATTGGGAATTCAGAATCAATGTTTTGACTGATCAAAATGTACAATCAAAACTGCTGCTATAGATGGTAGAATCCTACAACTGGGCCCTCTCCTTTTCTGGTGATTGGCAGGGGTATTTCCTACTGACTGGTGATTTGGAGAAAAGAGTAAACTACAAAGCTAGAAGAGTCAGCCAAGCACCGTGCTTATCATGTGCTGCATATGAAAAATCGGGACAGCATTATAGCAATAGCGCTTAGACTTATATACCGCTTTATAGTGCTTTACAGCCCTCTCTAAGCAGTTTACAGAGTCAGCATATTTTCCCCAACAATCTGGGTCCTCATTTTACCCACCTCAGAAGGATGGAAGTCTGAGTCAACCTTGAGCCTGGTGGGATTCGACCTGTCAAATTGCAGGCAGCTGGCTGTCAGCAGAAGTAGTTTGCAATACTGCACTCTAACCACTGTGTCACGGAGGCTCTTAATACTGGCATGACTGGGAACAAATACAATAGAAACTGAATAGGGATCAACATTGGAGGCAGTAGTATATTAGGACTAATAGTGTTTTTTCTGCAGGTAATGCTGTAGATCAGCAGTTGGAAAAGATCCTCTTCCAAAAAGGTGAGCATAGCTTACCTGGCACTACAATTTTCCAAAATCAACAGGGCATTCTGAGATGCCGCCCATAAGAAGTTTCATTTGTGATTGTATTGTGAATTGAGGATTTCCTTCTTTCCAAATTAATCCAATAATTATCCAATTGAGCCTTTCCTGTGAACCTCCAGTGTAAGTTGCAATTTCAATTCACTGTGATGGAATTACTTTACAGCTACTATATAATTCTATTCCTTCCCTCAAGTACTTCCATCTCTCTTGCTGGATAGTTATATCGGAAGAACAAAGCTTGATTTCTGTCTAATCTTACTTTTGTCTGTCACAGTTACAAGGTTTATTTATTAAAGTCTAGAACAAGTGCTAAGATCTATTCTGTGTAACATAAAAATGGGAAAAGAGAGAACTTATTTTGTTTTCTTACTGTGGAAAGTTTTTTTTCTGACTGTAAACATCAGTTAGACAGAAGGCAAATCCAGCTGATAATTGTCCCTCGCCCTCTTATCTTTCTATGCTTTGATCTCTTCTTCTACTTCATGATAAAACATGGCATGAGAGTGATATTTTTTTCTTTTTGCCTGTAGCTGAGATTCTCTAACGAACTCCCTTGTTGAAATGACTGGTTTTGTTTTGCCTCCCTATTGTCAATTTTCTCTCTGTTTATGGTACTGGAAAGCTGTGATGCCTGGTTTTTTGTAACATTCCAGTTATGATAAGGTTTGCTTATGTATAAATTGTTATTTTATTAGGCAAGCTTTGGGAACAAAACAAATCTCTTAAATTACACCTTTTTGCTGCACACATCACCTTACATGCATAAAAAGTGAACATATGTAAATAAATCCTTGGATCTAAGATGCAAGGGGCGTGCATAAGTGCACCATCGTGCCTACCATTCCTGTCATATTGTCCCCATTTATTCATATCTATTTCCTGTATTTTTACTCATGTTTATACTTATACCTATTATCTTGTAAGTGATTGACAAATCAAATAAATAAATAAAATAAATTTATCTGCACATTTAGACACATTTATAAACCCAACATTTAGACATATTCATAATGTCCAACTGGGTTATTTTAAAATGTTGTATAAGTCTAAATGTCCAGGATCCAGCTCCTATTAAGCAGAAATAACTCCATTGTTTTGTGTAATTTACTTTAATTCAGACAGCTCATAATTGTCTGAAGAATGGATGACCCTATAGAATGAGTTTTTTCAAGGCATACCCACATAGTTTCAAATGCCCCTATGAATTCTGGAATTTCCCCAACACAAGCTATGATTATATCCTGGCTTAGTAGATGCAATAAATTTAAACATTTTTCCTTCTTTTTTCCCCTGAGAAAACTCTTGAAATGCTTTTTTAAAATATGTAAGTTAGCCTTTGACATGGAAAATGTACCTGCTGTCTTAGCCCTAGTAATACAGCTTTGACATTTGCACAGATTCCGGCTAAGATCTTTTCAAATAGAAGGAACTTTGTTACACAAGACCAGCACCGTCAATTGTTGCCAAATAGTCTCAGTGTAGAATCAGTGCTTCCTTATTCTGTAGAAGAGGATGAAACACTGCCTGGCTGCCACCAGAATAAGTGAATGGCCAGAGACCATATGATCATATCCTAAATAGATTAATAAATAGAAGCACTGTAACACAAATATTCATTTAACAAAGTAACTTAAGTATACACATCTAGTCTTTTGCAATGGAACTGTTTGTTTACAGAATGCCTTATCAACTGTTTATATATAACCTTTGACATATATGTGTTATGCTGTTCTTTAACCCTTCATTTCATTCAACAGTCTCTCAGTGTCTTTTGGGTTTTGGTGGTTCATCTTAAACTCATCCTGATTTGCTTCTTGCCAGTTGTGTGCAAAATGAAAGTTTTTAGTTAATACCAATACAGTACAAAACATCTCAATAAATCTCTCATTCTATCCCTTAAGATGTGTCCTGGTGGCACAATGGTTAAAATGAAGTATTGCAGGTCAACTCACTGTCAGGAGTTTGATCCTGAATGGCTCAAGGTTGGCTCAGCCTTCCATCCTTCTGACATCAGTAAAATGAGGAACCAAATTGTTGGGGGCAATATTCTAACTCTGTAAACTGCTTAGAGGGCAATAAAGCACTATGAAGTTGTATGTTAAGTCTAAGTGCTATTCCTATTGGTATTTTGGGGACAGAAGAGAATGTGTATTGTAACTATTCCATCACATGTAGGATTTTGTATCTTCCTTTCCATTTGCATTGATGATTGTGATGCTTGATTTAAATTATAATGCTGCAATTTAAATGTTGTTATATGATTACAAATTCAACCTTTCCCGTATATATATTTGGTTCTGAATGTACTGTAAGCATTTACTTATTTGTTCAACTTATGAGCTGCCTCAATCAGTGCAATGACTCTAGATGATATATAGCATATTTTAAATGGTAGGCAAAAAAAAAAACAAAAAAAACAATGACCAAAACTCTGAAACATGTTTTTTTTTAATCCTTTCAGATATTACTGTTTCTTTAAATCTCATGAAACTGATCAGAGTTGCTTTGGTCTAGAAATCTGACAAAAATCAACACATAAATGATTAGGTTTATTTTTGTCAGAGACAAAACACAGACAAAAGATACCAATCTATATTGTCACTTTGGAATTTGATAATTCTGCATGGGCTTGCATCACTCTTCCAGTTATGTTGGACATCAGGCCCCATAATTTCTAGATTGACTGGCATTGGCTTGGGGTGTCCTGATTCTGGGGACATTTAATCTTTAGTTTTGAATTCAGAATTATTGTGCAATTTGGGGGTCCCTTTGGGACTCCTGGCTCTTGTTGAAGAGCAAACAGTACCATGTCAAGATGTAAATCTATCTTGTGTAAAAATTATTCTTGTTCCTAGGTTAGGAAACCCTGCTATCATCCATTCATCTCCTGTTTGAATTATTGAAGCGCACTGTCCATGGGATTGCCCTAAAAGAACATGTAGACATTTGAAACTGGTCCATAATATGCCAGTGCAAAAAGTATGGCTTCACAATAGCACATCCATATAATGCTGCTGCTCCACAAATTGTGTTAGCTTCCTACAAAATTCCAGGTGCAATTCAAAGACTTAAGTTACTGCTTTTAAAACTATTCATGGAATAGGGCTCAATTATTTGACAGACTGCTTTTTTTTTTTTTTTTTGCCTGTCCCGAGAGATCTGGGCCAGGGTGGACATGCTTCAAGTCTCCTCTATGAAAGCGTCACCTAACAGACCCAGGAAACTGTAGTGGCCCTCTGATCAATCAACAATAGCTCCCACCTCTCCCCATCCTGCTCCCCCCTTTTTAATTGAGCCATGAAGTTCTGCATTTTAAACTAATTTATTTATGTTTGTAGTTTATATAGTTATTTCTCATGATTGTAAGCAGCCAGAGTTACCTTCAGGTAAGATGGGCAGCCTATAAATTTGATAAAGTACCCAGTAGTGAATTCCACAAAAATGGAATGAACAGAACTAGAGAAATATGGAAGAAGGGCAAAGACGGACTCAAATACAGGTAGTCTTTGACTTATGGCATTTGAGCCCAAAACTTGTTAAGTGAGACATTTAACTGAGTTTTGCCCCGTTTTATGACTCTTCTTGTTAAGTGAATGACTGCAGTTGATAAGTTAGTAACTTGGTTATTAAGTGAATCTGGCTTCCCCATTGATTTTGCTTGTCAGAAGATTGCAAAATGTGATCACATGACACAGCAACGGTCATAAGTATGAACCAGTTGCCAAGCATCTGAAATTTGATCACATGATCATGGGGATATCACCAAGGTCCTAAGTGTGAAAAGTGGTCATAAACCACATTTTTTAGTTCCGTTGTAACTTTGAACAGTCACTAAACGAATTGTATGAAGTAGAGGAGGACTTATATTTAATCCCTGCTCGAAAACGACAGCCACCCCTGGGCAGACTGATGTCAGAAGACGAGATCTGCCAGGGTTGGGTGGAGCAGGGCTGAAGCATCACCCCGCTGCACTTCCGAACCACGCTGCCACTTTTCTCGCCGCCTTCCCACGAATCAACCAGCACCCTTTTAAAAAAGAGTCGGGCGCCGCCTCAGCAGGGACTGCTGCGGCGCCGATCCGCCCTCTCGATTCCTCTTCTCGGGCGAGTAAGAGACGGCGTGAGAGGGCTTGCTCTCAGGCGGAGCCAATGACATTTTGGAGGCTCGTCTTGTGGGGTTCGAGGGCTGGGACGGAGCGGGAATCGGTTGGAACACCTCCCTGCTCCGGTCCGACACGCTAATCCCCTCTCCTCCCCCGGAAAAACCCTGCCTCTCCCTCCTCTCCCTCCTCCCCCTCCCTTGAGATAAAACCTCTGTCCCGGCTCTGCAGCCGGTCTCCTTTAAGCCGGTCCCGTGGGGTCTTTGTCAGGGTATGGCAGCGCTGGGAGCCGTAGTGAAGAAAGTGTGGTGTATCCGCCGCTATTTGGTGCTTCTGTGCGCTCCGCTGGTGCTGCTGCCCATCCTCTTCAGCCTGCCCCCCAAGGTAACGCCTTGCCCGCCATCCTTTCTAGGTTATGACTCGCACTTCTGATGACCGCCCCCCCCCCCAAGCTTCTTTCCCTTCGTGCCTTCCGTGGTCCGATCCCGGACTCCGTGTCTCTCCCCTGCGGAGTAACCACCGAGCTGCTCCACCGACCAAGCTGGGGCCCCAGTCTTTCCAACTTTGTCTTTTAACTAGTACCGTAGTAATCTAGTAAAGAGAAGGACCAGGGGAGACATGATAGAGGTCTTCCAATATTTGAGGGGCTGCCACAGGGAGGAAGGGGTCAAGCTATTTTCTAAAGCGCCTGTAGGCCAGACAAGGAATAATGGATGGAAACTGAACAAGGAGAGATTCAACCTGGAAATAAGGAGAAACTGTCTGACAGTGAGAACAATCAACCAATGGAACAGCTTGCCTTCGGAAGTTGTGGGAGCGCCATCACTTGAGACTTTCAAGAAGAGATTGGACTGCCATTTGTCAGAAATGGTGTAGGGTCTCCTGCTTGGGCAGGGGGTTGGACTAGATGACCTACAAGGCCCCTTCCAACTCTGATGATCTGTTAGCTGTTAACTAAGATAGGCAACATTACTGTGGGGTGGGAAACTGGATTCAAATAACTTTCTGACTGTCACCATTGGCACGTAATTAAAGTAGCAGAGGAAAGGGTAGCATGTCCTCTACTTTGCTGAACTAAAATCTCTGCCTTAATTATTTCTTCAGATATTGTTAGGCAAAAGTAAAGCAATATGAGCTTTAATTAAGGACCAGACCTCCCTTTCATAAGAAATTATTGAGAAGCAACTCATTGACATTGGTCCCTGTTCCTCTTCCCCATCTTGTCTGGTTAACTTGATTTTTTTCCCTCCCTTTTCCTCTTTATCAACTGTCTTGCTTAATGTCCCAATCCATGCCACTTATTCTGTGCTCTCTCAGGATTCTAAAATATTACTATCATATTTCTGTGATAATAATTACTGGCTTTGATTCCTGCAAACTTATTTTTTTAATTTCAAATATTTTTATGCTGCCTTTTCCCTTAACTATTCAGAGGAGCTTAAAGTTTTTGGTGCTTCATCTTGGTCTCCTACAATTTATTGATTGTACACCCCAGCCAATATGATTTCTGATGACTGAAGATCATAATGATTCAGAACAGTTCTAATCCAATGTGTTTGTAGGACAGCAACTTGGAGACAATTCCCATTTCCAACTAAGAATCTTTCAAAATACAAGATGATTTTCACTGACAGTTGTTCTGTATCATATACACCAAATGTATTTCCTTTCTTTTTTTCCAGGTTTCTTCCTTTTTCCCCTCAGCATTTTTATCTAAGAAATATTTTCCTGAAAAGAGTATTTTTTTCTTCAAATCTAAATCATTAATTTTTCTTATAGAAAAATAATATTTCTGTGTCTTTAAAATTCCTGTTTCCCCTCTGCTATGTTAAAAGACTTGCAGCTGTAGGAGAATAACTTTTCTCTACCACCCAGTCAAGAATACTGTGAGCCATGTACTGTTCTCTCCAAATTTAATTCTCTCCAGCTAAACATTGTAGCTCTGGCCTGTTCTAGTGTGATTCCCTGGTACAAGATTAATGCAGCATCCTAAATCTGAATATTTTAACTGAAGAAGACTTGTTATTGGAGAAACCTTCATTCCATTCTGTAAAATAATGGAAAATCACAGTTCCTGATTGCTTCATTACAAAATTAATGTAGTTAGTTTGGTTCAAGAACTGTTTCTCATTCATATCCCAAGGATATGAATATTTTTATTGGAGAAATACACAGAGCTTGGTCATTATTTGTTTTTCAGATGCCAAGTCCAGACAAACATTTTTGTACCAATAAAGAAGAATATTTGTAGCTCAGAGTTGAAATGAGGCATCCTTGATGCTCTCTAAGTTTGATTGTTTTCTTTCAGAGGTTTCATTACCCGTACGTGGTGCTTGTGACAAAAACAAACATTTTTGTTTCCTGTGCTCCAAGTGAACCTGATTAATAAAATAACATCGCTTCATTCCAATTTTTGTCTCTTCTTTCTTGGTCATTGATTCCAAGATACTTCGTTGTTACATTTTATATTTTTATCACAAAAGATGTTCCAGAAAGAATGCTCAGAATAGAATAAGTTCTGTACATTTTAATATACAAGCAGGTAGTTTAAGATTGTAATCCAATGCAATTTATTTTTAAGAAAAACAGTACAAAACAATTTGATCAAGAGTTTTCTAAGCAATTATTTGGCCCACTTTCTAAATTTGTCCTTCCGTGCATTGTCTGCTGTGTAATTGTACATTATTTTTAGCTATTTCAGTACATTTATGGATAATACATACTTCTGTACAATAATATTAAAAGGTGGAATAGGATTTTTTAAAAGTAGAATCCAACATAGAAAAATGGCAAATAGCATTTCTTACAAATCCTAGGATTGTCATTTTTTTTTCCTCTTGCCAAATTCTAATTGAGATATTCAGAGCTTAATTGGCACAAGGGAGACCAACAACTAGGGCACCCAGTTCCAGTTCTCTAAGAAAATGTCCCTGTCTCATCTGCAGCTTCAGTCTTTAAATATCTTTCAGGTTAAAAGATCTGCAATCATGTGCAATAAAATCCAGCACTAGTGCTTTCAAGAACTGTATCTCTTACTGTGTATTGCATTTTGACCATTCCTGAATATGTTCAGAATGGTGTGGCGTTGCTTACACAATGTAATCTTCATTCAGCTACATTGCCTTTGTTCTAAACTGCATTGCCATCAATCAGATAGAAATCTGATGGTATTTTTCCTTATACCATGAAAATCAAATTGTTACTACAGGTTGTCCTCACTTAGTGCCTGCAATTAGCTCTAATAGCTCAGTCATTGAGCAAAGTGGTTGCTAAGTGAAAAACCATGTGATTGCAAATGCTTATGATTTTATACAGGACGAGGTATACTAATTGACCATAATGTGAATACCTGACTGAGAAAAAGAGATGCTGTGAAAATGGTAAATGTGAACATTGGTTGCAAAATTATTTTTCCATCATTGTAATTGCAAACAGTCACTGAGAGAGTTGCTAAGTGAGGACTACCTGTAGTGATATAACTCTTAATATCATTGGACTCCCTGTTAAATTTCCTCATCCATTCATCTGCTTGCTTGGCAGAGCTATAAAACTCAGAGAATGAATATTTTTTCTTTTTTAGTGTTTTCAAGTCAGTCTGCACTCTTGTCAATTGCCTGAAGAAGTCCATGTGGCTTTCTTGGGACATTTTCAGAAGTGGTTTGCCATTGCTGCCTTCCTAGGGCTAGCAAAAATGACTAACCCTAAGTAACTAAGTCAGCTTTGCCGAAAGCAGGGCTAGAATTCTCGATATTCTGGTTTCTAGCCAGGTATCTGTAATCATTATACCAAAATGGATCTCTTTAGAAGCTTTGTTTACTAATTAAACTTTTCTAAGTGAATTCAAATACATGTTCATATAAACCAGAATAAATAGAAGAATGCTAATGCTCTTTGTTTCTATCATTGAAGATAGTATTTTAAGTTGATTGGGATATCTATCTGGCCATTTACTTGGAAGTTCAGTTGTTGGATCCAATAATGCAGCACTTTTTGCCTATACATCTAGGGAAACGTTTGTTTCTTATATCTTAGCCCTAAAGTAAAGCAATTATATTGCATTCTTATGTTATTCTTAGGACTGAAGTAGATATAATCCGAAATGAGTTTAAACCTGCATGTGTTTAAAATAATGCCAATATTATTAGGATGGTTTAAAGAACTGATAATAAATGAGATCATAGCAGATGAAGAGACAGATATAATTCTTTTCTGCAATAATGCTGAAATGAATCCCTACTCTAAAGCTGATACTTGTATTTAGAAGAATAAGACCATTGGCATAAGTGAATGGGGTTTCTACTGCAACAAGTCAAGTTTCAGCATTTGCAACGAGAGAAGGAAAAAGTTAACCTCTACCTGCATTCATTCTTTCAATTTGACCAGTGTTTTTAAAACCTGCATGTTTGAAGGAGAATCTGATTGTAAAGAAATTTGAGGAAGGTTATTTAAACTTTGAGTGTTGAATTTTGTTCAGCTTCTGTTATGAATTATCAACTTGTTGGTGTTACAAAAATAATGGGTCCTTTTCTGATACACGTTAGAAATTTGAGTTTATTTCTTACTGAAGAATGCTAGCACTGTATAGTGCAGGGGTGTCAAACTTGTGTTGTCACATGATGTATTGTGACTTTTTTCCCCTTTGCTAAACTGGTCATGAGCGTGGCTAGCATGTGATATGAGTTTGACAGCCCTGGTACAGTGGTTAAAGATGATGTAGCAAAATAAGAGAAACCCAGAATCAATCCCTTGGAGAGGCATAGAAGCCAGCTGGCTAATCTTGCATCAGTCATGCTCTCTCAGCCCAAATTAATATCAGGTTCTACAACAACCTATGGAAGAGTTACATCAGATACTGAAAGCAGATACAGATACTTGTTACATCAGATACTGAAAGCTTTGCTATGTGAAGTGAAACAATTGTAGTGCAAACCAAGCATTCAATTGAGACATGCTAGGAAAAACAGCAACATTTTAATTTTTAGTTTTTTAAAATCTGGCCTTTATTGTTTTTTTTTTATATAAATAACTCAAAGTGATAAACTTACCCTCTTGCTCCTATTTACTCAGCAATAATATCCCTATGAGGTAAATTGGACTGAGAAGACTAGTCCAAAATCCCCCATCTAGTCTGATAGTTTAATCATCAAACTGCTTCAGTTTTCTACTCAGATTCTTGCCACATATACATTTTGCTAAAATAAACTGTAGGGATTGACAGAGTTCTTCCAAGCTACATTATGCACAATGTTATTTATCAAATTCATATAACCCTTATCTCACAATTCATGGCTACTCTTAAAAGGCTACAATAATATCATCAATGTACTAAACAATATTAGAAAAAGTCCTTTCCCATTGAGCCTATAATCCAATTGTAAGCATGTTCTGCAACTGGTTAGATGACACAGTTCATATATTATCTGTCCCAGAAATAAGGCTATCTATTCTCTAGACCAATAGCACCATCCATATTTAATATATCACCTCAGCAGTGACTGAATGACAATAAAAATCTTTAGTATGAATAATCTTAATGTCTCTACTTTTGAATGAGATATACCAGACAGCTTAGTTACAGCTTTTCCCCGAAAGGTGTTCTCTAAAGATGTCTATAGGACATCTCCTGGGGTTTAAATCTTGGCTTTTCCTTCTGTTTGAGGCCAAAGACTCCTGACTATTTATTTCCCAACCTTGAGTACTGGGAGCATTGGTTTCTTAACAACAACAAAAATCTGTCTGATCTAAGAATTAAGTCTTCCCAATTCACTAGTTTCAGCCTTAGAATATGATGGACTTAAACTTTCATAATTTTTATGACCTCACATTTGACTTCATAAATATGCTGTCCTAAATTCCTAGTGAATATAAAAGGCCCCATTTTGCTATTCGTTTATAATTCAGTCCTTTATAAAGAATTTCTGCTGATGAAAAGGGGCAAATTGATTTTTGTCTCAGAGTTGCCTTTATTGTTCTTGTGTGATGGGTCCTTTTTTATATATCACATATGCAACATTTGTGGGAAAAGGGATTATGAAGAAATGATATGAAAATTATGTAAGGAAAAACTAGAAATCTTGGTCTTTTCTCCAATACCAGTGACCAATATGCCTCTTATAATTTTACAGCTCTCAACAATAAAGTCTAAAGAGGTTTCTGCTTTATTTTGCTTGTACGGGACTAGAAACTCCTTGCCAATCAAAAATCCTAAGAAAATAGGTCCTTGTCTCCCAAGAAATATATTGTTTACCTGAGACGTTTCCTATTGCATTAGTGATGTGTAATAAAAAAAAATTAAGAAAAATATTAAACAGTATCTAACTACTGTTTATATAGAATTACAAATAAACATGATAAGAAATTAAACATTTAATATCAAGGAGACAGGTAACTTCCTCCCCCAAATGATTCTTTCCTGAGTAGGAAAAAAAGAAAAAGAAGTAAGTAATAGATTTTAAGGTAGTATTTTGCAACCTTGGCAACTGTGTAATTCCTAGGAGTCACTGAGGAATTCTGGGAGTTGAAGTCCACATATAATTACAGTGCGAAGGTTGAAAAACACTGTTTTAAGGGAAAGTCTAGTAAAGTCTGAGAAGCAGTGGCTCTGTGGCTAAGATGCTGAGCTTGTTGATCAAAAAGGTTGGCAGTTTGGTGGTTCGAATCCCTAGCACCATGTAACGGAGTGAGCTCCCTAATCCCAGCTTCTGCCAATTAGCAGCTTGAAAGCATGTAAAAATGCAAGTAGAAAAATAGGGACCACTTTGTCAGGAAGGCAACAGTGTTCTGTGCACCTTTGGCATTTAATCATGCCGGCCACATGACTAAGGATACATCTTCGGACAGCACTGGCTCTTCGGCTTAGTAATGGAGATGAGCACTGCCCCTTAGAACCAGAAACGACTAGCACGTATGTGCAAGGGGAACCTTTAAAGTCTAGTTTAAATATTGAATGTACATATCCACTCTTTCTCCAACATACAATTCATAGAAAAATGCAAGAAATTTGCACCATTTTCTTGAAATATAATTTCTGTTGAACTCCAGGCTTCCTCTCCTCTGTCCCTATTTTGTGCCTGGTTCTGATAGATGGGATGGAACCTCCTGCAGGCCTGAAATCTGTCCATGTTTGCATATAGAGGTACCATGCAAAGATTTATGCTATCTCAAGGCAATATTTCCTATATTCTTTAAATAAACAGATTTCCTTAGTTTGGGGAAAATGGCAAATGCCTCATTTTTTTTAGCAGCCAGATATTCTTTGTTCTGCTTCTGTGAGACCAATTTCTGATTTTGAGAATTAGAATAGCTTTGTATGGATACATCGAGAAGGCTGCTATTGAAAAAGGAGAAGGCCAGGCTGTATATTTTATAATGATGTCTTGAAAAGCCAAAGATTGAAAGAGGTGGACCAAGAAAATACACAGTGGGCCAAGGAAATTCATATGGTTGTTGGATCTATTCAATGCAACAGGAAAGAAACAGGTCTGTTAGACATACTTTTCTAAACTGAAATGAAACCTGGTAGGATTTGAACTCTACAATTTTCACTTGCTAGGGAAGATAAAGCAACTTCAACAGGCCAGAGATTTCCAAGTTTTTTGATCTGATAGATACTAGGGATTTTGGATGCTGGTCCTGTTTATGACTTTTCTCTCTCTCTCAAAGGAAAAAGCAAAAAATATGTGAAAAGAAAAAAAGTTCAAAATATAAAAAAGATATAAAGTAGTAGCATCTGACATTCTTCACAGCAGTTTTAAGAACAAATACCATTTCACTTCTCTCTCTCTCGTAACATCATATTACTCTTCTTTCTATAACCTATCCTATTCTAATCCTCAAAACCATAAATCAGAATTTAATTTTTGTTTATTGTAGGCAAAAATACCATAAAATGCTTCCAGTCACTTTTGCATGTAGATAATGTCTTTTCTCTAATCAAGAAAAAACCAATTTACCCTTTTTCAGAAAAATATTTCAGTTTCACCAGTCTTCCATAGTGGATTGTGTCAAACCTTTGCATCTCTGTGAATATAGTTATCTTGCTTCAATAATCATACACCAAAATATTCTATTGCTTTTTTCTAACCATTTATCCATTAATCCTCTAAGGAGAACTTCTGACTTCAATTGAATGACCTCTATTTATCTTTGTCCTTTATTTTCTGGACAGCAGGGAACACTTACAAATAATCTGGCCTTCTCTGCAATTTTACAAAGGCAATTAAATTTGGTTTTTCCAGAAGGCTTTTGGAAACAGATGTATTGTAAATTCTTTCCCCTTGGAATATGATACTTTTGTTTGAATTGAGTTCATATACCTACCCCTGACACCCCTTTGGAGTGCAAAGTTACTTTTTGATTTTTGATGTAAATATTTAATCTTAATTTGGTTGTCAGAGTTGCAATGGCATGTACATTTCATAAAACAAAACTATTTCTATTTATTTAAGTATAAAATGTCAGGTTGGATTTGGCAGAATTTGAAACCCGTCGGGAACCCAAATATTCGTGAGCATATTAAGTATGCTTGTATCAGATGAAAGTGTATTGAAACTTTCCATTATAATACTGCTGGTACTTGGATTACACCTTGATTGAAAAACAAACAAAACAGCTTTGCTGAATCAGATCAAAGTCTTGCCTAGTCTAGCATCCACTTACATACAATTTTGTTTACATACTTTGGGTGATATGGAAGTAAAGCCTTAAGTACCAGCTTCCTCCTACTGTTCCTTCCAGTAACAGGTAAGTCAGAGGCAGTTCCTGAAAGTAGAGGCAGCATATATCTATGGTAATAAGCAATAGCCAATAATTCTCCATTAATCTGTTGATTCTGTTTTAAACTCTTTTACCCCTTTTATCCGCATGTCTTCTATTGCTATAGCGACTTCTCAGTATTAATTCTGCAGAAAAACGCTTTCCCCCCACTCTTTGCCCTGACTTTTTTGCCAAACAGCTTTATTGGCAAGCCCCTGTTTCTAGTGTTTGCTCTGCTGTGAGCATAACACAGAGATGAGCAACCTATACCCTAGAATTGCACGCACAGACACAGACACAAACACAAGCACAGACAAAGGCACAGACACACCCACACCCACACCCGCAGTGTATTTTAGAAGTTTCACTGATCACTTTTCCTGAACATCAGTTGTAGGTTTCCAGCTATTTGGAGATGACAAACACACAAATGTTGCAATGAAATCCATGTAAAGGGCTGAGCATGGAGACAGAGATGGAGAAGGGAATTCTAATATTATCATCATGAGAATAGGTTGAAAATTTTTTTTCCTGTTGCATTGAAAATAGTTGGAAGTCACTGGTTTTTTCCTTTTCCTTTTCCTTTTTACCTTGTACCCCTTTCCCTTTCTTTCTGATCTTTATTTTCATTTACAGTATAAAAATGAGATAATAAACTATAATAAAAATATAAAAAAGAGAGAATGCCGCAAGGGTGAAATCATTATGGAGTCTAGCCTATTGGGCTGGGAAGCTCAGTTTCTCAGTCACTCATCTCATGGGATCCAATCCAAGGTGAAGTTATGCCCATCAATGAATTGGACACAAAAACAGAATAGCTAGCTTTGCAAGCCCTTGTGCCACAATAAAAGGGCACCACACTCAGATTTTGGCAGAGTCTCCATAAAAGCACACTTGAGCAACTAGTGGGGAACAAGGTCAAAAGGGGGTATCGAAAGATAGTTTAATGTATTTTTAATGTAGGCTTCAATGTCACTAAATAAAGAGTCAAGACGAGGTAATTCAGAATAAATCTTTTGCTAAATATTCTAAGTGTTAGTAGTTAGAGACAAGTAAACTCCAGAAATTTTCTCACAGTTAATATATGTGTTCATATATATTATTCATATAATTTATCTCTCTCCCCCCCCAAAAAGTATACTGTATACTTTTTTGGGGGGGGAGAGAGATTTGAAATTGACTACAGGTAGGCCTCGATGTACAACAGTTCATTTAGCGACCGTTCAAAGTTACAGTGGCACTGAAAAACTGATTTATGACCAGTTTTTACATTTATGACTATTGCAGCATCTCCATGGTCACGTGATCAAAATTCAGATGATTGGCAATAGACTCATATTTATGACGGCTGCAGTGTCCTAAGGTCACATAATCCTCTTTTGCGACCTTCTGACAAACAAAGTCAATGGGTAAGCAAGGTAAACTTAACAACCGTGTTACTAACTTAACAACTGCAGTGATTCGTCTAACAACTGTGGCAAGAAAAATTGTAAAATGGAGCAAAATTAACTGAAAAAATGTTTCACTTACCAACATGGGCTCAATTGTGGCCATAAGTCAAGAACCATCTGTACACTGCTACTAAATATCTCCTGAGAAGAGGTAGGGAGTTCATTATTATTGGTGTTGAGGCCTACACTTGAGCTTCCCAAGACTCTCCAAGGAGACCCATAATTTGTTCTGAAATTGAAAAAGTTCTTGTCACAGCTTTTTTTGCCACCTATATACTGTAATTCTGGGGAAAAAAGGATGCCATATAGAAAAAGAAAAGGCAAAACAAAAAACAACAACCCCAGTGAATGGGTGGGAGGAGAGAGAAGAGAGAAAAAGGCACAAAAATATCATGGTATCTTTTAGAACATAGACCATTGTCCCAATTCTGAGATCTTACTTAGCTCTGAGTTGTTGAGATGGAACTCAGCCTTCTTTGTAATTGAAAACTCTTGCTTGTTGTTTAAGTAGAAAGTTATAGCAAAGGTAGACATTAAAAGATATTTTGAGCAATTATTCCCACAATCTCTGAATATTGGCATTCTGTCTGACCTGATGGAAATAGAAATCCAAAATAAATAAGGCAGAAAAATAGACTTATACACCATTTCATAGTGCTTTAAAGCTCTCTCTAAGTGATTTACAGAGTCAGTATATTGCCCCCAACAATCTGGGTTCTCATTTTACTGGCCTTGGAAGGATGGAAGGCTGGGTCAACCTTGAGCCGATGAGACTCGAACTGCCAAATATTCTTCTTTTTCCTCTGTGGTAACAGATTATGTAAAACATGTCTTGCATAACTGAGGAAAACACAACTCTGCTGGCAATTATTACATGGTTGGAAAATTAACTCAGTCACAAGACTTGTAGGAAAGTTTGCATTTGTAACAAAAAAAGGTCATTCTGAATGTTAAGCAAGTCAAATAATTATTTTTTTAAAAGAACATTTGGACTAATTCAGAGGCTGGATCAAAACTAATTGGTCATTACCCTAGAACACAGTAAGGCAGATGTCAAAGCTGGTAGAATCAAGAAAGATACTATTTACATCTTTTTTCTCTTTCAATGGGAACTGATGCCCTTTGACTAAATTCACTTCATGGATGCTTTGTGCACTGGTTCCCAAGAGTTTTATGTTAAAATTGAGAGATGGGAAATTTGATTGCTTTGATAGATTTGTTTGGAAATTTGTTTGGAAACCCGAAGAACAGGTGGACAACACAAATAGCTCATTTGTCAGGATGGAAGTTCCCATTTTTTCAAATTACGTATGATACTTCTTTGCAGCCATACTCAAAACTTTAAAATTACATTGGTTAAAGTTGGTGATCCTGTGGTTCTGACTTCTGTATTTGAATAAAGATTAATCACTTCATATGGCTTGTAGAAATATAGTTAATATGGTTTGGAATAATACTTATTTACTAGCACTTTTATTAGTCAATGACTGAAATAATTTTTTGGCTAGTAAGTCTTGCTTCCAATTCAGTTTCTGCATGCTGCACTTAAGTGAGTGATTAAATAGATTTCTTAGTTCAGCTTGTGTAGTTTCCACTCCAGTGTATATATCTCCAGCACTTCTGAAATATTGAATGAAGAGCTAATGATAATGTTTTTCTTTCTTTGGCTCTTTCATACTTCGTTTTTTCTTCACCTGAATGACTGTTTTGTTTTGTTTTCTTATCTGATCTCTCCTATCTGATCCCCCTCCATTAATGAAATTAATCCATCTGAGGTATACCTATAACCTAAAATTCTTCTTGCAGTCTTAAGAAATCCATTTAGTGCATCCATCATGTAGACCATAAATAACTTATAATAAACCATACTTCTGAAGCACTTTTTGCATAATTCAGATATTTCATGTTTACAGTCAAACTTTAATATAATAGATCACAATTTTAATAACTATGAAGGTATGCAGTGGCTTTAGTCTTCAAAAGAAAATTGTATCTGGTTCTTCTGAGCTGCAGAACTGGCACATACCCATTTGCTTGGGCTGGCATAGTGAGTATTTAACCCACCCATGGCATTAAAGAGATACAGAAATACTTAAACTTTGTTTCTATCTAGGATTCCTCTGAGTGCAAACTTTCAGCCTCCCCGCTTTTCCCAAGGGAACCTGATATGCCTGCCTCAGACATCATCACAGATATGCTTCCTTGAAGGCAGCTATTAACAGTCACTGATGACAAACGCTGATGACAAGAAGGAAGAGCTACTAAAGGAAAATTGAGTCTGAAAGAGAGGGTTGATGGAAACATGACAGAAAAGCAACCTCCATAGTTTTTAAAGAGAGAGGGGGGGTACCATCAGACTTGCATAATTCTGTTAAAATAACCGATAATAAAACACCGCTAATGGGATTTTAACATATTTTTTATACCTGAGTTTTTTAATATGTAATTTTACCTATTTGTTTTGAGCCACTCAGAGTCACTTCGGTGAAATGAGCAACTCTATACATTTGATAAATAAATAAATAAACAAACAAACAAATAAATAAAACTTGCAAAAAAGTTAGAGTCAGTACTCCCAGATGTGTTGGTCTGCACTGAGGTTAACAGAAACCTAATTCGTAGCATTGCTGTTGTAATCAATGAAAATGAAATAAGAATTACAAAAGTCTTTGCAGTTTTCCAAATGATTTAGAAATCCTTTATAATGCTTCCCCTCCCCCCCATTTTTTCATTGCAGGAAGGAAAATGTCTCTATGTCATTTTGGTGATGGCTATATATTGGTGCACCGAAGCTCTACCTTTATCTGTGACTGCTCTTCTCCCTATAATTCTGTTTCCTTTCCTTGGAATTCTCCCAGCCAACAAAGTATGTCCCCAATACTTTTTAGACACCAACTTCCTCTTTTTGAGTGGCTTGACCATGGCGGCTGCCATTGAAGAGTGGAATCTGCATCGTAGAATTGCATTAAGAATCCTTATGTTAGTGGGAGTCCAACCAGCCAGGTAAGTAACTACGGAAACAACTAAAACTAGAGTTTAGCTGTGACCAAAATAAGAAAAAAAGGAGTGGGCTAACATTACACTTATCATGGTGATCTATCATATAGCAGAAATCTGTGGATCCCAGATACATATTACTTGTTATATTTATTTCCTATCTTTTCTCCAGGAACAAAAGACAACATAAGGTTGTCTCTGTTTCCACTGCCTCCCTCCCTCCAACAACAGTGCTGTAATATAGGTTGCACACAATCATTCAGTAACTTTGCCTGGCCTTTAACCCAAGTTTTCTTAGTTCTAGCCTAACACCATTATACCACTTTTTGTAAACATATCAAGTTTGGATTTAGTCATGCTCTTTTATACTTGTTGAGTTTGGATGATGAACAGCAATAGCAATAGCACTTAGTCTTAGTATACTGCTTGGTTGTGCTTTACAGACCTCTCTAAGCAGTTTATAGAGTCAGCATGTTGCCTCCAATAACTTAGGTCCTCATTTTACCGACCTTGGAAGGATGGAAGGCTGAGTCAACCTTGAGCCAACCAGGATCAAACTCCAGGCTATGGGCTGAGTTAGCCTGCAATACTGCATTCTAACCACTGTGCCACCATGGCTCCTGTAAATTTGTTTAAAAAGACTTCTATAGTATTTGCAAATAAGCTGGTATGTTATAGTATGGTATAGTGTGGTGTGTGGTATGTGGTGTGGTGTGTGGTATGATATGGTATATGATATGGTATGGGGTAATGTTATGGTATGGTATGGTATGCCCTGACAGCTGTAGGTGGCTTCCCACATAGGAAAATACAATAAAAATAAACAGAACAACTTGAAAGACTATGATAATGTAGCCTTACAATAAAGTAGAATTACTTCATCTGATTGTGCCCCCTGTCTGGTTTACCTGGGAGAGCTGGCATCAGTCTTGCAAATCTGAAAGTACAGAATTCCCACCGTCTCTTTTAACTGTTTGGGCCATAGGGTGGGTCCTTCTTAGGTTTCTTTCTCTAATCGCTAAGTCATTGGGAACTCCTGCCTCTCTTATCTGATTATTTCCTAGGCAGCATCTCTTGCCCTCTTCCCCAAGATCACCCATATGTTCCCTTACATTTTGAGACTCAGATTTACTTCTTTGTTATTTCATTTAGAAGTATATATGATTATATCCCACGTACGCTTACTTTGGAGTTTCCTGGTAGAAAGAACTTCTAAGTAAACATCCCTAAAATTATACCATTCAACCAGGAGAGGGCTTCAAAAATTTTAGCAACAGGTAAGGATGTGAGGATGCTAGAAAATATTGGACTAAAATTCGCATGTGGTTGGAAAAAATGACAAAGAAACATATAGACTTGAAACCAGAGATCTTCTTATTGGGAATTTTACCTGATATATATAGTGTTCTGTCCTTGATTAACATACTCGAGATCCCCGCGCTTTGATTGGCCAAAGCGCGGGGCTCTCCGATTGGTCAGGCGAGCCGCGCCGATTGGCTCGCTAGGAATCTCCCGCGATTGGTCCATTCGAATCGCGGGAGATTCAAAGCGGTGCTATTGGCCGCGGCAGTTCGGTTCCCACTTCCTAATAAAGAGCTTTGCACTAAAGTCACCGACTCCTGGCATCATTTCGCGGACACAACACATAGTAAAGATTTGAAATACCTGATTGTAAATGTATTAACAGCGGCCAGGATTGTATTTGCTAAAAATTGGAAGAATGAGAAAATACCATTACAGGAAGAAATTATTAAGAAAATATTGGAATGTGCTGAGATGAGCAGATTGACATTTGAAATTAGAGAGCAAGAGGATAAACAATTTTATGAAATTTGGGATCTTTTTATAAATGGCTAGATGATAAAATACGATAATAGAATATTTAGAATGCTAGATAGTAAGAAATATCTTTATTTTGCTATTTTGCTATTATTTTGTTATTTGATATTATATTTATAAAGGGTTTTTTAGGATTGATTTTGTATGATTATATGATTTGTTGAATAATCTGGTTAAAGTATTGTTAGCTCATAAAGCATGAATGATTAAAAGTATAGTCAAAAATTTCTTTTTTTTAAGTGATATTAGGATATATAAGTTTGGATTGATAATATGAGTTGTTATGTAACATATAAGTTTGGATTGATAATATGAGTTGTTATGTAACATTATTGTAACTGGGACTACAGAATGAATGCACAAAAATGATGAACCAACTGACACACTGGATGTACATACGAGAGTTGAATGTTTTAATGTTTTGTTTATCTTGTTTGTTTGTAGAAAATTAATAAAATCTTTTAAAAAATAAATAAATTTAGCAACGGGTTCTCTACCTGATTGCTGGGTGGGTGTGGCCATGGTGGGCGTGGCCTAGCCAGCCTCCTGCACCATGGTGGGTTGGAAAATTTTTGGCCTTCCTGGGCTCCAGAGGCTCTCTGGGAGCCAGAAATGGCCTCATTTCTGGCCTTCCTGAATTTCTGGGAGGGTCGTTTTTCGCCTTCCCGAAGCCTTCACGCGCACCCTGCATCCAAAATGGTGGGGACTCCTGGGAGGGGTGGGGCAGAAACTGTGCAGAATCTTAGCTGGAGGCTCTCCCGAACCCCTGCAATCCCCCGGCAGCCCACCCCTGCATTCAACTGTCCCTGCCTCTGGAATATTCTCCCTTCAGATTTCAAGATGACTCTGGCCCTGTTGGCCTTTCACAAGGCTGAGAAATCTTGGTTGTGTGCCCAGGCCTGGATCCTCGAGTCTGTTAAGCTCCCCATTGTAATAAAGCCCATAGTAACTACTTTATTTTCTGCCATATGTATTTATTTTGTACAGTTTAGCTGGTTTCAATTGTTATTATGTCATTAAACCTGTTTAACATATTTTATGGATGTAGCTGTCACCTTGACAACAGGACAAGGTGTTTCCATTCTTGTAGGTTTCATTTTGTGCTGCATTTTAATTCTTATAAATAAAGTCAGAGCGTCAGTCTGTTCAGGTGGTTAAAACATCAGCAGATTGTGCGTTCTAGTCCTATCTGGCAAAAAGCCAGGTGGGTGAGCTTGGACCAGTCATTCTCTCTCAGCCATGGGAATGAGACAATGGCAAACCATTCCAAAAATTATTGCCAAAAAACTTGCAGAGACTAGTGTAGGCAATTGCCAAGAGTCAGAAAGTAAAATAAAGGCATTTTTGAGTCAATCTTAGCTCCTGGTGACTACATAAATTGCTGCTAATACAAAAGTGCTTTGTCATTGCCCTCTTTTAGGATCCCCCACTCCAATTTTTCAACCTATTCAATCATCCTGTGGTTTTGGGTATTATTATCCTGATATAAAGTGGGTCTGTCCCAGCTCAGGTTTTTTGAGATCAGCCAATGTGGGCTACTGTTAACATTTGGTGGGTTTTTAATCTTTGTGGCTGGTTTTAAAATCCTTTTCCTGTTAATCCCTTATAATTTGTGTTGTGCTTTGGTTCAGTTTTGCTTACCCACAGTCAGAACAGAGAGAAGGTGATCTTGATGGAGCGAATGAAGGCAGCAAGCAGATAAACATTGTGGAAGCCCAAATGTAGCAGAGGAGATCTGAAAATGTCTCAGACAAACAATCTTTCGTGTGCATTCACACGAACATAAAAAAGATAGGAGAAGAAGCACATTTAGACTTGCAAGGCTCTGTTGCAAGCCATTCTTAACAAACGTAGCCATGTATAGCCATTCTTAACAAAAGTAAGTTTTAGGCACACCTGGCATCTGTTTCTGCGTCTGCCTATCTGGTAAGACTGACAGTAAGGCACCAAATTGGTACGTGCTGGTAGGTGATATTGCACTGTACTGATTAATCTAGAATGATGTCACCATGGAATTTTCTCAACTGAAACGAAAACAAAAAGATTCTATAAGATCCTGAATGTTTCTCTTCTCTTCTCTTCTCTTCTCTTCTCTTCTCTTCTCTTCTCTTCTCTTCTCTTCTCTTCTCTTCTCCTCTCTTCTCTTCTCTTCTCTTCTCCCTTCCCCTCCCCTTTTCTTTTTTCAGACTCATTTTAGGCATGATGCTAACAACTTCCTTCTTGTCCATGTGGCTGAGTAACACAGCTTCTACTGCTATGATGCTACCAATTGCATTGGCTGTTTTAAAAAGCCTTTTTGGAGATAAGGAAACATTTAATGATTGCAATAGGGTAAAAGAAGAAAATAAAGGTAAGTCTGATCGACCCAACCCAGTTCATTTTTGGTATGTATGCATATATGACGTGTGTATATGTGTGTGTATGATATGTATATGTACATATGCAAGGCGGGGTAGTGGCTCAGAGGTTAAAGGCACTGAACTTATCAGCTGGAGAGCTAGCAGCCCAGGTTTGGTCCAAGAGCCAGGGGTGGGATTCTACCGGTTTTGTCCACTTCTGTAGAACTGGTTGCTCTGAAAAGCAGAAAACAGAGAGCATACATCGAACCGGTTCTATATCTGCTGCTGTTTTGGCCCACCCGCCCGCCTGGGTTCTTACCTGATCTTTATTCCCTGCGTTTTCAACCACAGCTGCTTTGCGTGACACAGCTGCGGTTGAAAAAGCAGGAAAAAAGGGCTTTTTCAACCACTGCACACCTGCGAGCAGCACTGCTCAGCTGTCCAGGCAGCTAGATGACAATGATATACACGCACGTGCACAAAATGTAAAATCACCGAACCGGTAGTTACACCGGTCGGATCCCATCCCTGCCAAGAGCTATGCAACAAGGTGAACTTCTGTTACCTGCCCCAGCTCCTACCCACCTAGCAGTTCGAA
The DNA here is from genome assembly GCA_033807585.1 of Hydrophis major. Taxonomy (NCBI): domain Eukaryota; kingdom Metazoa; phylum Chordata; class Lepidosauria; order Squamata; family Elapidae; genus Hydrophis; species Hydrophis major. The sequence continues at coordinate 236,194,560 of CM066330.1, read as the reverse complement.
AGCATGCAATTGCAGGTAGATTAATAGGTATCACTTCAATGAAAAATTAACAGCATTTCATGCATCTTTGATCATATGACCACAGAAATTGTCTTTGGACAACTCTGGCTCCCTCAGTCAAGAAATGGAGATGAGCACCGTGCCTGAGAGTAGGACATGACTGACAAGTTAACCTTTATCTTTATATGTATATGCATATTAGTTCCCACAGTGCTGCAACAAGGAATAAGAAAGACAGTAGGTCTGCAGATATACACAGTATTCAAAGCTGCATTTTCCTATACTCTAGCAAGGGTAACTTCATATTGGAAAATGTTTCTTCTGAGTACAAGAATACGAATTGAAGAAACAATCTGATTTAAACTACCTGAGCACGAGCAGTTCAATGCTACTCAAATTGCTTGAATGGACAGTATATTTTATACTTTTTGAAAAGTATATAAAAAAGTATGTCTACAGACATGAGTGGTAGAGTGGACAGAGACTGCCAGACTTCAGAAATATCAATATAAATATTTTATGACTTACAATTCAAGTTATTTTTTAAAGAATTATTGGAATAATAATGATGATGATAAAATGATTATAAAGAATGATTATAAATTACTATTGTATGAATTACAATAGTAATGTTCTAGTTACTATCCGAAAAAGAGTACTCAAGATGGCTACAATACCAGCCATGTAAAAACCAATGACTCAAAAATATATATACATAAAATAACAATTATAACGAATGAATATATTTTTTAATATTTAATAATGTAAATTTAAGAGTTTAATCTTCATATACTTGCTTAAAAGCAGTGAGAAGAGTGATTAGTCAAGGTTTTAGAGGTTATGAGCTGCACAATTTGGGGGGAACAATAGAAAATGTTAAAAGGGGTGGGAAGTTTCAATTTACCGTATATACTCGAGTATAAACTGAGTTTTTCAGCCCATTTTTTGTGCTGAAAAACCCGCCCTCGGCTTATACTCGAGTCAGCCGCTACGGCACCATGCCTGGCCTGCGCTGGCGTGGCTGCAACCGATTGTGCCTCCAGGGCAGCATCGCCGCCGCGGCTGTCTACCCGCTGAGGGCCACACAGGCGACCCCAAGCGGCCTCTCCTTCCCCATTAACAGGCGCGCTTCCAGCTTCACCAACAAACGGAGCTGCAAATCTGGTAATCGCTTGTGGAGCCTCAGCACGAACCCCCTTTCCCCGCACTCCCCCCCCGCACTCCTCTGGCAGCAGCAGGCGGAGAAAGCCCCACTTCTCCCTGGCTTTGATGGCACGTGTGAGTTGGCTTCCCGCTCTTTTTTTTTAACTCTCCTCCTCCTCCTCCTCCTCTCCTCTCCCCTTGTTGTCTGGTCTTCCCTAAGGAAATTGAGGGCTCACACTTCCAGGTGTTTCTCCCTGTCTTTCTCCCTGTCAATGATCTTTTCTTTTCTTCTCTTCCCTTCTCTCAGCCCCATCCTCCTTCACCTTTGTCACCACAATCCTGAACAGATGAAGTTTGTACTTCTCAAGAAAGGTTGGATGTTCCTTTTGAGGAGGGAACCTAGTGTGACATATGTATGTTGACCTACTACTGAGCCATGGCATGTGTGCACATGCAATGGAGGCATGAGGGAGAGCTGTGAAAGAGATGGTGGCTCTCCAAAACAGGATGTACATGTAGCACATACACATGCTTTTTTCTTGCAAGGGAGAGAGTGACTCCTGCCTCCCACTGTCATCATCATCATCTTTTGGGTTAGTGAATCAATTAAACCTTCCATGATAGTGAGATCATTTCCCAAATTTCCCTTAAATCAGGGAAGAAATCAGAAACAAACCTTTGGACTGAGAATAAGCCTATTCCTATGATGCCATTTTTGTTCACTGCAGTGTGAAAAGTGTGAAAAAAAACACTTCTTTTTCTTCATCTTCTTGTTCCCTATTTACTGGTCTCTTTCAAAGAGGAAATTGTGAACATCAAACTTATTCTCAACTGTCCTAGTGAAAGTTTTAATTAGACAATAATTCCCTCCCGCGCCATTATTATGGATTATTTGAGAAACACTTTGCCATGGAAAAATGTTAAGAATGTGAACATGTTTGATTTTAAATGTAATGCCAGTTAAGATCTAAAGTTTTCTAAGAGGACTTTCATCTGTCAGGCACTTCATCTGTCATGCACTAAAAAATTAGTTTATGGAAAGCGAAACGGTGTGCATGTGTGTGTGAAACTAACCTTATTTACATTTTAAAGCACTCTAGCCTGAATGAATATCCACTTTTGTCCATAAATATAACATACAGATGATGAGGAGGAATCCAGTTTAGAAGAATTTTAACTCTTGTGTTTTAGCTTGGTTGCTGATTGAGCTAAGGTTTTTGTACTTTTAAAGTTATTGTTGATACCATATTGGTTTTGTTGGCTCTCTTTTCCACTTACAGAGCTAGTTTACTGTTTTTCTTTGAAATAAATATTCAAAAACATTTAACCTACTGATGCCTCAATTAATGTAATTTTATTGGTATCTATTTTTATTTTTGAAATTTACCAGTAGCTGCTGCATTTCCCACCCTCGACTTATACTCGAGTCAATAAGTTTTCCCAGTTTTTTGTGGTAAAATTGGGTGCCTCGGCTTATATTCAGGTCGACTTATACTCGAGTATATACGGTAATTTCTTTTATTGTCAGAGTACAACATGTGTACAATGAGATTAGCTGAGTCTCCCTTCATGCACCCCCTCCAACACAACTCACAGTGAAGACAGAAGTCCCTAACCCAGTCCAAATATTATTGCACCATATGACCTTGTTGAACAATGTGCCGGCCCTGCAAGTCTGTCATACTATGTAGACATGAAGTTATTTTCTGTTCAGAAGTCTGACAGCCCACGGGTGGAAACTGTTCTTCAGCCTGTTGGTGCGGCTGGCTATGTTTCTATATCTCCTACCCAATGATAGGAGAGTGAAGAAGTGCTGACTGGGGTATGAGTTGTTCCTGAGAATTTTCCTCATTCTTATAAGGCAGCGAGCCCTAGCGAGGTCATCTAGTGGTATCAGGGAACAGCCCACAATGTTTCATGCTGAGCTCACCATCTTCTGTAATGTCTTTCTATCTGCGGCTGTCAAGCCAGCGTACCACACCGTAATGCAATATGAGAGGACGCTTTCTATAGTGGACTGGTAAAAGAACTGGTTGTTGTTCCACTTTGTTCTTTTGCAAGACCCTGAGGAAATGGAGTCTCTGTTGGGCCTTTCTGGCCTCTTGGGTTGTGTTGATTTTCCAGGTAAGATCTTCACTGAAGTAGACTCCCAGGAATATAAAGGAGGAAACTCTCTCCACACAGCCCCCTTAATGTAAAATGGGGCAAGTTCCTCTCTCTTCTTCTGGAAGTTATTGCTGAGTCATGCCTACCACACATTGTTTTTACGCTATTCACAACCTCACATCCCTCCCTGTGAATGCCCTATTTCAGGTTGCTCTGTCCTTCTACATTTGTAGCTCTCAGTCTTAAGCACCTTAAACTGAGTTTGGATAATGCCTGATAATCCACCAAGATTTTTCAAATGGGTATGATGGGTTTATGGTATTTTCTACATGGTAGCTCACTGCTTGCTAACTAAAGCTTTTTGTTATTCTTCAAGTATAGTCTCAAACAGAGTTCTGTGCTACCAAGGCATGGATAACTGTGGCCAGATCCAACCACCTCAGGTTCACTTGTATCTAAGACAATCCTTCCTAGCATCACCACAAGCAGTAGATCTAAAATAGCCAAGGACAAGAAGTTCTTGATTACAGACCTGCTGTCCCAGAGAACATAATCCTTTTCCTAGTTTGAACAAACTCAAAAGCTAGATTATATCAACATTTGCCCAGTCTGAGACATACATTTTTGTACTGTGGAATGGAAAATGCATCCATGGTATATTATTGTTTTAATTCCTTCTCTGTTGTTCTAGTCAAGAGCTGAGACACCATTTTATTGCTTAAATAAGAAAGAATGCCAAAGAATAGTGAAGTGCAAAAGTCACAGGTTCACTGAGCAGTAAAGACACATAATTTCAACAGCAGAGTGAGCAGGTTCATAGACTTTGTCCACCTTGTGCTTTTCTGTAATATCCTGTCTGTCCCAACATGAAGAAAGAAGTAAAAGACAATGACAGTTCCAAGTGGAAAAGTTTATACAAAATTTAGGGTCAAAAGAGCACAGGTTCTGTTATAATCAAGACTCAACAGGGTATTTTAATCCCTAGTGATCCTAATCCCGACCCTCTGCAAAAAAATGTACTAATAAGATTCTAATAAATACGAAGACAAGCATTTCACTGAGGTACTATATCAATAAGTACATTTTTCAAAAAAAGGCAACAAAGTTAAGGATGATTTTTGTTAATTCTGAATCTTGAAAAATTCCAATAAGATGAATAAAATAAATATGGTGCCATCAGAGGTAAAAGTTTCCAGGAAGCTTGGAAATAGATATAGACTATGCAGTTGCTATATCTGTTACATCTGCTATAGTAGATATGTAACTGTAAGTAGATTTATTGTTGCTTTAAAAAAAGCCAAAACAAAGCCATTACTTGGCAGCAATGTAATATTTGTAGTATCCTTGGTGCTCTCTGAGCTTAGTGGTATGATACATCAAAGCAAAAAGCAATCAAATCTTATTCTGAGCCAGTATAATTTTGAACCCTCTTATCATGCCATGATTGCCATGTAGTGCTCAGCAAACTTTTAAATTCACCTTAGAGCTTAAATTCTTTTTTTCAAAAAGTAATGTTCCATGCAGCGTAGTGAGACTAGCAACTCTGCTTCTACAAATGGCAGAGATCAATTAAAATATATATAGCTTTAAGAGGTAATTATATAAATTCATGGAGCACTAAAGTATGAAACTATAATTCGGGATGGCTGTATTTTATTTCTAGTATAAGCAATATAGTTTAGTAGTAAAATTGTGTGTGTCTGCAACAATTGTACTGAGATCAGAACAGCACATTCTCTTAGAACCAGGTCAATATATTTCAGGTTCCCTCTTTTTTTAAAATGCAATAATTGCAGTGAATATTAATATTTATTTCAGCATAGGCTGAGATGAATTTTATGAATGCCCAGAAGCCAATAAACATTTTTCCATTTTTTGAAAAGCAGATATCAAAGAAGACCACTTTTGATAATGGTAGGAATCAATGCAAGTCACATACACTGTATGCAAATTTAATAAATATGATAACAATATAAATATACTTCAAGAATCATTTTTCGGTTCTGTGTAAAAAATCTTCTGAAATATTTATTTTTTTAGGTTCAGTACATCAGAACAAACTTCACATGGTGCCAACTGAGATGCAGTTTCTGACAAATGCTAATGAGTAAGTTGCTATTGAAAAGGAAGGAACTGTCCACATGAAATATCAAATTGCTTACTTGGCAGTCATCTCCAAGGCATATATTCCTGTTTTTATAGAAAATAATCTTCCATGTCTTGCTATATTTTGTAAGATTTGGGCAACTGGTGAGATGGGAATTTCTAATTTTCTTACTAGGGAAAGACATTTTGTAAACAAGGGACAGATGGTGGCCCAGAGGTGGAGTTCGACCCTAGGTAGAGGCTAATATTTGGAATAGACTCTCCTGCTCGAGCAGGGGATTGGGCTAGATGACCTCCAAGGTCCCTTCCAACTCTGTTATTCTATGTTCTATGAACCTTCACAGTTGAGAAACAAGCACAGATTTTGATGCAAAAAGATGGTAAGAAGACACCTAGGATTTGGATCTGGGGATGAATTTATAGAGAGGTAGGACTCCAAGCTGCTATATGAAGATCTTTCTATAATATATGTTTTTGTAATTATGTGCAATAAATCTACTGATCTAACCTTATAGCACACTCAACCTCATTAGTAGCATTTCTAGTTACTGCTTGCAGATAGCAGTTCCGACAATTCTCAATAGCACCAGGATTCTGGGCATTTTTCCATATAACTGGATGATCCATTTTGAGAAATCTGGAAAGAGAATTTGAGGGTGGGGGGTGTCTGCTTTTTTCCATTTTCCTTTGATAGGGTTGCAAGGAGAAAACCATCTGCTTTTATTCTCAAGGAGCTGCGGTTTATCAGGATGTCCTCCTAACCAAGATTAATTATGGTTAGTTTTAGTACTGGTTTAGTCTTACAAGTAAAGATTAAAATATGTTTGTACTGTTGGCTTGCTTAAGTGACGCCTGGGGAATCTTTTAGTTTTCTAAAAAAATAGATGCAGTTTAGTGTCTCCATAATTCCCATCATCCCACTAGTTTGAATCCTGCTAAAGTGATTTTTCTTTTCTTCATATGCAATTCAATCAGTAGGGAGACTGCTGTAATAGTACTCTTTTTTCCTGTCAATTACCTGTCAGAAGGAGACTGCCTATATATCATGATACCAAGTGTAATTATAATGGTGGAATAGCATCATGCCACAGTTATTCTTGTTTGTCTGATTAGAATAAAATGCTTCTACATTGGGGAGAAAACATTTTGTTGGGAAAGTGAAGATACTGCAATGCAATGTTGGTAACTGTGGCCACTATAGTGGTCTCCAGAGCTGAAAAGATTGTGTCACCTTGATTAAATTTTAGTTCATATCAACTACAGTTGAGACAATCATTAAGAACAAGAGTGTAATTAATTGGAAATGGAAGCAAAACCTACTTTTTTGCTATGCCAATATAAGAAAATGGAAAGGAAAGCAGTTTCACACATGTATGGTTAAATAAATCTGTTAAATAGTAGTTTTACACAAAATCCAACAAGGCATTATTCAATAAGGCTACATGTAATAAGGATATTGGACATCTCCAGACTGAGTTGGGAAAGATCCCTTCCTAAAAACCTGAGAAGTTTCTGCAAATCAGTGCTGATTGTGTTGGACAAATGGACCTAGTCTATAGTTCACCTACAATTCAACTATGCCTATGCCTAGTCTATGGACTTCTGTTCCTTCTGGCAAACATTCCTTGCTCGCAAGGAGTCATTCATTTCTTTTTACAGTAAATGTTAAAGATTGAACCTTGAGCCCTCTGCAAGTTAAGTGCATGTTCTAACACCAGGTTTATGGTCCATCAAGTTAACTTTTCTCCTTTTGTCTTTAAAGGAAACAAACATCCAGAATTTAAGTATTTTTCATACTTGCATTAAAGATAAAAAACAAAGGGTTTGTCATGCAGGAGAAAGAAAAGTTGTGTCTGCTGAATTTTCATCTTCTACATTTTTTTTAAAAGCAGGGATGGGCAAAATGGGGGAAAAAACCCCAGTCTAAGTTTTCTTGTTCATATATAATAGTTTCAACCACTTTACATTATAATGTCATTCTTCCAAAAATATTGAGCATGCCCCATAGTCAGCAATCACATTCCCATCTCTGTATTAAATTTAGAACGGTTCTATTTTTTACTTTTCATCTATTTTAAAGTTAGTCACAATCTTAAACAAAAAAATAGTAAAATTAATTAAAAGATTGGGTGTCACTGATGCAATCTCTTGCTGCTTCAAACCTAATCCAACCTGAACTCATAGAGGTCTTACTCTCCTGCAGAAGAATTAACCTTATTATGTATAGAATATTATATATTCTGTACAGAATGTACAAATTGCTCCAAATATCCCTCTCTGAAGATAACAGTTGACTTACAAGCAAAAATGTATTTCAAATGCTATATTTTTATTTGGAATGTTTCGAAGGAAAGATACGATTGAAGAGAAGGAAGTCACAGTTGACATTTCCTTGGATGTAATGAAGGAAGAACAAGACAAGACAAATGTATGGAAAGCATTTCTGATTTCCATTCCTTATGCTGCTAGTATTGGTGGAACAGCAACACTGACTGGGACAGCCCCAAATCTCATTCTTTCAGGACAGTTAAAGAGGTACAGTTTTTGTTAGAGTTTGGCATCTGATATTTGTAGAAAACTAACAATACTTACAACAATAATAGGAAACCTTCAGATACTGGCCAGATTCATACAATGCACAATGTAACTTTTTGATATTGGCTTGTTATATATGATGTGAATCCAGTCACTATATTTTGAGACCCCAAATGGGTGAACCAACTTATTGTGACCTGTTTTAAAGTGTTTATTAAGTACAGCATTGATTAATGCAATCTATGAAATCAGTATCAGGAATTACAGGGTTAGGACTGTTGAGTAGGATTTTCCTAGAGAATGTGAAAAAAAAATTCAGATAATCTTGGCTAATCTTGTATTCACTGCATTTTATAAATTGGTTTTGAAAGGTTGCAAGACATATTGTGTTGGTTATTTATTTCTTATTTCAAATGTATTGAAAAACATTTTCTCCATTTTGTATTAATTGGTCTTTTTCTTTCTCTTAGTTATTTTCCAGGATGTGATGTTGTGAACTTTGGCTCTTGGTTTGTGTTTGCCTTTCCCTTAATGTTGCTTTTCCTTTTTCTTGGATGGCTCTGGATATGCTTCCTTTATGGATGCATTAGCTTAAGGTATTGTTATATCAGAATCATATGCATAACTTGAATTTGTTTTTATTTGCTATTCAAATAATTAATTTAACTGGGTGTTCATCCAAAAGCTGGAATGAGGAACACCTTTGAGTTGAATGTATTTTTAACCTCTTTTCATTAATTTTCTGTAAGGCCCTTCATGTTTTAAAATCATTTTTGTTTAAATGATGGGGTTTGTTTCCTTTGTTCCTAAACATGCTGACTTTTAAAACTGGAAATTTCCATTAGACATAAAAGATACTTAGCAAGATATTGCAACTGGGAAATGGAAGTTGTAGAGATGTTTCTAATCCTGGATGAGTTCTCAGTTCTTTCTACACTTATTCTTCCATCATGGTGAGAATTCTGAAACTGATATTGACAGTTTTGTTGTGAGCTGCAGGGAGCTTCACTAATTTGCTATAATGTATAGTGTTCAAAGACTAGTATTTTTTAATTACTTGAATATTCAGTAACTAAAAGAAATGTTCTGTTCTTGTAATTATTGGTTTTTTTTTTTAAATGTATTGTGATGACAGTAGATATTCACATCTGATGAAAGTAAAAGCTTGTGGGTTTTTTCTTCTTTCAAGCTTCAGTGGTTTTGCAGAATTAGAGTTAAAGTATATTATTTGGACCAGGGCATGTTACATTTTACAAGGATTAAACTTCAGTGATTTCATTACACAATGTGTTAATTGGTAACTGTTTTATTGTAAACCTTTTGTAATCTGGGTACTTACAACATCCTCGTCTCATCTCCACTGATGCCTTCTTCATTTGCTTTCAAACTGAAAACATTTCTAAGGAATTCAGGGTCATTTCGAAGGAATATTTTCTAAACTTTAAAGATAATCATTATAATCAGAGGTGGTTTTCAAGCAGGTTCTGACCAGTTCTGGAGAACCGGTAGCGGAAATTTTGAGTAGTTCAGAGAACCAGCAAATACCACCTCTGACTGGAGATTTAACACTATCCTTCCCCTGCCACGCCCACCAAGTCACGCCCACAGAACCGGTAGTAAATTTTTTTGAATCCCATCACTGATTATAATAGTAATCTGTCCATAGCACAGGATAATATGGCTGAGCTAGTTCACAGGTAGTTTTTAATTTGGTTTTCTTGACAGTTTATTTTTCTTATGTTAACTGCTTTCAGTGCCAAGATGAGGTGATGAAGATTATGATAATGCAATATCTGTATTTTAATTAATATTGTATGTAAAATAATCTGTGTCATAAAATAATGTAATTTGACATTCACATATTCTTTCCCCAAAGTTTTTTTTCTTTTTAATACATTTACAGACATTTCTAACATTCTGTTTTCACTTTGTCATTATGGAGTTCTGAGTGTAGATTAATGAGAAAAAAATGAATTTCAACAACTGTAGAATGAGGCTGTAGCAAAACAAAATTGACAAAGGTGAATACTTTCTGAAACTAGACTAGCTGGAAACTATGAGAAATCCCTTTGAAATAGAGCAACTTTGTGATAAAGTAAGAAATCTAATCTGAAATCAGAAGTCCTTCAATGCACAGAGATAATACATATAGTAGCTGCAGAAGATTTGTGAATGTACTTTTTATAGTTACAAGAACATTCTTTTTACAACTGGGAGGCTGATTATTGTTTTTTGCATATACAAGTATTTTTGCTGCTTACTGATAGAAGAAAAGAAAGATGTTTAGTTACTTAACTAACTAAAAATACAAACATCATGAGTTTCTTACAATGCACCTGGAATAGTTCTCAACATGATAGCTACATAAATTCCATTCTCATATTGTTTTAAAGAACATTTTGTTTACGATATTTTGTGGATCTCAACAATTTCCATCCATATTATAAACATTATTTTTTTAACTCTTTCCAGTTTTATAACTGGCATTTGTCAAAAATGCCAAAATGAACATTCCCAATAAATGATCACATGTACCTACAGTATGTCTAGGCAGACAAATCTAGATGTTGCATCTTCTTTATAGTGGCACTTTCTTTATAATTCTTTCTCAGAAACAGGACTTCATAAGTATTAAACCGAACCTTTTAAAAAGTCATTTGGCTGCTAAAATAGTGAATATATATATATTCACTATGCTGAATGTAGCCAATACATTATATGTAAATAATTTATTTTCATGGCATGACAAAATTCAAAATTCATTCAAAAGTATCTCTTAGACATATAACCTATTTTCTCTAAAGTTAAAACAATTTTAAAAATATTAACAAATAATCAACCAAAACTTTAAAATCACAAAAATCCAAAAATAGAATCATATTAATTAACAGCAGTGTGAATTCTTTTTTGAAAGCCAGGATCTTACAATAAATATTGTGGAAGATCTGGGAGAAATATTGGCTACACAACTTAAACTGAACAACGTTTTTCCCTTTTCCAATTATCAGAGATTGCAAAAAGAAGAAATCAAAGATAAGAGCTGAAGCAGAAGGCAGAGCTCGGGCAGTTATAATGGAAGACTATGAAAAACTGGGACCAATAAAGTAAGTCACAATGAGAATAACAAACATCACAAAGAAGAAGATGAAATTATTAGGAAAGGACATGAGATATCAAATATATGCATTATAATGGTAACATTTAACATCTGTGGTATCTGCAGATTTTAGTCAAAAAATTATGGTAGTGGTTGAGATGATGCAGTGGTGGCCCTGTCTATATTTTATGTGCAATATGTGTTTAAGGTCTTTGTTTACGATTGTACATCTAGGTCAGAACTAAGGGCTCTAGAATTAATTTAATTCTAAAGTCAATATTGTCATCTAATGGGATTTTTCATAAATTTCAGATTTCAATGTATGTCAACAGCTTAAGAAAAATCAATGTAGCAATAAGAATGTTCATAAAATACACATTCTCCTATGGCTTTTTTTTGTTTCTATTTTAATGTCTTCTTTTCATTGATCAAAAATGCTTAGTTGGAGCCATGCTTCAAGAGCAGATTTCAAATGACAGAATAAGTTTGAAATATTATCGCTGTTGTTGTGTTTAATTATCTCTGCTAAATTATTTAGATAATGAGTGAGCTAATTCTTTAATTAGCTACTCTTCTGAGTTTTGAAAATTTGTAGTTCAGGCACTCAAGAATGATCCTACAGAGCAATAAATGATGTCCTTCATGAATTATCACAAAAGCTAGAAAATTTCAGCCCACATAATTAGAGAGCTGTTCTATAAATTATTTATAGAGACCATTGCTTTCACTTTTCTTCTTAATAAGGTAGTTAGCTCAGTTTCAGTTGTTGTATATTGTACCTATATTTTTATATTTTCAAATAGAACAATAAAAGGGACATTTTCAGAAAAAGCTAGACAACATTTTTAATTTGTTCACTTTCCTCAGATTTTTGTTATTTTTGTGTTATACTTTTACCTTTTTAAAACTGACTTTTAAAAATCTACATATGACATTGCATAGATACTACAAAATAAGGTAGGACAGATTGCCTGAAAAGATGCTTATAAGATTTCATCATTAAGGGATGGTTATGCAAGAAATTAGTCTCCCACTCCACCATTCAGGTGATTATACATCAGGAACCTGCAAAGTGTCACTGTAAAAATCAAAGGCTTTTTACTGTTTAAGAATATAAAAACTCCATTAAACCAGCCCCTGCCAATTTGATTAGCAATTCCAGATTTCTTTGAAATGGCTTCTGTTTCTTGTTCTTTCCTTAAATCTATTGATGGTTTTGTGCTTTTATTTATTTATTTGCTTTTGATGCTTTGGTTGCCTTTAAAGTGTTTTTTGATGCTATGGTTGTTTAGTAATGAATCTCCTTTTAAATACTTGTTATGAAATGGCTTTCCATTCTGCCCCCTTCTCAACATCCAAAGGCTGAGATTTTAACTGATTAAATTATTAAATTAGACTTTTAGTACATAGTGTTGTATCTAATGTAACCAAATTAACTATAAATTGTTTTCACATTCCTGGAAAACAATACACATATGGAACGAACAATGCCTACTTCTGATTCTGACTATTAAATTCTGATTCTGATTATTAAATGCTATACTCTTATGTGAGTTGTGAAACATAATCTTCACGTATAAAATCTATTTATTGAAAAACAAAATTCACCTTTTGGAGTACTATCATCAGCCATTGATGTATAAATCACAAAGCATTTGAAAATATAGGTCAAAAATGTACAAACAAAAATGCACTGATGATTTAATGCACCTAACTTACCTCTACCTGCCAATTTATCAGTTCTCACTGTCTAGCCAGAGAATAAGTCTTCCAACCCATTCTTAAAATATGGGCAGACTGACTGATATTTTTAAAGCTCAAAAACATCACTTTGAATTGTGAATGGAAGGAATAAGCAACCAATGTAATCAATACAAGATTATATTTGTCACCACAACCATATTTGTACTGTATTCCATATCTACTGTAATCTTTGCACTATCTTCAGGGGCAGTCTCATGCATAACACATGACTATCATTTAATGTGAATATAACCAAGGTATGGGACATCATGACAAACATATTTCAGATATAAATATAGGCAAGACACAGTTAAGCTTCCTAGACATATCCATTAATGTGTCTTGCCAATAGTATGGATGTAGATTGGTGATGCCTTATTCTGGAATGTTTTTGACTTCCTAATCTTGTCTAGACGATCATATACAGTATTTCTCAGAGATCACTCATTTAAATGCACCCAAGCCTGGCTCTGCTGATGTTTTCATAATCAGTCCTAACCAGCTGCTGCTGATTTCTACTCAAGACCTTCCAGATATACATTAGCCATTTCAGACATTAGTTCCTCAAATAGAATGAAAGTATGTAAGCGGAAAATTCATGTTCATTTGTATCAATATTCATTTATTTGAATGTCTGGATATAGCTTATATCCATGCTTATTACAATCAAGATTCAAATAAGAAGGTGTAGTGGCTCTTGGCAATTAAATAGAAAAATTGCTGCAGGTTTCTTGGCACCATTTGTGGAAGTGATTTTTTCACTGCCTTCTCCTTATAACTAGGAGAAAGTGACCGGCCAAAATCACACAGTTGGCTTCATGCTTTAAGCAAGATAAGAGCTCAGATAGACCCATGCCTAGTCCAATAAACAAAACTGACTCTTGTTATATGACATGTACTACATAACATATGAATAACTTTTGGAGTTATATTCTTTTTATAGGTTTCTCCTGCATTTTGTTGCCTTTCACATGAAAAATACCTTAAATAATTTGTTCTTCTTCATATTTCCTACCATTTGCTATTTCTAACTGAACTTAAACTTCAGGCAAATATTTAAGTTAAGTGCTTAACTTAATTTTATTCCAATACAGGTTTGCAGAGCAGGCAGTATTTGTTCTCTTCTGTTTATTTGCCATCTTGCTATTCTCCAGAGATCCAAAATTCATCACAGGTTGGGCAAGCTTATTCAAACCAGGGTAAGTTTTTGCTTTTAGTTTATTAAAACTCATTTAGGCAAATAGGAGATTTAGGAATTCTATCCAATAATGAATGAAAAATTTAATCCAATGTTCATATATTTCTTGAAAAAGTCACCCTAACTTGTCTTTAAAAACAACAACAATAACAACAATTTTGTTATAAAATATCTATCAGATTAATGTAGCTGTGTTTAAAAAGTAAGAACATGCTTCCAATTTTCAAGAATACATAGAAAACTCGTGCCCTTTTCTTCTGATAACACTTTTTATAAACTTTATTGGGGCTATATTGTATAATCCACTGATTTCTCAATTTTCTTCAAAGTCAGCATGTATTGCATTTTAAATCTTTTTTTCCTATATTTAAGAGATTATGTGATGCCAAATTTTGATAATGTTTTAGTTGAAATTCCCAGATCTGCCTTCTTAGTTGTGTCTGTTGCAGAAAGATGAAAATTGTATCTCATAGGGCATCATGTTAATGAAAACTCATATTTCATGTATCAGAAGAAAAGATCATAAGTTTTTTTTTTATTTCCTCTTAGATAATAGTTCTATTGCAGGACACATACTTTACATGGAAATTAAATATCTAATATATCCAATTAAATATCTAGAGTATTTAATTGTCTATAAGTTTGAAGAACTTTTACTTAACGTCTCAGAGCAAACACTGATAAACTTCTAAGCACCAGTTATATTTGTAGGAAGGATGTTTGAATTTTCACGATGCACTTGGACAGGGCCAAGATTTGGTTGTTCACTTTTGCAGAAACTGTTAATTATTTTTTAATCTTGCTCTTTTAAAAGATGCGCTAAGCCTAAGTCAGAGATCCCACTTCACCCCTGTGTTGAAACAGCTGCATTGTTGCAGTCACTTTTTAAATCCAGATCAAAATCCAGTGGGGAGTTTAAATGTCCTACATCCACATTACTTTCAGGATCACCTATCACTACAGTCCATCCTACTCTTCCAGGTCTTCAACAAGTTATCTTCATCAGGTCCCCTCCTGGATATACAATATCTGACTCTGAAATTATTTGGCCTGTAGCTGGTGAAAGTCTCTTAATTTTAGAATATAATTATTTCAGTTATTGTCAGTTATCAATAATCAGTCAATGATTAAACACAAGTCTTGATTTAAAAAAATAAAGGTTACTCACACCTGTTCTTTACTTATATCGCTACATCATTATTATAGATTAATACTTTTCTCTTATGCCTTATGATATATAATTTATCTTTGGTCAATCCAATTATACCAACAATTCCAGCAATCATAATATAGTGAAGTATCTTTGTTTTTTAGTGCCAAAGTCAGTTTATCCATTTCTGCACATTTTGAAATTTTTTCAATAATCATTTCATCTGATGGAATTTGATGTTGTTTCCAGTGTTGAGCGAAGGTTAATCTGGCTGCTGTTAGAATGTGTATCGTTATGTATTTTGTTAAGTACTTGGACATGGGTTGGAGTAAATGGAGACAGTCTTTGAATGTGAACTTTCAGCTCTTTATTGCATAGTGACTTCTCAAAACAATAACAGTGAACTCTGCCTTATATAGGCAACCTTTGTGAGAATTGTCCAATAGCGAGCTATGAACGCTAGCTCTTTAAACCAATAATAATCCTCTGTTAAGGGCCAATCGGATTGCTAAGAACTAACCAATCCGATCTGGCCGCCTAACAACCAATCAGAAGTGCAGGGCCAGAACCCTGCACTTTACCTCAAGCTCATACTTTATTAACTATGGTACATACACAACACCCCTTCCCCCTAGTTTCTTAATTACGGTGTAGTTATATAGTCCTTTAAATAGGACGGTTGTCTTTTAAGTCTTTCGGATTTTCGTTGGACTGGTTGATTGCAATCCTGTTGAGGTAGATTGTTGTTTGGCAGTGTCTCTGCTTCTTGCTCAGGTGCAATTTCTTGCGGTGCAAACAATTCTCCTTCCTGCTCCATTTCCTGAGTCTCACTTGATTCGTCGCTCCCTTCGAGCAGGTTCCCTGGAACGTCATCTTCTTCTGTACCTCCCCCACCTCGGTTTGGTCATGGGGGAGTTGTTGACTGGCCGTTGTGAGTCATGACCGTAATTGGTTGATATGCCGTTTCCACAGTCTATTGTCACAGCATTTCACTACATAGGATTTGGGGCCGGTCACTCGCACTACCGTTGCCTCTATCCAAAACGGATTGCCTGATAAGTTTCGTGCGTAAACGCGGTCTCCTACCTGGAAAGCGCGATAGCGGCCACTGGATCCTATTGGCTTTTCCGGTTCATAAGCAGGGTGCAACCGGTCGAGGTGGGAACGGAGTCTTCGTCCCATCAGTAGTTCCGCAGGAGTTCTGCCGGTAACGCTATGTGGAGTTATGTGTTGCAAAAAGAGAATTTGGTTGACTTTGTCATCGATATTGTCATAATCCATTTTTTGCAAAGTCTTTTTAACAAATTGGACCATGCGTTCCGCTCGGCCATTGGTCGCAGGGTGCGCAGGCGAGGTGAGCGCATGGCGGATGCCGCGGTCAGCGAGGTACTGCTCGAACATTAGTGCCATAAACTGTGGCCCATTATCGGACACCAGGACGTCAGGCAATCCGTGGGTTGCAAAGAGTCTATTTAGGATCTTAATCACTGCCTCGGAAGTTGTGGCCGTCATACGATGAATTTCTAACCAATTGGAGTATGCGTCGACTGTCAGCAGGAAGGTATATCCTTTGGTCGGCCCCGCGAAATCCAGGTGGATTCTGGACCAGGGTCCACGTGGCGTCTTCCATTCAGTAGGCATGGCTTTTGGTGGGGCGCTGCTGGCTTGTTGGCAATTGGTACACGCTTTGACCCACTGCTCGATTTGCCGGTCCATGCCCGGCCACCATGCGTAGCTTCGTGCAAGCGCTTTCATCCGCACGATGCCGGGGTGGCCCTCGTGCAGAATTTGTAGCAGCGTCTTCCAGAGTCGTTCTGGGACAACGACTCTATCGCCCCAGATGACACAGCCTTTTTGGGAAAAAGGTTCAGTCTGTCTTGCTTTAAACGGCGCGAAGTCATCTGGGACTTGGTCCAATGGCCATCTGCGTTCTACCCAGCCTAGGACTCGAGCTAGGGTGTGGTCTCGTTTGGTTTCTCTCACGATGTCTCAGGTGGTCATAGGCGGCGAGTTGAGTGTTTCGATCTGCAACGTGGTTGCCGTTGGTGCCGGATCGTCGAGAGTCTCTGGAAGCGGTGCTCGGCTTAATGCGTCGGTGTGGGGAATGGCTTTCCCCGGGCGATATTGCAGGCGATAATTATAAGCAGCTAGGAATTCTGACCATCGGTCATTCTAGGGGATAATATGTAGGGGGTGGCTTGTCTCCGGCTATTATCCCTAGCAACGGTTTGTGGTCAGTTATAATAGTAAATGTCCTTCCATACACATATTCATGAAATTTCTTTAGAGCTGAAACAATTGTGAGAGCTTCTTTAGCAATTTGTCCATAGTTCCATTCTGCTTGTGAAAGAGTCTTTGACAAGTATGCAACAGGGGCTTGGTTCCCATTAGGCAGTACATGATTCAAAATGGTGCCCACCCTGAAGGGCGAGGCATCGCAGGTTATAACTAATGGTAAAGTCTCGTTATACTGCATAAGTACAGAGTCAGATGTGAGCAATTTTTTAACATTCCGGAACGCTTGTTCTACCAGGTAACCCCATACCCACAATGCTTTTTTATCTAATAACCGGTGTAACGGTTCAGCAACAGTCGCCTTGTGCAGTAAAAATACATTATAGAAATTAATGAGGCCTAAGAATGCCTGGAGATCGGCCTTGTTACGTGGCCTGGGAGCATTTTTTATCGCCTTTAATTTACTTTCGGTCAGGTGAATGCCCTGGCTCTCAATCCGATACCCTAGAAACTCAACACTGTCAATATATAAGTGACATTTATTTTTTTCACCTTAAGTCCTGCCTCTTGGAATTTTTTAAGAACACATTTCAAACGATCCTGCAAGATTTTTTTGGTAGGGGCTGCAATTAACACGTCATCAAAATACAGAATCACGCCCTTGATTCCCTGTAACAACCTTTCCATGAGGCTTTGGAATATCCCCGGGGCTACACTAACCCCAAATTGCAATCGAGTACATTTAAAAGCACCTCTGTGCATTACAATTGTTTGGGCTTGGGCTGTTTTTTCATCCACTGGTAGTTGTTGATAAGCTTGAGCTAAATCTAATTTAGCGAAAACCTTTCCGTCCCCCAAGGAATGGAGGAGGTGCTGCACCACCGGAACTGGATACGCATTCTGCTGTAGGGCGTGGTTTAAAGGGGCCCAGTAGTCCCCACAAATTCGGATTGACCCGTCTGGCTTAATGGGTGTTACAATAGGGGTTTCCCATGGAGAGTGATCTTCAACACTCCTTGAGCAATTAGCTTGTCGAGTTGTTCATCCATCTTAGCTTTAAGAGCGAATGGAACTCGACGGGGCTTCAAGCGAATTGGGGCTACTTTTGGATCTAGACTAAATGAGATTGGGGTCCCTTTATACTCGCCTAAATGGTCCGCGAAGACGTCGCTGAACTCAGAAATAAGGTCTTCCTCCCACTCACAACCACCGACTCGGTTCACGCCGGCCACTTCGATGCCGAGTGGCGCAAACCATTGGAGGCCTAATAGACTAGGCCTATCTCTATCGATGATCATTAGAGGTAAGTACGCTGTATGCTTTTTGAAGGAGACTCGGACTTGGCAGGACCCGACCACGGGAATTCGATTTCCTTGGTAGTCCTTGAGGATGAGGTGTTGAAATTGGAGGTCTTGGCGTTGGATTGTGGGGATAAGTTGCTTGAGTGTCTTCCAAGACACCATCGAGAGGGACGATCCCGAATCGACCTCCATGTGGCAAGGCTGGTTCTCGATGGCTACTGTGACTCAAATTTTCTTAGTGTCCAAAACTGAGGCGTGACCTATAGTGATAGTATGGTGAGCCTCTTCTTTTTGCAAAGCTCGATTTCTGTAGGAGTGGTTTACTGGTTCTCGCCTTACAGGACGGTTTCCTGTCGATTGGCGATAGTTGGCCCCTTTTGAGGCCTGGCTGGGTCCTGGTAAGCTACGGCAGACCCAGCTGATGTGGCCTCGTTTCCTGCACTCATGGCAGAGTGTGTCGCGGAATTTGCATTCGGCCCTGGCATGGTTTGCTCCACAGCCAGCACAAGGGCGTAAGGGCTTAGGGCGAGGGTCCTGGTTGGACCGCAGTCGATGGACCCCTTCTTCGTCGCTGTCTGACGACGAAGAGAGGTCCTCTTGGTGCATTGTTGCAAGCTACCCTTCTGAGTTGGGTAAGATTTCACTGGTCGGTTGTGTTGCCGGAGTGCGGCTTTGCCATAATTGTGCAGCCGACTTTTTGGTCGCCTCCGCAGCCGTGGCTTCGGCATCGGCGTCAGCAAGGCTGATGTCGCCTTTCGCCATCAGCTTGCTTTGCACGCCTAGTGCATCTAATCCCAGAATTACTCGATCTCTTAGTGCTTCTTCTAAATCGGCGAACCCACAGAGGCCCCCTAAATTCCGGAGGTCCACCATGAAATCGGCCACGCTCTCTCCTTTTCGCTGATTTCTCTGATAAAACTCATGGCGTCTCATGAGTGTAGGCACGGTTGGCGCGTAATGGTCTCTCAGGATGGGTTCGAGGTCGTCCCAGCTCATGGCTTTCACTTCTCGAGGTTTGGCGAGTGCTTTAACCATTTTAAATACAGCTGGGCCGCAGTGCGTCAGGAACAGTGCCCGCTTCTTTGCTGGTGTGGCGTCCTTCAAATTATTTGTCTCAAGAAACATTTGGAAGCGATCCATGTAGGATTCCCAATCCTCTTGGTTTGGATCGAACGGAACGGGTGGTACGATGCCGCCGGACATGGTTCCGTTGTTGGCGTCGTCTTATCACATGCTCGGTATTGCTTCCTGGCTTCTTAGGTTCAGACGTCTTCACATCCCATCCTCGTCACCAGTGTTAAGTACTTGGACATGGGTTGGAGTAAATGGAGACAGTCTTTGAATGTGAACTTTCAGCTCTTTATTGCATAGTGACTTCTCAAAACAATAACAGTGAACTCTGCCTTATATAGGCAACCTTTGTGAGAATTGTCCAATAGCGAGCTATGAACGCTAGCTCTTTAAACCAATAATAATCCTCTGTTAAGGGCCAATCGGATTCCTATGAACTAACCAATCCGATCTGGCCGCCTAACAGCCAATTAGAAGTGCAGGGCCAGAACCCTGCACTTTACCTCAAGCTCATACTTTATTAACTATGGTACATACACAACATATTTAGCTTTTTTGGAAATTTGTTTATCGAAAATCCCTAACAGGAAGGACTCTGGTTTGTATTCGATCTGCTCTTTTGTAATTTGTGTGCATGACACAAATTAAGGTTATGAAAAAAGATCTTGCAAACTGTAAATATAAGAATGCTTTTAACCTTCCCTTTTTTCTTTTTTTCCTTTTCTTTCTTTTTTCTAAATTTTTCCTTCTTTTCTTTCCTTTCTCCTTTTCTTTTCCTTTGTTTATTTGTGTATGTATTGTTGGTTGGTTTTAATTGTAAACAGTAATAAACTATATTTAAAATTAAAAATAAAAATAAAGGCTACTTCTCATGCTTTCTCCAATTTGTAATTTTAGGTTACAGTTAATTTTCTAACTGAGGGCAGTAATTTCCAGGGTTTTAAAAAAATAATTATAAACTGTAAATATTCATGAAACCTGATATAAAAATGTATTCTTTGATAAAAATCTTATGTAGAATCCTCTTTCCATTTCTATTAGGTTTGTCTCAGATGCAGTTACTGGAATCACAATAGTGACAATACTGTTCTTCTTCCCAGCAAAAAAGCCATCTCTTAAATGGTGGTTTGATCTAAAAGGTAAATTGCTGGTTTATCGAAGTTTGTTCTCAGGTCTTATATTTTTTAATTCTCTCTAGAGTGTATTGTAACACTGGTTTCCACAGTCCTATAGAAAAAGTTGATCAATATGTTTCTCCCTTTTAACTCATTTATCCTATGTAGGATTAAAAACATTCATTTAGGCAAAGAGGGACAAGGGAAAACATTTATTGATATTAGGACTGTGCCTCACTTTGGATTGGAAAGGAAAAGGGTGCCTTGGAGTGCACAGAGGCATTCATGTAGTACCTTTCAGCAAACAACTATATTTCCCCAGGACCACATGGCTGCCTTTATAATGTGATCCCGGGAAAAAACCCTCATTTGGCTTAGAGATACAGGCAGATGTTAGGCATACCTAAGCTTGCTTGCTCTAAAGAATCTTAATGAAGGAAAAACAATGAAGATCCAGAAGGGGTGACTATCAATTGTCAGTGGGCTCATTAATAATGTGTTCTGTCAGGTGCCAACATCCCTGTACACCATAAAGCACCAAGTTCTCTGCTCTCTTCAGCACTGACTGTGGAAAACAATAGAAGCAATGGCTTTTGAAGATCCTCACTTTAATTCCCCAAATATAATTGTTTGCTTTCCTATGCTTTTCTTTCCAATAGCACCTGTTCTAATGAAGTATGTAGACTGATTAATTTACAGACATTTGGATAATTAATATAGAGACAGTGTTGCAGAAAATTATGTGACTTGGCTAACTTTGTCCTCAGTATAAGGGAGAATTGTAGTGTGGAAAGTTAGCACCCACCCCTCTCCTAGAAGAGTGAAATATTTTGAGAAATATTAAAAAGGCAAAATATTATATTTCACTGGATACGAAATGGAAAAACATGCTCTTGGAAAGCAGCTCCCACCTTACATAATAGCCCCCAGCAGATGTCAGCACTTAAAAGATAAATAGCTAGATAGCTCTATTCATAAGCAAATAGCCCACACTCAAGATCCAAATCAGGACAAAGCCATTAAGCCATAATAGGAATTGCCCAACACCTTTCAGAACACAAGTTTCTTCATTGAATCATCTCAGCAGCAAACTTCAACCAACCTGGGAGTTCAGACAACTTACAGAGCCAGCTATGACCCCTACAACAGCCAGTAGAATACATATTCTTGCACAGGAATTTCAAGAGAAAAAGCCCAAGAGAAGGTATAAAAACCCCTCACTCTCAACTCCATGTGGTCAGCTGCACCAGTGCTATGGACTTGGTGGGTCTCCTTCATCATTAAACCATCTTTCCAATCAGCCTCCATATTTCCAGTGTCTCTCCCAGCCTGGAACTGAATCAGATGGATATTTCTCCCAACAGTATTAATGACACAAAACAGCCATTTCAGTTGTTTTATGAGATGGATATAAATTGAACAAATAAATACACAAATACATAAACGTGCTTACTTTAGTAGTAAGAATTGACTTAGGTAACAGGATGCCTTCCCAGGCAAAAATCCATTTATAAACCTTTACTGATAAGGTTTGGATTATTTGTTGCCATAAGTGTAATGTTTGAACTGTGAGTAGAAAATTAACCCTCTTGTTCCAAAGTGCGAATTATTTTTTAAAATGCCCACTGAGTGTGCATTAGATTTTTTAAAATACTTTTTATTTGAAGCATCAAGTTCAAAACTTCAAATAGCAAATAAGTAGAAAGCAAATGATAAAAGCAAAAGCCAAAAAAGTGATTTCAAACTCAAATGTAAAAATGTTGCTCATATATATTCAATATTTCTACTCTGATATTTGTATAGACAAAGGTCACCAGATAAATACAGTATATCTGCACACTACACCCTAAAATATACAGTACTTGACTAAAAGGATAAGATTACAGATTGAATTAGTTTGATTTCTCCATATATATTTTTTGCAACAAGTGATGAATCATATTTACTGGAAGAAGTGTATTTATTTATGTATTATTCATGCTTTGTTTGACCAGAAATTGCAATATGGTAGATTTTGTGATCCATGTTTTGCATAAGCTGAAGTTGTTTCAGTAAAATATGCTCTTAGATATCATAGTGATATAAGACAGGTTTATCTACCTTGTATCCTCCTTGCATTATTGCTCATAGTTTCTAGTCAAAATAGCCAATGTTTGACTAAGCTGATTGAATGGTGTTGATTATGGAAATCATTGCCCATCATATTTGGAATACAACAGTATGGCGGTTTAAGAAATGAATTAAATGATATATTTCTATTTTCTTTCACATCTGGGACTTTTTAGGCCCAATCCATGTACTTCTTTTCAGTGTTTTTGTAAATCAGAAATGCTGGTGTTAACATTACCATTTATATTATGCTGAAAAGCCCTGTCCTCCCAAGCATTTGTATCAAATCAATTCCTGGTTCATCGGTCTGTGAAATTTTGATTTATGTGCCTATATCTTATACATAGAATATCATAAATGGATTTCTTTAATGGAAGATGGTTCAGGACACAAGAGACACCCATTATAATAGGATAGTAATTCATAGTTTAGTATCACGAACTCAGCTCCTATGACCCTTCCTCTCCTCCCTTGGCATAGCCATGAGAATTCCAGAGGATTTTCTCTTATATTTGCTTAGATACTGCTTATCATGTTGCCTAAACTAGAAAATCGTAGTTAATATTAACTAGTTTATTTGAAAGTAGCCAGCTTGAGGCTTCGCAAAAGACACAAAAACATCTGCATGTATTATGGATTTGGAGAAGAGCAAAAGACTATCAGCTCAGTTTTATCTAGCTCATTCACATCATGCTAAGCTATTATTTAGAGCAGGGGTCCCCAATCCTGGGTCTGTGGACCAGTACTGGGCCACAGCATGCCAGAAACCAGGCTGTACAAACAAGCAAAGCTCCATCCACAGGCTGCAAGCAGCATGCAAAACCACGCCCCATATGGCCCACAGAAAAACCTCTCTCCACGGTCCCTGGTGCCCACCATTATCTGTAGGCTGACTGGTTAAGAATGCTGGGATTTGTACTCCCAACACATCTAGATAATCCCAACATATCTGGAGGTTCTAGGTTGGGAAGGCTACTGTAGACTGTATTACTAATTTCTGTCTTTGTTACAAACCTTTTCATTTAGCATCAAATGTTGAGAATGAACCTTTGCTAACTTGGAGCAAAGCCCAAGAAAGTGTGCCTTGGAATATAATCCTGTTGCTTGGAGGAGGGTTTGCAATGGCAAAAGGATGTGAGGTATGTCTGTTAAAGTGCAGCCTGTGAAGCATTTTTGTCTGTGAGTCTGATTTTCTATAGGCATTGTGGTCATATATGACTTCATATTATATTATGTTACATGCACGTACAGTGGCATGTAGCACACACTAAATTCAATTCAATTTGGTCAATGTTGGCTTAGTGTGATCTGTTCATCCCAACCGTTAACTCAAAAGTCATCTGGGAAGCTTAATATAATTTGTTTAACTACCTATAATTCAAAAAGTCCTGATATATGTGGTATAATTGACCTAAAAACCAATTTGCTCCAGTGGTTAAGATACTTGGCTACAACTGGAGAAATTTGAGTTCTAGTCCTTCCTTAGATACAGAAACCAGTTGAGCCACTCATATTTTGTTAGCCCTATGAAGAAATCAGTAGCAAACAACTAGACAGGGGCTTACTCTTATAATTACTAAGAGCCACATTTGGTTGAAATGTAAAATAAATAGATGATCGAAAAATATCATCATGTGAATTTTTCTGAAGGGGAAAAAGTACCATAGGGACTGCTCAATTGAAAATAATCACAGTCATTGGTAATAATTCAAAACAGGTTTATTGTTTAAAAACACAAATGTGCTACCTCTTTTACAATTAATTATCTGATCCCAAGCAAGCTAGGATGTCTTTATTATTCTAATAGTATAAAGAGATATTTTGCCACACCAGCAACATGCGAGACAGTAAATGACAGGTAAAGTGGCCACCTTCATTCATCTCCCTGTCCTCCCTGGATGGAGTCCTCCAGAGATGCAAGTCTACTGTCAGCTAAATGATCTTCCCCAAATACTGTCATTGCATGATAAGTATTGAAAGAGATTTTTAGGGGTTTAAATATTATTCTCTTACATAACTTTGGAAAATTTCTTTTCTTGCTACAGGAATCAGGTTTGTCTGTCTGGATTGGCGGTCGTCTTGACCCTCTAGAGAATTTACCTCCCCCTGTGGCTGTAATTCTCATCACAGCTGTTATAGCAATGTTCACAGAATTTGCCAGCAACACAGCTACAATCATCATCTTCTTGCCTGTCTTGGCAGAACTGGTAAAAGACTCATATATATATTTTGAATAGCTTGCAGCATAAGCTCTCTTTTCTCTTATCAATGAGGAGACCTTGGCACAGGCAGTAGCTAGCAATAACAATAAAACTTATATATCACTTTACAGTGCTTTATAGCTCTCTCTAAGTGGTTTACAGAGTCAGAATATTTCCCCCATCAATCTGGGTCCTCATTTTACCCACCTCAGAAGGATGGAAGGCTGAGTCAACCTTGAGCCTGGTGAGATTTGATCTGCCAAATTGCAGGCAGCCAGCAGTCAGCAGAAGTATCCTGCAGTACTGCATTTTAACCACTGCACCCACCATGGCTGCCCCTTACTTTCATTTTCTCTTCCAGGTTGTGTTATATCCTTTTATGTGGCAGCCCTTTTCTGATAAGCACATCTGTAGGAGCCTTTTCATAGGACTTGGAACAAATCTTTGAATTTGTGTAGATCTCACATTGGGATTGAATTTGAAGAGATTTCAAGGAAGGGAATTCCTTTACTTGATGCAATGTCAATAACAGGATCTTATTTAGTGATCCCGTGAACATGATGCTTTCCTTGAATCATTCTGTCAAGTAGGGATCATCTAGTAAAAGCATGTACAAAACACTAGATATTATTTATTTATTAAGTTTATTTGCTGCTTATCTTGCTCCTGCAAATCTGGGTGGCTTCCAGTAAAACAATATTATAAATGATTAAGACAATAAGACAATAAATATGTTAAAATTAGCAAAGAAATAACCAAGGTGGTAGGGGATATACTACAGAATGAAAATAGGATCTTCCAATCCAGAAACCATCTACACATGTCCCCATCCAAGCCTCAGGCCAGTTGACTTAGCCAGATTTTCAGGCCTTTATGGAAAATCAAAAGGAGCAGATCTCATAGCAGAGAAATATGATATTCTACAGGGTTATTGATGTGGCAGAGGACACATTCTCTTGGACACACACACACACACAAATTCCTTGGCCAATGGGGTCTACAGCATGCGCTTATTACTGGTGCAAGTGAGGTGGGTTAATTCCATGGGGTGAGATGGTTCCTCAGGTTATCTGGACCTATGCCACAAAGGGCATTATAGATAATAATATCTTGAATTGGACCTGGAAGTAAACTGGCAACCAGTGCAGCTCACATAACAGAGATGGAGAGATGTATCTTCAGACTGTCCTCTGAGATATGTAATTCACTAATAAATGATCATTTAAAGTCTCATTTTTTTAAATTTCTGCTTTTCAAAGGCCATTCGTTTGAAGGTGAATCCACTCTACTTAATGATACCAGGAACTGTAGGATGCTCTTTTGCCTTCATGCTTCCAGTCTCTACACCCCCAAATTCCATTGCTTTTGCTTCTGGGCATTTGATGGTCAAAGATATGGTAAGTTGCTTTATAAGGTAATTATTACTATAGCAAAATTACCAACAATAGGGAAAGGTGGCTATTTTGGCCCCATAGGCTCAGTTAATTTGCAGAACCACATGTCACCATAGTTACCATTTCACTTATAGATCATTTATCACATGAAGCTCAAAATTAGTTTACAGTGAGAAATTAAAAAAAAAAAACTGTGGAAAATGGGTACAGGTAGGTATGCCAAATTGAGATGTAAAGCTACTCTGAAGGTGACAGGGGATATGTTTAAATTAGACCTGCATAGAGTTAGTGTTTTGAATTTTCTACCAAATTTGTGGGCAGAAAATTTGGGTGGATGGTTTTGTTGTTCTTGAAAAGAAAAAAAACCCACCCCACTTTCTCAGGGTAGATAATACCACAATGTAGGGGAAAAGAAACAATGAAAAGTTCCTTTCCAGACTTTTCATTTAAAATTTGTCTGAAACATGGGAAGCTAGGGAGGCTACAGACAGTTCTTCCATGAGAATTTCAATTTATTGTTCTTTCATCTGCTAAAAAACAAAAAATTATAAAGCAATTTCCCCATCAAATTGATAAATTTATTTACCTGGCATGAGAATTCATTTGTTTTCTTTTGTTTGCATTATAATGCACATTTAAGGAAAAAGTGAATTAGCAATGATTAAGCAATGATTAAACTTTACTGCCATTTCCCCAATCTGTCTTGTACATGCATAGCTTTGATTTACCCCACAAAGGAAGCTCATACAGTATGATATGATATGACATGACATGTGATTCTGCCTGGTAACTGAATATTTTAGCTAATTGGAGACAGCATAACTTCATAGCAGTGGAATATAGATAGGGAAAAGAGCATAGGGAAAAATAATTAAACAAATCTCTTTCCCTCATTGCCAGCTTCCCAGTTTAGCTACCAGCCTGTCATAACTATTGACATGGAGTCTTTGGACTGTCAAAGAACATGTGTTCATCAAAGGATTCTGAATAAATATGCACATTTGGATAAAAGTATTACTTCTCTTTTGGACTGGTTAAAGAATATAAAGGAATGAATATTCTTACACAAATTCTTATGAAACAATTCTTATGAATTTCCTCCTAGATGATCTGAGGTTAGGGTGGAGTAATTCATTGGCACAACTGCAGATGAGGCAACAATTTTGGGAAGAAAATGAAAAAAATGGTATTCCAAAGCAATCAAAAACCAACTGATGACACAATTTAGGGAGTACATCCTGTTATTATTATTTCTATGACCATTGGATGCCATAAATAGTAAGAAAAAAAACCTATGGCCAAAACCTATTGCTTACTTCTGCCCAAATTGCAAGATGGTTCCTGTGTTCTATGACTATGCAGAGATTTCCTTTTTGTTCGTTGCTATATTCATATTCATCAAAATGTTATAAGTGTATTACCAGCTGTAAGTGGGCACCAGCTGGAACTGTTGGGGAAGAATATGGGACATCTCCATAACTTTTGAGCTACTATACATCTTGCTTTATAGAGGCATAGGGATTCAGTGGCTTAATGGTGCTGGAGATGATCTCTGCTCTAATGTTTCAAATCCTAGCACTGTGTGACAGGGTGAACTCCCCTCACTTGTCTCAATTTATGTCTACTTAACTGTTTGAAAACATGTTCTATGAAAGTAGATAAATAGGTAGGTACCACTTTGGTGGGAAGATGAGCTAGTGCTATGTGAAAGCACTCAGATTTGTATCGGCTCTGAATCTTCCTGGTTGGGGTGCCCATTTATTATGTGGCTCCAGAGAAGGATGGGGTATGCTGCTGCAAGGAAGAACCACTCATCTTTCGTTCTGCTGCAAAGCCAGCTTACCCTCCTATGCCACACCTTGGGAAGCACGTGAGTGTGTCCTACAACAGAGCTGGTAAATTGGCTGGTAAAATGCTAAGTATTATTCTGCAATAGCAATATGATTTCCTGGCTAAAGTAACAACACCGTACACTAATAGTAATAGTAATAATAATACAAATTCAACATCAGTCAATTGCAAAATGCAGCTGTACTTGGAACAGCTTCCATCCTGCGACAAAATCTGTAACACTATCAAGCATCCAGATCTGCCTATCCCAGGTCCTTGGAAAGGACCCAATAGGTAGACAAAAATGCCAAACCCAGTTTGGACAACTGGTTCACTGTGCAACTAATAAATAATAATAAAAACCTTGCTTTATATGTTCAGCATTAGGAACATATCTAGTAATATAGTATGGCTGTATCCCAGCCAGACCAAGTGAGATATTAACAAGTGAGGTCTAAACAGCTACAGGTGAAACTTGAAAAATTAGAATATCGTGCAAAAATTCATTTGTTTCAGTAATGCAACTTAAAAGGTGAAATTAATATATAGGATAGACTCATTACATACAAAGCAAGATAGTTCAAGCCGTGATGTGTCATAATTGAGATGATTATGGCTTACAGCTCATGAAAACCCCAAATCCGCAATCATGGGAAAATTAGAATATTGTGAAAAGGTTCAATATTCTAGGCTCAAAGCATCCCATTCTAATCAGCTAATTAAGCCATAACACCTGCAAAGGGTTCCTGAGCCTTTAAATGGTCTCTCAGTCTGGTTCAGTAGGAAGCACAATCATGGGAAAGACTGCTGACCTGACAGTTGTGCAGAAAACCATCATTGACACCCTCGATAAGGAGGGAAAGCCTCAAAAGGTAATTGCAAAAGAAGTTGGATGTTCCCCGAAGTGCTGTATCAAAGCACATTAATAGAAAGTTATGTGAAAGGGAAAAGTGTGCAAGAAAAAGGTGCACAAGCAGCAGGGATGACCGCAGCCTGGAGAGGATTGTCAGGAAAAGGCCATTCAAAAGTGTTGGGGACTTTCACAAGGAGTGGGCTGAGGCTGGAGTCAGTGCATCAAAAACCATCGCACACAGACGGATCCTGGACATGGGCTTCAAATGTCGTATTCCTCTTGTCAAGCCGCTCCTGAACAACAAACAACATCAGAAGCGTCTTACCTGGGCTAAAGAACAACAGAACTGGTTTGTTGCTCAGTGGTCCAAAGTCCTCTTTTCTGATGAGAGCAACTTTTGCATCTCATTTGGAAACTAAGGACCCAGAGTCTGGAGGAAGAATGGAGAGGCACACACTGCAAGATGCTTGAAGTCCAGTGTGAAGTTTTCCACAGTCTGTATTGATTTGGAGAGCCATGTCATCTGCTGGTGTTGGTCCATTGTGCTTCATTAAGTCCAGGGTCAACACAGCCGTCTACCAGGAGATTTTGGAGCACTTCATGCTTCCTTCCACAGATGAGCTTTATGGGGATGCTGACTTCATTTTCCAGCAGGACTTGGCACCTGCCCACACTGCCAAAAGCACGAAAACCTGGTTCAATGACCGTGGGATTACTGTGCTTGATTGGCCAGCAAACTTGCCTGACCTGAACCCCACAGAGAATCTATGGAGCATTGCCAAGAGAAAGATGAGAGACATGAGACCGAACAATGCAGAAGAGCGGAAGGCCGCTATTGAAGCATCATGGTCTTCCATAACACCTCAGCAGTGCCACAGGCTGATAGCTTCCATGCCACCCCACATTGAGGCAGTAATTGCTGCAAAAGGGGCCCAAACCAAGTACTGAGTACATATGCATCCTTATACAATTCAGAGGTCCAATATTGTTCTATGTACAATCCTTGTTTTATTGATTGCATGTAATATTCTAATTTTTTGAGATTGTGGATTTGGGGTTTTCATGAGCTGTAAGCTATAATCATCACAATTATGACATATCATGGCTTGAACGATCTTGCTTTGCACATCATGAGTCTATCTCATATATTGCGTTCACCTTTTAAATTGCATTACTGAAATAAATGAACTTTTGGATGATATTCTAATTTTTTGAGTTTCATCTGTAGTCCTGGGAAAGTTATTCCTAGTATTGGTAAATATCTAGTTTGATCTTTGAGTAAGTAACTGCAGTTTCCTTACTCAAAATTGCCCCATTTTGTTAATGATCAGGTTTGCAGGACCTGAGGATATTAATTTATCACTGTCTTGCTTTGAAATAGAAAATAGGTGTATAGCAATTATTTGAACTTTAATCCTTTGTCAGCTCATTATCAAATGTTTAGCAAAAGAGACCTTCTCTCTCCAATCATTGCCTAAAATGCACATTTTCCACATTAACTCATTGGATACATTTCTGTATTATTACTGGAGTTTAACTCACCATGAAGTTCCTTCTCTGAAATATTCTTGGCTTTCTTGATCCAGAACCTGTCTGAAACTCCATGCTTAAGCCTTTTGCACAGATGATTTTCTAGAAGATGAGATGTAGGAAATATGGGAATCTATTCATGAAAACAAATAGCTCAGACTATTTTGAATTAGCTCTAAGAGTTCTAAATTAAGAAGGATGTATTTCAACTGAACATTAGAAGAAACATCCTAATGGCAAAAGAAGGAAATATTTGGTATGCCATTGGGTCTCTCTCCAGACCAAGGTTGAACAGCCATCAGTTGTAGATCATGGAGCTTTAAATGTCTTAAATTGACCAATGAGTTGGAATTGATGACTTCTAAAGCCTGCTTCAGTTTCATAAGGCTGTAATGAGCCACAGCCTGCATTCTAAATAAAAAAATATTTACTCCCTTTGCTTTCTTTCCTTGCAGGCGAGAACTGGCCTACTGATGAATTTGATGGGAATCTGTCTTCTGAGCTTGGCCATCAATACTTGGGCTATGAGCATTTTTCAACTAGGCAGCTTTCCTTCCTGGGCCAACATCCATATGGAAAATGTAACCACCCTACTGGGAGATGCTCAGAACATTACTTTGAACTTAACTATAAATAAACTTATATAACTATTACTTAACTATAAGTAAAGCAACCTTATTGATGAGATAGAGTGAGAAAACATCTGTTCTCAAATCTGAGCACTAAATTAAATTGATATTGAATACTGGTACACATGGAAGGACATACTGTGGATGTGCCTCCACTATAGGACCATCAAATATTTTCATTTGTTTTTACAAATCTTTGTAAATATTCATTGGCTATTTGAAAGACATAAAAGACTTTTTCATTTTTCATTCAAAGAATTACCAAATAACTTTAGATAAGTCTAGTTTTTCACTGTTTGAGCCCTGGAAGATCTTTTCCTATCTTTCTTTGTTCAAATAAAGGGGATTATTTTGCTTTACTATTTGGGTATTTAATGTAGGAGCATATTGCCATCTGAATACAGAAGCGCATGAGCAATTAAAACAATGTATTTCCCGTTGAATCATAAAGCCTATTGCAAAGTACAGTATATATTTTCTGCCAGATACCGGCATAGCAGGTTATCAAAGCAGAAATGTTTTAAAAAACCATCTGACCTTGTTTGATCATGGTGGTGACAACTTGGTATTTTGAAAAATCAGGAGAAAAGATAATATTGACAAAATTATAAATCTGAGTTGTTCTGAAAGATAGAAGAGATAAAATAGAAAAGGAATGATTTCGCATATATATGAAATATGGGTGGGAAAGTACTGCATATAATAAGAAAGAAAAGTATCATCCTTATTTTCTGTGTGATATTTATTTACCATCTATAAATAAAATAGCCATAATAAGGTCAAATAATAGGTCACCCAATTCTGTTGAACACTGATAGGAATCTGTAGTAACTTAAGTGCTGTGATCACCTCTTAAGCCAGAGTTTCATTTCACAAAATTGTTGAAAACACCGATATGTATTAAAGAGCATGTCAGTAGATCAACACCCTTGACGTTGCCTTTTGTGTCTGTTTCTTGAGGCCAAAGAACAGTACTCATTGTGTGTATTTTTTTAAAAAAAATTGTTTGAACATGTATACTCTCTCCTACCAGAATTACACACTTAGGATTTTAATTATATTCTTGATAAATTATATATGTGCACGGTGATTTCTAAACAATTTCTCTAGTGATATAAAACCTGAAATTAAGCTGTATGGAAGAATTGGATATGGCACTTGCACATACCCAAAAGTTGCTCTCAGATTGTAGTTTATGTGATAAAAAAGGGACAATTGCTAAATATATGGCTAGAGAGTAGTAATTATAAAAGAAATTAATGTTTCACATGTAAATATGAGTAAAATGAAATTATATACAGTATGCTTTTTTCCATGAATATGTTCATGAATTTTGGTACTCAATGTTCAAGTTCAAATGAGTTTGCATCACATAAAATGTTGGCTGCCCAGAAATGCCATATGCAAGCTTATTAGTTCCAGTAAATGATAAACACTTTATTGAAGAAAAAAGGGAGGAATGTAGGTTTTCTGAATTAAAATGATCCTTTAACAAAAAGCAATTACTATGAAAAATTGTCAACAGTAAGATTTTGAAATGAGAACCTAGTCAGTTCTAGATTCTACCATGTCTTATTGCAGACTTGCTAGATTCTTTCAGTGCATTCTTGATCCCATTAATGTCAGGGATTTGAGGTAATTCAAAATAAAGCGGAAAATGAATTGAATACTGGTCTGTTTTCATTCAAAAATACCGTTAAGCTTAAGTGACCAGTTACCCTTAGCATTATTCTAGTTTTGTTTACAGTACATAGCAATGTACGAAGGAGATCTGAACTGGTATTAAGGTTTATCTTATATTGTTATTCTCTGGAGTATGTTAGATTCTACCAAATGCACAATCTGACTTCATATAAAATAGTGTGCTGGGCATAGGGTAAAGCAGTGCTTCTCAACCTTGGCCACTTGAAAAGATGGACTTTAGCTCCCAGAATTCAATTCCCCGTGGTAGCTAGGGAAATCTGGGAGTTGAAATCCATACATCTTCAAGTGACTTAGGCTGAGAAAAATTGGAATATGTGGTTCCAGTGTGGCTTCTTTTTACATTACATTGGGGAAATTTATCTGGAATAAAGTAAAATGGCAAAGCTCACATGGAGATGGCATTAGTTATTGGCAGCATCTTACCTGAGAATGCTTTATTGCTGGTCATAGTCACCATCTAGATCTCTCTCTGTATCCAAATCATGAAAATGGTAAAAGTTTTGATTGTTGATCTTCTCGTGTCCATTAGTCTTTTGTGGAGAATTATTTGTTGCTTGGATTTGAGAAATGGATGTTAAAATCTGATCATTTTTTTTATTAATTGATGATCTGTGTACTTTCAGTGAAAGTGTTTATGTATGAACATTGATTCCAATCAACACTGTAAACCTGATTCTGTGTTATATTATTAAATATGTGTGTATAGGAAATGGACTTTAAGCAAGTATAAGATCAATGCGTACTTTGGAAAATTTAATATACTGTAAAGAATTCTGCTGAGGATATATGGAAGTTCAGCCATGAATTTTGCTGTGATGAATTTTGTTATTCCTTGCCAAAACTTAATTCAGGATTAAGTTTCCAGGTTTCTGGAGCATATGTGGCAAACAGAATGCTGGGTTGCCTTTCTTATTCTCTCTTGTTAAAGGTTCATGTTACTTTAAAAATTATATTAAATTAACATCACTGATGTGAAAATAGGAAAAGGTCAAACTAAATCATTGACATATAACCACTCAAGCATCAGATGATATAACTCCAGATAGCTGAGGTGCATTACTGTGATGTCTGAGAATAAAATGCATTAATTAGTCTATTGTATTGTTGTGTTCTAAGTTTGTGAGTCACAAGGAAGGGATGATGTTTAGCCTTCTTTTTCATAAACGTGAAGTATTGTCCAAATGAACATTTTTAAATTAATTTCCACACTATAAAACAAGATAATTATGTTGACTAGGCTGGTTATATAATTGTAGAAGATCTGGGATGAAAAGAAGCAGTGGTTGTCTGAATTTTTGCAGGTTGGATCTCAAGCCTTAAGACATGGGTGTTCAATTCGCTTTATCATGTAGCCATCACGTGAAATTGCAACACTGTACAGATTTTTTTGACACAAGTATTATGAAGCTTCTTAAAATTACATAGAAGAAATATCACTCATAAATCATTATGCTTATAAATCACAAATAAAAACTATACAATGATTGCTTTAAAAAATACTAAGGCATCAGTAATGTCAGCATTTTGAATGATAGAAGAACTTATCCAACACTCTTGTTAGCTTATATTATGGCTGCCATGCACCTCTCACTGGGGAATTGAAGCATTGCAATTTTTACTTCTATAAAAGCATGCATGGAAAATAAACCAGCTGTTGAATGTTTAAATATTGGACGTGATTACAAACATTAAAAAAAAACCCTTAATTTTACAAACATTAAAACATTACAATTACATTACAATTACAAACATTAAAAAAAAAAACCCTTAATTTGGTTTCTATAAACTTGGTATCTGTTTTTCCAGGAATCTTGCATCTATTATACTGTATAACTTTTACTTTGAAGAGAGTGGGCCCACCTATTTTTAGTTATGAGTGCAACTACTCCTGGCATGTTGTGTTTGATGCGTGTACTTGCTCAGACCCTACAAAAAAGGAAAAAGGCTCCTGTGATCAAGCTTGATTCTCAGCAGTTTAATTTATTTGGTAATAATATATGTTTGACATTCCTTTCTTCTAAGATGTGTTTTGTTTTCCTTGACTTAAAGACGCTATGCAAGTACATCTTTCTCTTTTTTAAGCATGCTTTCCTGCTGGGGAATTTTGAGATTTGTATTGGTTTGAGCCTTATGTAGAGGCATCAAGATTGTCTCCCTTTAAGGGTGGGCCTTATCTTACTTTAAATATTATATTAGCTACTGAACATAGGAGGCACTATGCACATACTTTCATCCATGTTGTGACACTTAGACATAGATATAGTTCATGCTATCTGCAATAAGTTATTCTGAGTTCTAGATGTTCTATGTTCAACCCAGTGTTTAATCCTTGAATCCATAAGCTTAGCTATGTGGTACATTTAACTTTAGAGTTATCTTGGCCTGGTAGTCAGTAGTTTACAGAAAAAGTCAGTAGGGTTGTAACTGATTGCGTAGTGCCTCCTATTGGTCATTCATATTATAACATTTAATATAACATTTCCCTGCCTAGCCAACAATCCTTTGCTATCTTGGTGGTCTCCCATTCAATCACACTCAGATCCCCCAATCAAATTATCATTTGCTTAAATTTTCAACATCAGCCTAGGTTGGTTAAGTACTGCCAAAGTTTCTCTACTCACATGATTTATGATGACTATTAAATGCTCTATAATGCAGGGTATAGTAACTTTTAGAGACACATACTATACCATTTAGGAATGGGTCCTTTTCCAAACAAATATTATCAAAACAACACACAGAAATTGCACTTCCTTGAAACATAACCATAATTCTAACTATTAGAAACTTCAACTCCTGACTGAGGATATTTTAATCTCTTGAATAGATGATAAAGATGTTTTTTGAAGCTGGATTAAACCTCTGGGATCAACAGGTAGTCCTCAACTTACAACAGTTCATTTAATGAAAAAAGTGACTTATGACCGTTTTTCACACTTAACAATCATTGCAGCATCCCCATAGTCACATGATCAAAATTCAGATGCTTGGCAACTGACTCATATTTATGATGGCAGTTGTGTCCAGGGGGTTTGAGAAGCGAAATCAATAGGAAACAGTTTCACTTAACAACTAAGTTACTAATTTACCAACTGCTGTGATTCAATTAACTGTGGCAAGAAAAAGTAATAAAATAGGGCAAAACACCCTTAACAAATGTTTCACTTAGCAATAGAAATTTTAGGCTCAGTTGTGGTCGTAAGTTGAGGATTGCCTGTATATGTACTGTGAAATTATCTTGGCAACAGCATGGAACTGCTTTGCTATGGATGCCTCCTTGGGGATGCCTTTCTGACTTCCCAATTTAGCATAATTGTAGGATTTCTGGTGGTCTTCTTCTGAGTACTAACCTGATTGGACCTTCCTTAACTTTCTTTGAATTCCTGGCTGCTGTCATTTTCTATAGTGAATATTTATTTTTAAAAATGATTTATATTGCCACTCATGGGTGATGGCAGTGGCCTAGAAGTAGAGCTCTTGCCTCACAATCAGGAGGCTGTGAGTTTGATCCTAGGTACTGGCAGGTATTTTTCTCTCTGGGCACATTGAATAAATATTAGCTGTGAACTCTTCATTGGAGACAGGAAGGGCATCCAGCCAGTAACACTCAACTCCATTCACTTGCCCTGACTCTACCTGGATGCAAGGGATTACAGGGTCATTAAAAGACAAAAAAAAAGTCACTCATCTTACAAAATATATTCCTCTACAGCTAAAAGCAATTAACTCAGTGGTGGGATTCAACATTTTTTACTCCTGTTTCTGTGAGCATTGCTTGGTGGACGTGGCAGGCAAAGGATACTGTAAAATGTCCATTCAGAGGTGGTATTTGCTGGTTCTCCGAACTACTCAAAATTTCTGCTGCCAGTTCTCCAGAACTGGTCAGAACCTGCTGAATACCACTTCTGCTTCTGATTTGTCTAAAGATTGTAAGCAAAAGTGGTCCTTCTAAAATAGAGACAGGTTACCATTACCATGCAGCATGTTTAACTCATGGATTAACTGATGTTGGCACCAAAGCAAACAAAACAAAATTCCCAAAAGCAATAGTATAATTTTCCCTACTCTGGAGCCCACAAAATAAATTGGACATCAATTTGCAGCCAGTATGCCCACTGGCTAGCCAATCCAATATACTGGAAGTCATCAGACTGGTCTAAGAGTTGTTTCCTGGTAAGCTTTCTACATCTGTTACAACAGAAGAAAAATAGAAAACCAAAATTATATTTTACTTACTTTTCAGCAAAGAGGGCCAGAATTAACCTTGCATGAAACTTTCAATTTTAAATCCTAACCACTGGGGCTTCCAATTAGCATAAGGATTATAGTTCACAAGAAGAGGATTCTTTCTTCCAATGTCACATTTCTAAATGTCAATTCCCCACACACATGAACACATTCTATGACTATCACTTACTCAGTGTTGCTTGATTCAGGAGGGAGGTTCTCATTGCTCTCTGTGGTATATCATTCAAAATAACATAACATGAGTTCAGAAGTCCAATGATACAGCTATGGCTACAGAGATTGGTCAAAACCAATCTAGTCAACAGCCCCATCCATATCCATCTGTAGATCACAGAGGCAAACCTCCAATGGAAATATTGTACATAGTGTCAGCCAGAAGAAGACCCAGTGATTATGTTTCACATATTTGATGGGCTCTGTTGCCGAGTTTATATGATGCTCTGCTCCTTTTCTTAGAACTGCCATGCAAGGCATCATGTACATTTTGGAACTGAGTCCTGCAGTAAATATTGATAGTTTAGGAAAGTGCAAGTGTGTTAGATGTGGGCTGAGCCTCAGAACCTTCCAATGAGCTGAAGTGTGTGGTTCGCAGTAGGGCTTGCAAAAAGTAGGGAGCAACTACTATAAACATATAAACTCCCTTTTTATGACTTTGTAATCTCTCATTTAAAAAAAAAACCCTACAGAATTAAAACCATCACATATCAGAATAAGCCTGTAAATCTCAAGATCCCTGGTTGTTTTACATGACTGGGTAGATACATTTCTGGGTGATTGGGCCTTTTATCTCCTAGCATACCTATTCAATCTTTAGCTTTAAAACAATTGACTGGTGGTTTAACACTAATTCATCCTACTGTTATGACATAACCACCCAAATTAGAGATACGACTATTAGTTGATAATCTGAGATGTTCCTATCTAACCAATGGAAATAATTGCTAGTTGGTTTTGTGATACACATGGTTGCTTTGCATTTATACTCATAATGCAATGGCCTCTGCAATGCAGAACTTATATCTCTGCTGTTTTAATTGTGCATTTTCAGGCAGCATTGTAATAAAATAACATCTTTTGGCCACAAGGAGTCAGTATTGTGTTATATAGGAGGAAAATAGACTGTTGCTATTGCTACCTTATACAGTATACACTTTTTTCACATGCTTTTTTCACTCCAGACCATCAAAATCACTGACAAATTACTCAAAGGAC
The DNA here is from genome assembly GCA_033807585.1 of Hydrophis major. NCBI lineage: Eukaryota > Metazoa > Chordata > Lepidosauria > Squamata > Elapidae > Hydrophis > Hydrophis major. The sequence continues at coordinate 236,156,050 of CM066330.1, read as the reverse complement.
AGCTGTTGCTTAAAAGCTTGTGCTCTTTCTGTCTCTTTCTTTTCCTGAACAAAAACCACTACAAGATGCTTTGATTAACATTTTCTAAAAAAGTTTTCTGTGCAAACGTTTGCACTAGTTATCAATCAGAGAGCAAATAAATGAGTTCATGGAGATATGTGCATTGAATGCAGAGATTATTAAGTCATGTCTCTGATACACGGATATGAGAATGTTAACACAAGATCAAGGATGATGAGAAACAAAATGTTTTGCTATTATTAATAGAACTCAAGTTTGGAGAAATCTATGACAAGCTTGCAAATGATGGGTTTGCATTTACCACAGGATTAGGGGTGCAGAGACAGGAACCCTATGCAAACTCTCTTGTCTGCAGCTCCCTCTGTCTTCAAAAACTTTGGAGAATTGGGGGTGAGTCTTTTGGAGCAGCTTTGCTCAACTGAGGTTCTGCAGAACCGCAAGACATTGTGTTCTGTCCCCTCATTAGCATTCTTGAGATCCCCGCGCTTTGATTGGCCAAAGCGCGGGGCACTCTGATTGGCTAGGCGAGCCATGCCGATTGGCTCACTGAGAATCTCCCGCGATTGGTCGATTCGAATCGCGGGAGATTCAAAGTGGTGCCATTGGCCGCGGCCGCCGCGGCTAAAGAAATAAAAAGCCTCAAAGTTTTTCCTTAGCCCCAGTTTGGTTCCTAACTCAATAAAAGAGCTTGATACTAAGTCACTGACTCCTGGCATCATTTCCGATGACACGACACTGGCGACGAAGGTGGGATACTGATCCTGAACTGAAGCACGTGTCCGACGGAAGCCAGACGAAACTCCACGATGGCGAACATCGCACCCCCCGCATCCTTCAACCCCGCCAGCGAGGACTGGGAATCGTACTCTGACAGATTCTGCATGTTCCTCGAGTGCAGCGACCTGAAGGACACCACCGGCCCAATGAAGCGGGCCGTCTTCCTGACCCACTGCGGGACCGCAGTGTTTAAGATGGCCAAAGCGCTTGCCAAACCCGCCTACGTGACCACGATGGACTGGGACGTCCTCGAGCCAATACTCCGGCGACACTACGCTCCAGATGTGCCCATCCTCATCCGACGACATGAGTTCTACCATCGGGACCAACGGTCGGGTGAGAGCTTCAGCAACTTCGTCGCCGAACTACGGCGCCTAGGGGGGCTGTGCGAATTCGACAACATGAACGAAGCCCTGTGAGACCGAATCGTGCTCGGCCTTTGGGACCCTGTCCTCCAGAGTCGGCTGATGGCCAAGGGCAACATCACCCTCGCAGATACCCTCACCGAAGCCGCAGCCGCCGAAGCTACCCAAACATCCGCCAACCGCATGCGCCGACCAAACGCCGGGGACCGCAGCGGGAACAACCACCCTGCAAGGTCGGCCGAGGCCCAATCTGAGACAACCACCCACCAGGGCGACGTCCACTCAGCATCGGGCACTTCCGACGAGGAGGAGGAAATCCACCGTCTCCAGGCAGGCGGCGACCCACGGAACCGGCGGGGTCGTAAGTCGAGGACCACCTGTGCCGGTTGCGGAGGCGACCACCCCAGGTCCGAATGCTGGTTCTTCGATTCATTCTGCCAGCATTGCGACAAGAAGGGACACATTGCCCGCGTCTGCTGTCTCAAAAAGAACCGCAGCCCTCCACGATGGGACCAGGGCGAACGGAGATGAGAGAGAACACCACCCCGGACCAGAGATCGCCCCACTGACAACAGATGGGACTGGAACAGATGATCCCTACGAAGCGGCGAGACCCGGCGAAGAGAGGAGACACATCAGACGGTCACCATCGGCCACGCCACAACCAACGACGCCCGGAAGGTCTACGTGGAGGTAGGCATCGAAGGCGAGCCATGTAAAATGGAGGTGGACTCCGGGTCCTACCTCTCCATGATAGCATGGCAAGAAATAAAACACTTGGTGCCTACCATCCAAAGAAAAGGCCTAGACAACTAGAGACTAATCGTGAAAGACTATCAGGGAAACCGCATCCCTGTAGTCGGAACCAGACAGTTCAAGGTAACCTACAAAGGGCGCACTGAAAGGCTTCCCCTGACCATTGTCGATCGCGACCACCCAAGCCTACTGGGACTGCAATGGTTCGCCCCGCTCGGCATCGCAGTCACGGGAATCAACCACATCGCCGATGACAACTGGGAGCAACAACCAGCCCGGGAATTCCAAGAGGTGTTCGACGGAAACCTAGGCAAGTACTGAGGGCCCCTTATATCATTCAGCCTAGACCCAAACGTCCCCCCAAAACGCCTAAAACCAAGGCGGGTGCCATTCGCGCTTAAACCCAAGATAGACGAACAAATTGACAAGCTCGTCAAGCAAGGGGTCCTACAACCCATAGACCACGCCTGGTGGGAGACCCCCATAGTCACCCCGATCAAGCCTGATGGATTGGTGAGAATCTGTGGGGACTATAAGGCCACCCTAAATGGCGCCTTGCAACAAAGCGCTTACCCCGTCCCAGTAGTGCAATACCTACTACATTCACTGGGAGGGGGCAAGGTTTTCGCCAAACTCGACCTCGCCCAGGCATACCAACAATTGCCAGTCGACGAGCAAACGGCAGAAGCGCAAATCATAGTCACCCACCGGGGAGCATTTAAATGCAACCGGCTCCAATTCGGAGTCAGCGTGGCGCCTGGAATATTCCAAAGCCTAATGGAAAGGCTATTACAAGGCATCAAGGGGGTGGTACCTTACTTCAACGACGTCTTAGTGTCGGCAACCAACCAGGCCGAACTAGAGGGTCGCCTAAGGGAGGTCCTAACCAAATTCAAAGAGACCGGGCTCAAGGTAAAGAGGGAGAAATGCCAATTATACACGGAACGGGTTGAATTCCTAGGATATCTCCTAGACCGTCACGGCATTCACCCCACAAACCAAAAGATCAAAGCCATCAAAGAAGCCCCCACACCCAAGTCGAAGACAGAACTGCAGGCGTTTCTGGGGCTGCTTAACTTTTATAATGTCTTCCTGCCCCAAAAGGCGACAGTGGCAGAGCCTTTGCATAGGCTTTTGGACAAGGCGGCGACCTGGACTTGGGGGAAACGCGAGGAAGCCGCTTTCAAGAAAAGGACCTCCTCACTTCAGATGCCGTCCTTATCCAGTACAACGAGACCCTACCTCTGGCCGTCACATGCGACGCATCTCCCTTCGGCATCGGTGCTGTCCTCAGCCATACTCTCCCCGACGGAAAAGAAGCACCCATCGTGTTCTTTTCAAGGACCCTCACCAAACCGGAGCGGAACTACAGCCAGCTGGACAAAGAGGCTCTGGCTATCGTCGCTGCAGTAAAAAATTTCACGAGTATCTCTACGGCCGGACATTTACCATCATCACCGACCACAAACCGCTGCTGGGAATCCTTGCAGGGAACAGGGCCACCCCGAACATTCTGTCTCCCCAAATGACAAGGTGGTCTGAGTTCCTGGCGGCCTACAATTATGGACTCACACACAGACCGGGTAAGACTATCTCCCATGCGGACACCTTAAGCCGCTCGCCATTACTGGAGCCTGACACCGACCCAGCACCCACGACGACCACCCTCAGTATAGAGACTCTACCCAACCTACCCATAACCGCGTCAGACATTGCCCGAGAAACTAATAAAGACAAACGTCTGGCGCGGGTGTTGCATTGGGTAGAGAAAGGGTGGCCGGAAAGGGACAACGATGAGTCCGTCAGGACATTCCGGAACCGGCAAACGGAACTCTCGTTACTAAAAGGGTGCATACTATGGGGGGATAGGGTGGTCATCCCAGAAAAACTACAAGGGAAGGTTCTGGAACTGTTACACGAGGGGCACCCGGGCATCGTTAGGACAAAAGCCCTGGCCAGAAGTTACGCTTGGTGTCCAGGGATGGACAAACAGATTGAGGCCTGGGTAGCAAGGTTCCAACGATGCCAGGAAACTAGGCCAAGCCCACCCGCAGCACCCGTCCTAGAGTGGGAAACCCCAAGGGGACCTTGGTCTAGGATCCACATAGATTTCGCCGGGCCCACAAAAGGACACACCTTTCTAATAACCATAGACGCTTACTCCAACTGGCTGGAGGTAAGCAACATGAGAACAACAACCACGGAGGCCATGACCAAAGAACTCGGCAAACTTTTTGCAACACATGGCCTCCCAGACGTCGTCGTTTCCGACAACGGGCCCCAATTCACCTCGCTAGAATTCGAAAAATTCCTCGCGGAAAGGGGCATCTGACACATGCTGACAGCACCGGGGCATCCGGCGGCGAACGGTAGGGCGGAACGGATGGTTCAATTCACAAAGAAAACCATCCAGAAAATAGACCACGGGGAGATCCAGGACAAAATAAATAAATTACTCTTCATCCAACACATAACCCCAAATACCACAATGAATAAAAGCCCAGCCGAACTGCTAATGGGGAGGAAAATAAGGTCCCCACTTGATAGATTACACCCCACATACAACCCAGAGAAACCCCCAGACTCAACCAGCAAACACCGAACCTTCGCGCCAGGCGACGCCGTTTACGCGAAAAACCTAACGGGAGACCCGTTATGGGTACCGGCCGTCATCACACAACTAACAGGCCCACACTCGTACCGGCTACAAACAACCGACGGACGAGCGTGGAAACGCCACATCGACCAGTTAAGATCAAGGACGACCACCCAAGAGACCACCGACGCTCAAACAGGCAAAACCAACCCTCACAACACAAACCAAGAGGGGAGGGAATACCCAGGGGACCAAAACCGAGGAAGAATAAACCAACCATACTCACCTGGAAGCAGCCAGCATGAAACCTCGCCAGAAAGAGACAGCCAGGCCAGCTCAACCAACCCGGGAAGACCGAGCGGCAGCAGCGAAACCCGCAGCTCAACCAACCCGGGAAGCCCAGGAGGGAGCTACGGAGAGCGGCCTGGCCCAACCGACCAGGCGGTTCCCACGACGGCATCCAGAGAAGCAGAGACCCCGACCGAACCGGCCGGGATCCAACCTACGACTGAGCTGCGCAGGTCCAGTAGGCTAAGACGGAGCCCCGCCTACCTACGGGACTACGCAACGTAAGGACTGAACTAAGAGGGGAGGGGTGTTCTGTCCCCTCATGAGCATTCTTGAGATCCCCGCGCTTTGATTGGCCAAAGTGCGGGGCACTCTGATTGGCTAGGCGAGCCGCGCCGATTGGCTTGCTGAGAATCTCCCGCGATTGGTCGATTCGAATCGCGGGAGATTCAAAGCGGTGCCATTGGCCGCAGCTGCCGCGGCTAAAGAAATAAAAAGCCACAAAGTTTTTCCTTAACCCCAGTTCGGTTCCTAACTCAATAAAAGAGCTTGATACTAAGTCACTGACTCCTGGCATCATTTCCGACGACACGACACATTGCTTGGGATTCTGTGAGAGTTCTTGATTAAAAAAAACTTTTAAAAAACGTTTTGCACTGTGCAATGCTAGTGCTTGCAGTGACTGGAATTTTTATGTGCCATGACTCAGCTGCTGGCTTGCCATTTATAGATTATATTTGTTAGATGTGAATTCTATTGTGAAGTTTTTGATTTTTGGTTATTTTTGTTCAGGTGTTCCTTGATACCTGAAAAAGATTTTTTTATGATAAGAAAATTATTTATCTGAAAATTTCAGTCCCACTCATCATTAAAACCAACGATGTCATGATGTCCATGGCTTTTTCTGAGGCAGGAAACAAAGTGAAAATAAAATAAATAAAACAAAACAAAATAAAATCCTGTTCTAATGTCAAGGAAGATTACTGAAATTTTTATGAAATAATTTTCATTATGAAGAGGGCAGTTTTGAGTCATAGTGCCAGCAAGGATGGCAGAAGAATTTATGACTCTTTCCTTCTTTTGTCTGTGAACAGCATTACTTGTCTCTGATGCATTACCAAGAGACATAAAGAAAAAAAATCTATCACCTTAAAAATGTAAATATGGATCATGACTATGATTGAAATAGGATTAAAATGTACCTCAACTTAAGAGGATGGCTACGAATGATGATTACTCAGTCTTCTGTCACCTCACTCACTCACTCTTCTTAACATTCTTTTTCTTTAAACTAATCTTGAGTCAGCTCCATGTTGTTCGTCTCCCATGCTTCTCCTAGCAATTTCTTAAGCCACCTCTTGGAAATTCCAGTCTGGATCGCAGTGGGTTGGCAACACGGCTGAACTGGTTCTTTATCTGGACCATGACCATTACAATATCTGATTGTTCATTTTCTGCTTCTTGCCTTTAATATCCCTGCAGAGAGAACAAGACTCACTGGATGGCTCCTGTTGTGGCCTGGTTTACCAGCCATTGCTTTTTCTTCTTAGAAATTGTTCCATGCTAATAAAAGATAATCTTTAAGTTAGCCAAAGATCCACCCTGACCCAAACCACTCCCGCTTTGGTCCCTCTCAGTCCAGCCTTGGATCTTTTAATATCATGGCTAACTCCCTGCAGAGGAATTTGCCTCAATAATGCTTCACCAGTGCTTTCCAAAATATTCCTAATATGCAAAGATTTAGGGCTCATTTTTAAATTAAGGAAGAGAGTTCTTGTTTCTGTCAGCTCTGTGTTAATGATTCTTTGACTAATGTGTTCAGTACAGGCTTTCTATTGGGTTTGCTGATCAGGGGTTTCATGTGACTCTTTAAAACTCTTTTTCATTATTTGGGGAAGTGATATTTTGCCTCATGCATGGACTATTTCATAATGTCAACACTACCATTCTTACAGTACTGGGCCTTCCTTGTTATCAGTTACAGGTGCAGTGGAGAATCAAGGGTGAAGAGAGAGGAAACACTCCATGTTCCTTATAGGCCCACTTCTGTGCTTATGATCTTTACTCAGAATATTTTTGAGCACAGATTTAGTATTCTTAATCTCTAATTCCACACTGAAAAATAACCGAGCTGACTGGTCAACTTGTCCTGCCTCATGTTAAAAAGAACAGCAGGTGGTTTGTCTCTCACACTGGCAGACAATACTTTGTGGGAGAGAAAATTCCCAAGTGGTTTCTTTAAGTTGCTTCACATTAAAATGGAAAGGTCTGTAACAGTCATTGATTTTATTAACGAGAGCGTCTGGCCACTGGGGCAGCACAATAGATGCCAGCATATGTTTTCTGAAAACTCCAGGTTTGGACAATAACAATTTTTAAAACATATAAACATAAAAACAAACATAAACCTGCAAATTGAAAACTAAACATCTAACTTTAAAATATATAACTATTTTTTAAGATATATGTTTAGTTTTGTATTTGCAGGTTTATGTGTCTCTTTATACTTTCCTCATGGATCCATTAACCATTATAATTACTATTTAAACTTTTTATTGTGTCCCCTTATTTACTTTATAAAGTCCTTTATCATCAAGCTAATTTCTCTGTTTTTGTAATATAATCCATAATCCAGTCTTTATTAAAAAAACTCTGTAAATTTTTCTGATCAGGCATGTCATTTTTGCCATCTGTGTTAAAATGTTCAAATAGCCAATTTTCATCATGTGGAGCTACTTTAGTTTTCCATTTCTGCACATATAATCTTGCGGCAACAATCATATTATAGAACAATAAGACTTTGTACTTTTTACTCAGTTCTTCTTCCATAAATCCTAATAAGTACATTTCTGGTTTCATCTGCAAAGGGTTCCTATTATTTTCACCAGTGTCCTGTGGATGAGGATAACCTATTAAACTGTGCATCACAAAGGGCTCTGGAAGAGAAGAAAATGTGATTAAAAGTACCTAGGGTGTTAAGTCCTGAGCATGGGCACAAGCAACGGAGACGAGACATCGAATGGTGACTTCAACTCTTTATTGTAAAATAAGAACAGAGCAAATACTTGGGCGGCAGCAGCTCTTTTATAGAGCTGGCTGCTGTCAAAACAACCAATGATTTGAGTTTACCACTTTCACAAGTGTCCAATCAGGGGGGCCCGTTAACAGCCAATCAGACTGGCCAGAAACGACCAATCACGACTCGCTATTCGCAGGCCAATGAGAAATGCAGGATTACAAGCCTGATGTAAAGTAAAGCTGTTTAGGGTTGTACCACTGCGTTGGCTTAGTCCATAACACCCCTGCCCCCTAGGTTCTGTCTCAGGGGTGAGATGACGTATTCTCATAAATAGGCAGGTCGCTTCACCTGTCTGCTTGACCTGTGCTGTTCCACCGGTTTCTGTCCTGGCTCTGGTTCCGGTGGGCTGCTAGCTGGGTTGGATGGTGAAAACTGTGGCCCTGGGCTGTTTTCCCTGCTTACGGCAGTGCTGTCTTCCGGGTTCCCTGGATCTGTTTCCATCACAGTGCTGTCACACGGCGAGGCCACTCCCTGGCTCGGTTCTCCTTCTGACGATGAGTATCCCCTGGTTGGTTGTGTAGACTGTTGGGTTTCGATTGTTATTTCTTCTTCGGCCTCCTCAATGTTCCTTCCCCCCCCCCCCAAGCTAGAGATTCCGGGGCTGAGATAGGACTAGGTGCTAATCTGGAATGGAGTTGGTCTATGTGGCGTTTCCACATCTTACCATCTGCAGTTTGTAGGTGATAGGATCGGGGTCCCGTAAGTTGCGTTATGGTAGCGGGGACCCACAATGGGTTGCCCAAGAAGTTTTTCACAAACACGAGGTCACCTTCCTGGAATGCCCGACATTTGCTGCTGGATCCTGGGGGTTGTTCAGGCGTGTAGTTTGGGTGGAGGTGATCGAGATGCGAGCAAAGTTTCCAGCCCATCAGGAGTTCAGCTGGGGTTCTGTTCGTGGTACTGTTTGGGGTTATGTGCTGGAGGAGAAACATCCGGTTTATTTTGTCGTCAATGTCGCCGTGGTCCATTTTGTGCAAAGTCTTTTTTACAAATTGAACCATTCACTCAACCCTACCATTGGCTGCAGGGTGAGCTGGCAATGTTAAGGCATGGCGGATGCCCCGATCTGCCAGGTACTGTTCGAATGGCAGGGCAGTGAATTGGGGGCCATTATCGGAGACCAGGACATCCGGCAATCCATGGGTAGCGAATAGCTTATTCAGCTTTTTAGTGACCGCCTCTGTGGTGGTGCTTTTCATCTTGTGGACTTCGAGCCAGTTTGAATAGACATCTACTGTTAGGAGGAAAGTGTGTCCTCTTGTGGGTCCCACAAGATCGATGTGCATATGGGACCAAGGACCTCAAGGCATTTCCCACTGAGTTGGGGGAGTTTTTGGAGGAGTAGAGCGAGTCTCCTGGCATTTGCTGCACTTTGCTACCCAGGTCTCTATCTGTTTGTCCAACCCAGGTCACCATGCGTAACTCCTGGCCAATGCCTTCATCCGCACAATGCCTGGATGTCCATCGTGCAACATTTTTAATACCCTATGTTGCAATTTCTCTGGGATTACAACTCTGTCTCCCCACACGATGCAGCCCTTTTGGGAGAATAGCTCTGTTTGTCGATTCCTAAATGGCTTGAATGTGTCATTGGTTGCACTGACCGGCCAACCCCGTTCCACCCAGCTGAGGACTCGTGCCAAAACAGGGTCCTTTTTTGTTTCTAAGGCGATGTATCGAGTGGTCAGCGGCGGCGATTTGAGGGTTTCAATTTGCAATACAGCTAAGGTTGGAGCTGGGTCCTCTATGGCGTCTGGTAGTGGAGAGTGTTAGGGATATCATTGTTTACCCTAACTGGTTTAGGTAAAATAATAAATATGTAATCATGGTTTGATAGTTAAAGTGTCTGCAACTTTAACTGTAGGAATGTAATTAAGGGAGTGGTTGTGAAAGTACCATAAAAGAAGCAAGGAATGTCAGCTTGCTCTCTCTGGCTTAATGATCCCTAATTACTAGATAGTTTGAAGACTGCGTTTTTCTCCTACTGGAAAGAGAGAGAGAAAGGACTGATTTATTTGTAAGTGAACTGACATTGGATATTCTATACGGACTTTGCTAATTGAATATCCTTGAATGGACTGACTAAATGATACATGACTAATGGACTGTTATTTTGACTATGCTATGAACTCATAATGGAATAAATTATATTTTTGATAACACAAGTGTATCTGTTATTTTTTACTGTATGTTAACAAATATACAAACTTATCTCACTCATTTATCTGTGTGCCTATCTGATTAACGCTGCACATTCTGTTTAGCTTGTCTCCTTAACCCTGGTTGGGGAACACAGGCTTAACAGAGAGCAGCTCAAAGCGTCAGCGTGGGGAATGGTTTTGCCCGGGCGGTGTTGCAATCGGTAATCGTAGGCGGCTAAAAATTCTGACCAACGTGTCATTCTTGCTGATAAGATATGGGGAGTTGGTTTGTTTCCTGCCAAAATACCAAGTAGCGGCTTGTGGTCTGTAATTATGCAAAGGGTCTCCCATACACATATTCATGGAAACATTTAATTGCAGATACAATAACAAGAGCCTCTTTATCAAGTTGACTATAGTTCCTTTCGGTCTTAGACAAAGTTCTCAAAAAGAACGCAATAGGTGCCTCATTCCCATTTGGTAGGACATGGCTTAAAATGGCTCCCACTCCAAATGGTGAGGCATCACAGGTAACTGTCAAGGGTAGAGTCTCGTTGTATTGCATTAATACAGCATCGGAGGTTAAGAGGTCTTTTACTTGTTGGAATGCCCTTTCTTCATGCCGTCCCCAGACCCAGGAAGCCTTTTTGTTGAGAAGTCTATGTAGGGGCTTGGCTACGGTCGCCTTCTGAGGCAAGAAGATGTTATAAAAGTTAATGAGTCCCAGGAAGGCTTGGAGGTCTGTCTTATTCCTAGGTCTCGGGGTGTTTTTGATTGCGATTAGTTTTTTTCCGATGGGGTGGATTCCCTGTCTGTCGAGAAGGTATCCCAGGAACTCTACTCTCTCCATACAAAGTTGACACTTGTCCTTTTTTACCTTCAGACCAGTGTCTTTAAATTTCTGAAGAACTTTTCTGAGTCGTTGTACTAATAACTCTTTAGTGGAGGCAGCTATTAGGACATTGCCAAAATAACGCACGATGCCTTTTATGCCTTGTAATAGTCTCTCCATTAAACTTTGGAAAATGCCAGGCGCCACGCTTACTTTGAATTGGAGTCTATTGCACTTGAAGGCGCCTCTATGTGTAACTATTGTCTGAGCTTCTGCAGTTGTCGCGTCTACAGGTAGTTGCTGGTACGCCTGAGCTTCTGCAGTTGTCGCATCTACAGGTAGTTGCTGGTACGCCTGAGCTAAGTCCAATTTCGCAAATATTTTTCCGCCACCCAGGGAATGAAGAAGGTGTTGGACCACCGGTACTGGGTAAGCGCTCTGTTGAAGAGCATGATTTAGGGTGGCCCGGTAATCCCCACAAATTCTTAACGAACCATCTGGCTTCATGGGTGTTACTATTAGAGTTTCCCAGTGGGCATGGTCAATCGGTTCCAATACACCATGGGCTATCAGTTTATCTAGCTGCTCGTCGATCTTCGGCTTTAGGGCAAAAGGCACCCGACGAGGCTTAAGCCAAATGGGAGCTACATCGGGACTGAGATTAAATGATATTGGGGTCCCCTTGTACTTGCCTAACGTTCCTGTGAACACGTCCTGGAATTCCTGAATGAGAGCCTCTTCCCAGTCGTTGCTTCTGGTTTGGTGTATGCCAGTTAGTTCAATCCCGAGTGGGGCGAACCACTGTAACCCTAACTAACTGGGTCAGTCACGATCAACGACAGTCAGGGGAAGCGTCGTGGTGCAGTCCTTGAAGGATATTTGGACATGGCTGGAACCGACAACTGGAATTCTGTTTCCCTGGTAGTCTTTTAGGATGATTTGTTGAGTGCTGAGGTCCTGGTGGCAGATGGCAGGGATCAGCTGTTTGAGGGTTTTCCATGATACCATCGATAGGGATGATCCCAAATCGACTTCCATCACGCATGGTCGATTCTCAATAGTAACCCTTACGCGGATCTTTCTTGCATCGAACGATGAAGTGTGGCCTATAATAATGGTTTGGTGGGCCTCTTCTTGTCTCGTTGAAGAGGAAGTGCTCAATTTCTGTAGTAGTAGTGGTTGTTCCATTGGTGGTTCACATGGTCCCGATTCTCAGGAGGTTTGCCTGTCTCCCGATGGAGGTTGTTCTCCCTTCGGCTGGGACTGGACTCTCATTTGCTTCTGCAGACTTTCACGATGTGGCCTCTTTTCTTGCAGGTACGGCAGAGTGCGTCGAGGAATTTGCAGTCCAATAGCGGGTGGTTTGCCCCGCAACCAGCATACTGGTACGGAAGTCTCTGGTTCCTTTGCTCTCGTTCCGAGCGGAGCCAGTTGACCTCCTCTTCATCACTGTCTGAGGATGACTCGAGGTCTTCGTGGTGGGTGGTGATAGCGTGCTTCTCAGCGGCGAGTGGGCTATCATTAGCGAGTTGGCGAAGCAGTGCGTTCGCTCGGCGCATTCAAGCGGCTGACTTCCTAATTGCTTCTGCGGCAGTAGCATCAGCGATGGCATCTGCAAGGCTGATGTCTCCTTTCGCCATAAGTTTACTCTGCACTTGTGGTGCATTTAATCCCAGAACTATGCAGTCTTTTAGGGCTTCCTCGAGGTTTGCAAAACCACAAAGGCCTCCTAGGTTCCAGAGGTCGGCTACGAAATCCCCAACGCTCTCGTCCTTCCGTTGGTCTCTCTGGTAAAACTCGTGTCTTCATATCAGTGTAGGTACTGCGGGTGCGTAATGGGCCCGGAGGATTGGGGCGAGGTTATCCCAATCCATGGTCTTCACTTCCGCCGGTTTTGCCGGTGCTTTAGCCATTTTGAAAATGGCGGGGCCGCAATGAGTCAGGAACACCACTCGTTTCTTGCCAGGCGTAGCATCTTTTAAATTGTTGGTCTCTAGGAACATCTGGGAGCGATCTATATACGAGTCCCAGTCTTCGATTGCTGGGTGAATGGAGCGGGTGGTATGGCGCCAATGATCATCTTGCCATTTGTTGCGTGTGCTCTTCAGCCACGTGCTCTGTCTTGTTCGATGCGTGCTTAGTCAGCTCTATCATCTCCACATCCCATCCTCGTCGCCAGTGTTAAGTCCTGAGCATGGGTGCAAGGAACGGAGACGAGACATCGAACGGTGACCTCAACTCTTTATTGTAAAATAAGAACAGAGCAAATACTTGGGCAGCAGCAGCTCTTTTATAGAGCTGGCTGCTGTCAAAACAACCAATGATTTGAGTTTACCGCTTTCACAAGCGTCCAATCAGAGGGGCCCGTTAACAGCCAATCAGACTGGCCAGAAATGACCAATCATGACTCGCTATTCACGGGCCCATGAGAAGTGCAGGATTACAAGCCTGCTGTAAAGTAAAGCTGTTTAGGGTTGTACCGCTGCATTGGCTTAATCCATAACATAGGGGAAAAAGAAAAACAGGAGCAGAAGTACCTTCGTGTTGGAAGAAGATCATAAATAGCCTGGAATGGCTGCTCCAGGAATGGAGAGGGAGAACTGTGGGCAGAAGCAATACATAAGGATAGAACATGAATGTGATGCTTTGGGAACATGTAAAAGGGGAGTGCTTCTAAGTGCTAAGCCCTCTAGCTCTTGGATTGCTCAAAGAAGTCCTTAAATCACCAAAGCCCTGTATTCAGCAAGAAATTTTTTGGAACTATTAGCAAAACAAACTGAAATATAATTCTCTCCATCTGTAAAAAAGCAAACCCTTTTCTTGCTCTTTGCAGGCTTTCAGAACCCATCACATCACATCCACATATATTCCATAAACGGAAATGGCTTTTTATGAGATCAGCTATGATTTTTTTAGACAGTATGAAGGGACACAGAGCTCAATCAATGGGAAAAGTGGAGGCTTTTAAAAAGAATGGTCTGTCTTATGAGAAATATTCCCATCCACACTCTCTTCTACCAAAACCTAAGTGGGTATAACTTCCTTTCAATGTAAATACTGAAGGAAGGAGTGCAAATAATGTGATCTACAAAATTTCAGAGTGAATGAGGCCAATCAATTTAGTTTTTTTAAAGCAATTTTTAAGGGCCTTACTTTAAAGCACCCATTTTATGCCTTTATATCTCTAAGTGAGTGTCTGCAAAAATCTGCTTTGGTCCTAAAGTTGTGAATATTCCTGCTATAGTAAGATTTTAAAACAAACAGAGAAGAAAATTCCATTAATAACCAATAAAGAAATTTTTTCTTCTCTGTGAAAGAGGAAGGGGAAGTGAGTGATGCTACACTTGTTCATCTTTCGGTTTTTGAGGTTAGTGATTTCAGCATTTTCACAAGGAAAAAGGTTTCATGGGATGTTATTACTCTACTAAGCTACACAATTGTATTATTAATAACAAATGCTGCCTTCTCAGGCACTATATATGTATTTATTTCTTCCCATGTTTCTCTGAATCATTCATCTGAAGAGTATGCTCTTAGTTCAATCGTGGAATAACATTTCATCTAAATGTGGAGAAAAGGCTTAGGGATGAATACAGTTCAATCTGAGCTGGAAGGAGTAAAGAACAGTCGAGCTGCATCATCATCTTGTAAAATATTTGTATTTTCTTCCTTAGTCTCTTTATGTAGGATTAATACTCTGAATGGTGGATAAGAATTGCTATTCATAAAGATGAAGATTGCCCTTTATTTCATGTCATGGATCTAGTCAAAAGAAATCTCTTCAAGCTGGTATTTATATTGTTTTATTTTCAAGAAGGAAAGTCTATTATAAACAAAGCAGAAAGAGTTCAATATTCACTCTCCAGTTTTAATTCAGCTGCCATGAACTTTAACAGAACACATTGATTTCAGTGAGAACACCATGAAGTCTAGTTTGACTCAAAATTAAGAAATGACTGGTTCTTTGGATGGTGCAAATATTTGGAGACTGTAAGCAGTTTTGGAATTTGGGAATATGTCATGGCATTCTAACAAAATGGTTGTCTTGATAGGCATGGCTATCAGAAATCACAAGAAATCAGACGCACCATACTGTTTCATCTCCCTTTGCTGTAAAACCTCTCTGATACTGTTTTTGAGATTTAGGCAACTGGAAAATAGTCAGGGAATTACATAATAATTGTGGTACTTGTATTTATTATTGACCTCCTGTTAATGTCAAAAAAAATCCTGATTGAATTTTTGCTATAATAGTATAATTGGTATAATGCACTGCATGGACAGATATTTTAAGTTTGGGAACATGATTTCTAAATGAGTACAGTGCCATCAAAATATGCTTACTAATATTAAATTATTTATTTATGTAAAGAATTTATATTGCAGCCCATTTTATATCAAATTCTGAGCAGCTCCCAATCAGCAATGAAAACAATATCAATAATAAAATACCACATTACAGAAACATATTAAAGTAGGTTGCAATCAGCTGATTAAGTTAACCACCATGATTCAGTGGAAATTCCGTGTGACCAATCTCAGTATAGTATAAAAATAAATGCTCCCTAGCTTCTTCTTTTTCTGACTCTACTTTTGCAATATTAAGCGTAGTTTTAACAACATACTACTAGCACCAAAAAAAGGATTGGCAGAGATCCTCTACAACTACAATTATTAATCTTATGTTTAATATTCTTGGTATGATATTCAATCAGCAACAGGCACAAATGGAGGAAATGTATTCATCTTTAGGATACACTGCAGATTGAACTAACAATTTAAATGAACAGTTAAGGTTATTTTTTTAATTAACATTTTTTAATTTTTAATTTAATAACTCTTATTATCTAATTCCAGATTTTCTGGGTTTTTCTATCCCATTTTGTTGTTGGGTTTCAGTTAATTTATTTTATTTTTTAATCTTAAAATAAGATGATTTTTTTCAGGATTGCTGACTGTTTCCAAAGGATCTGGAAACTTCTTCATAAAATTGGGTATGTGTAATTTTTTTAAAATATTTTAATTGATATTGTATAATATCCTCTCTTGTGTTAACAAAAGAAACAAAAACAATGACTATATTGCTAGTATGAACTGTTCCACTGAAGAAAATATAGGTCTGTTACACCTTCTTTTGAGAATACTTTCATTAAAAACATTTGGGTAATATAGTGAAGAATTGAATGATTATATTAACATAACCTATATTATTCTGAAATCAATGCAAATGAGTTTCAGTTTATTGTTTGAAAAGATTAAGTTGCAATTGTATATTTTGTACAGAGGAGTGCAGAATAATTGCATGAAGATTTCTTTTCAAATCAGTCCAAAAATAAGCATAGATTTAATAGTACATGATTGTAATTGAATGGTTACCTTGTATTTCTGTTTGATCAACTGATTACAAACAATTTTGTTTTGGTATTTGCTAAGAGTTTATGGTGCCCAATGCACAGAATAGTATTATTTTTAATTGGGTAAAATATTGGGCTAGAAGCAAGGAGACCCAAGTTCTAATCCAATTCACCCAGAGAGAGACTTTGGGCTCATCATCATAATTTTTTTTCCTGACCTACAAGTTATTGTAAGGAAACACAGTGTATAATGCTTAGAGCTCCAGAATAAAAGGTGGGAAATATAGAATTCTCCTTCAAACTTGAATGTGTATATGTTTCTACAGAGAGAGAGTTATGTGTGCATGTATAAATGAAATATGTGTACATATGTGTGTAAAATAGTTTTTAGCAATTGAAACTACTTTATCCATTACTGATACAGGTTGGGAATCTGGACCTACATTTGGGACATTAAGTTCCTCAAGATACAAGAATTCATGCTGGATATCTGGTTTGCTTACTCCATACCATTACCATCCAGCCACAGCCAACTGTTATCCTTATGTGTGATCTGCTCCTGTGTTGCAGCAACTGTTGGAGGCCTCTTCTACTGCTGGATGTTTTCCTCTCTGCAATATTCCTTTCAGTTTTCTGCCTTGGCATCCTCTGTCCTTAGTTTCCTGGTGTTCTTAATCCTCTTTTTGGTGCATCCAGTTCGGTGCCTGTTTACTATAATTGTGCCTACATTAGGGACTAGACAAGGACGAAGGCTGCTGCTGTCTGCCTGCTTTATGATTGTAGCTGTCAACATTATCCCAAATATTATGAAAAATATCCAAGCAATCCTGAAAATCATTAAATGCATCTGCAAGAATTCCATGGAAAGCCTTGTGGCCTCAATGCTCTTGTTGGGTAATGCTTCCTGGGATTTCAGCCACTCTCTCAAAAGCATCATTGACCATATGCCAGATAATTTTTTTAGTTCAAGGGATAGCCATGTTCAGTTTAGAAATGACAGTAATATCTTTCAACTAAATGAGAAAATGGTTAACATTAGCCAAAGTATCAAGGAAGATTTTTTATATGCTGATAAGTTGGTCCAGAAGGTCATACTTTTGACCAACCGGGTGATGGCTGGGTTCTTTCTCTTCTATCTCCTTTTTCAAGCAACATGGTACCTGAAGAACTATCTTACAGATGTTCGTTTTGATAATATTTACATTACCCCAAAGCTGGAAGATTTGGCTCGGGAAAACAAAACAGCTGATGTACTGATCTACACATCCAGGAAGTTAATTAAACCAACCAGCTTCAAATTGTCCCCAAAAGAACTCAAGGCTTCCCTCAGACATGTTTTTCTTCTCACATTAGTTCTAGTGGTGATGCTGCTTGTCATAGCAGCTGACTACATTGCATTTCATTTGGCACAAACAGCTGTAACTGAAGTCACTCGGATCCCTGTTGTCCCAGTTACGTTCTGGGTAAAATATGAAGTGAGTACTGAAATCTCTAGTTTGGGCTTAAATTGGTCTCTTTTAGCTTGGAACTTTTCAAGATATGTTAGGGCTGCAACCTCCAGGATTTCAAATAAAGCCATGAAATGCCATTTGTCAATACATATCAAATGAATATTACTGGATTCACTATGGAATTTTAATAATGTAGGCAACAAAATGGCATAGCTGAGCCCACAGGACAGAAGGCTTAATGTCTGAAATACCAAACACTACCTATTTTCAGAGAGAACTTCATTTGGCTTCCTTTCATAATTCCTGTGTAAGATACAGGCAATGTTTTCACAACCTGTGCTGCATTTCTGGCAATTATAATGTAAAAACAAAAATAAAAACATGATATCAAATAAACCAATCAACAAATCAAGTAATAATTTCAACCTCCTAGTTTCCCCTCCAAAGACAAATCAATCTCATGAGAGATAAACAAAATCAAATGTGATTAGAAAAAGATAAATGGTGAAAATGTTAAATATGTAGAGTACAAATATTCAGTTCTAAAAGAGGTAAATACTACTTGGTTAAAATAAGAAAATGGAAAAGATGGTGTAATGTTCTGGGAAGATTTTAAACTGTCTGATTCCCTTCCCCCCTTGGAGGTAGCCTCTATATTTTTAATTAATAATTCATTTCTTGTTTCAGATCCAACCTTTCCTAATGGTTTTATTTGAGAGAAATTACCATCAAAACTTGACTTTCGTTTCTTCTAAATGCTTCATGCAAATGCCAAATCCTCCCCACACAGCTTTGGTTCTGGCCATTGTGCTTCTCTTTTGCATCATTTATGCTACGGTATTTTTGGAAGCATACTCATACCGTCTGTGCCAAAAAATTTCAGCCTCGTTTTTTGAGAACCAAGAAAACCAGAGAATCCAGTACCTCTACAAGAAGCTTATTAGAAAGCACAAGAAAAAAGAGCAACAGGAGGTATCAGTACTTTGTTGAATGCTATTTTACAAGAGCAATTTGCGCCATTGGTGGAAAGCTAATATTATATAATACAATTCTCAAGGGGAAAAAAAAGCAACAGAAGACAATATTGATACTGGATGATGCACAACCCCAAAGAGTTTGAATACACAGATTTGCCATAAAATAAAAACATCTCACTTGAACCAAGCACAACTCCTGATGATTACATAGACATGTGCATTTATTTATTTGTTTATCATATCTTTTGAGCTGCCTAACTTGCAAAAATTTCGGGCATACACATTAAAAAAAAGCCTAATATAAAAGATGAAAGATGCCAGAGAACCAACATAACCTGCACAGCTACCAACATAAATTGCACAATTGCTTTTCAGAACACAAACTCCAGGTAAGTCACAGCCTGAGGGGGAAAAACAGGTTTTCAAGGCCCATGTAAAGAGCAGGAGGGCAAGGCTATTTAAAAATCTGGGAAAGGCAATTCCAAATGCACATTAAAAAGGAGTAGGGCCTTGATTGTGTGGTTTACTGCCCTCTTGATTTTCTTTATACCCTTTCCTGGATATTTCTGATTTACAATATAATTTCTGCATTATTTCCTGCCTCAGAACATTAGAAAACTGTAAATACCTAAAACCTTCAGCAATTGTGGTAGCAATATGCAAAAAAAGAGATTGGTGGTTATTTTCAACCCTTAGGCTTTATTGGTTAATTAATGAGATTTGGATACTGCCTCACTCTCAAAAGACTCTAGTGTCTTAAAATACATAGCAAGAAGCCAAACAATAAAAACACACATGTATCCAGAAAACAGCCACATTTGTGAGAAACCAAAATCCAACATAGCCTCTCACCCAGAAGTGGTATTCAGCAGGTTCTGACCTGTTCTGGAGAACCAGTAGCGGAAATTTTGAGTAGTTTGGAGAACCAGCAAATACCACCTCTGACTAGCCCCACCCCCATCTATTCTCTGCCTCCTGATTGGCTGGGTCTTCTTTTGTTGCCCTGCACAGGAGATCGAAAGTGGAAAGTAGGTTAATGGCGTGGGAAGGCTATGGAGATTTTGCAATATCCTTCCCCTGCCATGCCCACCAAGCCATGCTCACAGAACCGGAAATAATTTTTTTTAAATTTTTTTATTGGTTTTTAAAACAAACATAAACAAACAAAACAAACAAAACATAAAAACATCAGGCCATCTTTCATATATGTAACATATAGTGGTTTACAAATTGTTTTGTGCTTCCATTTCGTAGTCTTCAATTACAATTACATTGTATATGATCTCATAGTTTCAATCCAATATTAAATACATTGGTATCATTATAAATCAATCATTTGACTATACTTTTATTCATTCATGCTTTGGAAAATAATCATATTTTACTTAACTTGTTTTGTGACAATTCATATTATCATCCCAAATCTATCCTAAAAACATTTTGTAGATATAATAAGAAAAGAATACATCTTTATTTATTTAGTATTTTCTAAAAGTCTACATATTTCGTTACTATATTTTATTGTCTAACCATTGATAGAATAGATCCCAAATTTCATAAAATTCTTTATCCTCTTGCTCTCTAATTTCAAATGTCAATCTGCTCACTTCAGCACATTCCAATATTTTCTTAATAATTTCCTCCTGTGATGGTATTTTCTCATTTTTCCAGTTTTTAGCAAATGCAATCCTAGCTGCTGTTAATACATTTACAATCAGGTATTTCAAATCTTTACTATATATATCAGGTAAAATTCCCAATAAAAAGATCTCTGGTTTCAAGTCTATATATTTTTTTGTCATTTTTTCCAACCACGTGTGGATTTTAGTCCAATATTTTTTAGCATCTGCACAAGTCCACCACGTAAGGTAATATGAGCCAGGTATCTGATGACATTTCCAACATTTTTCGGATTTATTCTTGAACATTCTTGCTATTCTTGTCGGGGGGAAATGCTACCTGTAAAACATCTTATACAAATTTTCTTTATATGCTGTTGACATTGTCATTTTATAATTTTGAGACCACATTTTTTGTCATTTCTCTAGATCAGGGGTGGGCAAACTTTTTGGCTCGGGGCCCTCATTGACTTTTAAAATTTGACAGACGGACTGCCACCTGGTGTCGAAATGCCTGTCATTACAAGTCAAAATCAAATGAATGCAATCATTCAATCATTCACATCAAACCTTAATTCTGTACCAATCTTCGGTGGGCTGGATTAAAAAGACCAATGGGCCGGATGTGGCCCACGGGCCATAGTTTGCCCACCCCTGCTCTAAATCAATCCCATATCCAAAATTCTTCTCCCAAGCAATCATAGTTTCTTTAACTTGTTCTCCTTCTAGTTTAATTTCTAATAAATATCCATACAATTTTTTAATCACCTTTTCATCAGTACCTGTCAAAATCTTATCTAAATCAGTCAGTTTATCATAGAAACCTTCTGTTTTAGAATCTTTATTTGCGCATATGAGAACCAATTCATCTTTATACCTTGTTCCTCTAGTTTTTGCATAGATTTAAGTTCACCCTTTTCATTCAATATTTCACCATATCTAACTGTTTGTTCCTTTTTGTATATTATAGGATAAGAAAATGCTTCAATAGTTGATAACCAGACTGGAATTTTCAAATAACATTGTCTTTTAATCTTCTCCCAGTTTAACCACAGAGACTCCCGTATATAATGTCTTCTAAAGTACCCCTGTGTTTTAGTTCCTTTATACCATAAAAAAGCATGCCACCCCAACAACAGATCATGTCCTTCTAATGTCAACAATCTAGTATTTCTTAATGTTATCCATTCCTTAACCCACATCAAATTTGTACCTTGGTAATACAACTCTCAATTAGGCAAACCAAATCCTCCTCTTATTCTAGTATCTGGCAAAAGTTTTAACTTTATTCTCGCTTTCTTACCTTGCCATATAAATTTCAACACAATTTTATTTAAATCTTCAAAGTAGTATTTTCCAAGCCTAATTGGAATTGTTTGAAACAAATATAAAATTCTGGGTAATATATTCATCTTGATTGTTGATATTCTTCCTATTAATGACAGTTGTAAATTTTCCCATTTCGCCAAATCTAGTGCTATCTGCTGTTTAAGTTTGATATAATTATTCTCTTTTAGTGTACTGCATCTTGCTGTCAAGTATATCCCCAAGTACTTGATCTTATTCGTAACCTGAATTTTCAATAAGTCTGCCAGTTCTTCCTTTTGTCTTGATAGCATATTCTTTATCAAGATCTTTGTCTTATCTTTATTTATTTTCAAACCAGCCACCTTTCCACATGTCTCTATCTTTTCTATCAATTTTGATGCTGTTTCTAGTGGGTCTTCTAGAATAAAAACCAGATCATCTGCAAATGCTTGCAACTTGAATTGTTCAATTTCCTACACATCCAGTCTCAGGGATGGGTTTGGAGTAGTGGAGAATTGGCATAGAGGCCTTAGTCCTCAGGAATTGATGAAATGTTCTTATTTAAATATTTTCCTTGACATTTCTATGGACATGTCACTGCCTGCCATTCTTTTCTTAAGCCCATTTGCAAGAGGGGAGAACTGTGTATATGTTTTTAGTCTTGCCTCTTGAAGCTGATTAATACTACCCACGTTAAAACAAACAAACAAACAAAACCCAACTCTGTGTATAACATCCACAGCAAAGTTCAGAGAAACTACAGTACTGGAAGAATTTCCATCCATGACCCAGAGATACAAAACAAACTGCTTGCTAAATTAAGAAGGAATTTACCTCAAATGCAGCCCATAGTTTTTGTTTGTTTGAAAATATGTGATTAAACTTCATTCTCTTCAGAGCTTTATTTATTTTCTTTTATGTTAAATTCCGCCTCCAAAATGGCACCAGTGTTAATTATATTTTTGGCTTGCTTAAAAATTTCACACTAATCTTCTAGAAATAAAAATGATGATGGTAATTATATATACGCATGAAACTTACAGATACAAACTAAAAGGTACTCTATAATCTACGATCTATATCTCCACACAGTTTCATATCTCTGAAGTCAAAGGGGAGTTACATTGGACACTAAACATCTGCTGAGTTGAATGTGATTCAACACATTCTTTCCGGTAGTAAGGATCAGTTCCAGAAAATATTTATTTGAAGCATTTATAAGCAAACATTAAGAGTACAATCTCCTTCAACATGGTTTGTTATAATAGTAAAAAAGGGAAATTTGTCCTGTAATCTGCAACTCCCACCACTGGTTAAGATATGTGGATTTCAACTCCCAGCATAGCTGGCTGGAACATTCTGGGAGCTGAAGTCCACTCAGATCCCAAAGCTGAGAAATACTGGCTTGTATGGTTTCCAATTCCTTCATTCTATAAAGTCAGGGACAATTATTTGTATCTTAAATCCTAATAATTCCATTGTTTATTTTCCCCTACTTATATTCCTTTTACTTATAATCTTTCAACATATTAAATAAAATTAATGTAAAAAAGAAAATCTGTCATGGAAGGAGCATTATATACGTTGACTGCCTTCAGTTACTTATAAAGTAATAAAATGGGATAAAAATGAAATACATAAATAAAGTAAACTTTTAATATTTATGTATTTTATATCAGAAAGCTGCCCTGCTGAATATTAGGCAGATTTGACTCTATCTCATTTTCTCTCTCACTCTGTTTGTCTTTCAGAACATGGTATCCATAAACCTTTGCTCAAAGCCTTATTTTTTTTTAATATGTGTTGCAATGCATGTAAAACAGGGTGGGATGATTGCATAGTTGTGGCCACTGTTTTGATTTTTTTCACCCTTCTCCCTTCAGACAGCACTGAAGTTGGGTAATGTTTGGGGGCAAATTTCAATAATTGAGGGCAATCTAATTCTAGAAGTTTTTTCAGAACTAATGTGGAGTTGACATCTCCATGTTGCCAGGGCAACTGCCAGACCTTTTGTTCATGTAATTGAACAAAGTCATAATAAACCTTTAAAGTTTTTCTTTGTGACTGGTTAGGATAGAGAAAAGTCCCCATGAGAAAAGACAATTACTGTAATTAATAAAGCTGGATATTCTGGCTGTTTTTTCTTGAATGGCAGCCCAGGAATATCTTAAAGGGAATTAATTAAATAAAATAAATGCATTGCTAACAGTTTGAATTATATTAAACTATATCAAACTAATCATATGAGTAAAAGTAAATAATACATATGACTAATTGCCTTCTAATGTGGAGCAGGCGTCTCCAACCTTGGCAACTTTAAGACTTGTGGACTTCAACTTGTGTTGTTGAAGTCCACAAGTCTTAAAGTTGCTAAAGTAGGAGACCCCTGATGTGGAGAATAATCTATAACTCTTATTTATATATAGGGTTTCTATACATGTTGTTCCTATGGCTGAACAATATTTTGTGATCCTTTCTAAGATTTCAAAATGTTCCTTTGGTAAGAAGAATACATTCCCTTCCAAAGAACAGCTAAAGTGATTAATTAGGAGGGTGATACTAATTCAGAGTATTTTCCTGAACAGTTCAGGAAAATATATGATGGAGTCAATACAATTTTAGAAGGGAAGGTTGAACTCATTGACTTTCCAGGCATGTTATTCCAATTTTTCTTACTGTTGCTATAGATTCAGTCTGAATCAGTAACACTTTCCACACATTCTGGCTAAAGTGAGTAGGAAGGAAGGAAGGACTGAGCACAGTTGATCCCACCTTCTACATCTGGGATGTATGAATGCATGGTTGGCAATATGGAATACATAAAAAAATATTTCTGCTCTCTTACTCATTCTATTTTTTTAAAAAAGTAATAGTATTTGAATATGAAACAAGATGTAAAATGGAAACAAAGCAACCAATGTCCTAGAATAATCTTTACTTCTGAGAATGCAGTTGGAATTTACACATGCTGTGCTTGGAAAATAAAAATGCTCAATGTCTGTAGCTAAGTCTTTGTTGAGAAATATATCTAATGGTCTACAAAGGCGATAAGGATTTTCTACAAGTTAAAAATATCAGTTGCATAGATCTTTTCTGTCCAAAATATATTCATCTTTTGCGTTTAACGAAGTATTTATATTTATTACATTGCAGAACATTTGATGAGGCATAATCATAAGGATCAGAGGCAGGGGTGGGATTCAAATTTTTTAACAACCGGTTCTGTGGGTGTGGCTTAGTTGGTGGGTATGGCTTGGTGGTCATGTGACTGGCTGGGCATGATCAACTCAACATCACTCACATTGAGGCACGCATCTCCTCGCCTGGCCTCTCATGACTGTGGGGATGCTGCAACAGTCATAAGTGTGAAAAACAATCAAAGTCACTTTTTTTAGTGCCATTGTAACTTTGAATGGTCACTCCACACAAGCAAAGTACCAGCAAAGGAGGAAAAAAAACTCCAGAGAAGTTCCAGAGACAGGAAGTCTGGTCCTGCCAAGAATGTAATAAGAGTTAATGGAGAGGCAGTTTCTGTAAGCAACACCAGAATGTTTCCTTCCTGCCTTCCTTACAGGATTAGGCCAGTAATTTCTTCTAACAACCAGTTCTCCAAACTGCTTAGAATGTTAACAACTGGTTCTAACGAATAGGTGCGAATCTGTAGTATCCTACCCCTGATCAGAGGTGGTATTCAGCAGGTCCTGACCAGTTCTGGAGAACTGGTAGAGAAATTTTGAGGAGTTTGGAGATATGGCAAATACTACCTCTGACTGGAGATTTTACAGTATCCTTCCCCTGCCACATCCACCAAGCCACGCCCACAGAACAGGTCGTAATAAAAATTGAATCCCACCACTGATAAGTATCTCAGATCATATTTGTTCACCCAGGAACCAGATTAATACTAATACTAAATTAATGGAGTTGATACTGCCCCAGAAAAGGAATGGAGCAGATATACTTAGAAGCAAAACCCTTTGTGAACATCCCTATTTGAGTTCTCTCAACTTCTCTGTACACTCCTCTAAAACAATTTCTTACAATTTCCTCCTCACTTGGTTACATTTGTAGATTAGGCCTAGCACAATAATCCTCTTGAAATAGTCTTCTCTGTTTAGATCCATAAAATATAATTCCCTTTCTGTTCTGCTTAATTAAAGGTTCTGTGTCATTTAATGCTTGCAATGTTTCAACCAATTGCCAGTTTGATAAGATATTATTATATCTACATTTTCATCTGTATTCCCAATATGGCAAACTGGGTTCTTGGCAGAGTTCCTGGATCATCCCTGCCAGCAGCACTATCTATTTATGATTCTAAATAACTATTAATTATTTGGGGTTTTAAAATATAAATACACAATGTGCGGGCCAACAATCCTGTCTGATGATGAAATTGTCCAGGAGAGTAAAGAAAGTTCCAAGCAAAAGTACTATGAGAAAGGAAATGTTCATGTTATCAAAGAGCAATTTGAATTGAAATAGATTCCTATCATTAAAACTGAATCCTGTTCCAAAAGGGAAGCAAAAGCCTTTAAAATTCATTTTTGGCAAGCTTTTTAATGTTTTCTTTATGTTCTATATTTTGCATATATAAACCAGCTTCAGTGTATATCATATCATACATTTACATGCAAGTTGTCTCTCTGAAGCAAATTTCAGCATACTCATAAGCAAGGATATCTTGGGTAGCAGGGGAGGATGATGTAAATGCTGAGTGAAATTGGGAGATCAAATCATCCACCATTTTTTAAAATTTACATTGCATGTATTGTACACTCAATAGTGTATGATTGCCCTGGTGTGCCCACTATTTCATTATCCCATGGACACCCCTGGCTACAGCACCAAATTCAAGCAAGCATGGTTTTAATCATATCATTTTGGGGCACCAAACTACACATTCGTTGCCATGTTGTACTGTTACAATAGATCATTTACGAAGAAAAATTGTACATGGGAAGGGGTGTTGAATTATTCCCTAATTTGCTGATTCTTCCTCTCCCCAACACCTGCACTCCTTTGCAAGCTGTTTTAAAGGGATTCCTGCTGTCAGAAACTCATGTATTTATTATGCAGAAAAGAATTCCTTCCAAGCTATGGAATTCACACCTGCAATTTGTCTCCTGAGGCTCTTCTTTTCCTTTTAGGATAAGAATTAAGATTTTACTCCTCACTCAGGCCTTTTGATCTGGACTAACAAAAATATGATCATGAGTGCAGGAGCTAATTGGTACTTGAATGGGAGACAATCAAAAATCTCATGACTGTAGACTGGACTGGGAAGTTAAACAAACACTGACTGCAACGACGACACCATCAAAGCCAACCTCTTTAACACATTCTTTGGTTCAGTATTTGTAAACAGCAATGGATCATGCCCAGTACTTCCTAGTCGAACTACAGACAACTACAATGATCTAGTAGATATTGATTTACAGAAGACAATGTAGAAAAAGCACTACACAATCTAAAACCATCTCTATCTATTGGATCAGACAAAATATGTGCCTACTTCTTAAAAAAGCTATCCACTGCCATTGCCGAACCTCTAAGCAAAAACTTTGAAAAATCTTTCAGGATGAGCTCCTTGCCAAAACTATGGTCACAAGCCACGGTTATTCCCATCTTCAAAAAGGGAGACCTCAGCCTAGTTGAAAATTACAGACCAATCTGCTTACGTTGCATCACCTCTAAAGTCATGGAATCAATTATTAACCAATCCATTATCCTCCACTTACAGACAAACAACAAACTTTTTAATAAACAATTTGGTTTCAGGAAAAAACTATCCTGTAATCTGCAACTCTTACACTGCAAAAACATATGGACTACACAACTCGATCAGGGCAAAGCAATAGATGCAATCTACATAGACTTCTGTAAAGCCTTTGATTTGGTGGTACACGACAAACTACTCCTAAAACTAAAATCTTACGATATCTCTGGACACCTGCATTACTGGATAGAAGCATTCCTGTCAAACAGACAACAAATGGTCAAAATTGGGAGTGTCCTATCAAATTCTGTACCTGTCAACAGTGGTGTCCCCCAAGGCAGTGTTCTAGGACCAACTCTCTTCATTCTCTACATAAATGACTTCTGTGATCATATTAAGAGTACAACCACGTTCTCTTCGCTAATGATGTAAAGCTATTCAACACCACCGACAATATTGCTACCCTTCAAAAAGACCTTGACTATGTATCAGAATGGACAAACCAATGGCAACTTCAAATCTCAAGAAATAAATGCTCTGTCTTACATATTGGCAAAAATAAATAAATAAAATAAAATACAAGCTGACCTTGTATTTAACTGACCTTGTTGATGATCCAAACTCTGTCAAGGACCTTGGAGTACTCATCTCTAATGACCTAAGTGCTAGAGCCCATTGTAACTACATAGCCAAAAAGGCATTAAGAGTTGTTAACCTAATCCTGTGTTGCTTTTTCTCCGGTAATATCACACTACTAACTAACAAAACATTTGTTAGACCTATACTTGAATACAGCTCATCAGTCTGGAACCCACATTACGTATCTGATGTTAACACAGTTGAGAAAGTCCAGAAATATTTCAAAAGAAGAGTTCTCCACTCCTCTACTCATTGCAGAATACCTTATGCCACCAGACTTGAAACTCTAGACCTAGAAAACTTAGAACTATGCTGTCTTTGGTCTAAGTATAGTACATAAAATTATACATTGCAATGTCCTACCTGTCAATGAATACTTCAATTTCAACCATAACAATACAAGAGCACACAATAGATACAAACTCAAGGTAAACCGCACCAAACTTGATTGCAGGAAATATGATTTCAGCAACAGAGTAGTCAATGTCTGGAATACTCTACCTGACTCTGTGGTTCCTTCCCCAAGCCCCAAAAACTTTAACCTTAGACTGTCTGCTATTGACCTCACCCCTTTCCTAAGAGGTCTGTAGGGAGCGTGCATAAGCACACCAACGTGCCTACCATCCCTGTCCTATTGTTTCTTTTTATTTTTCTTATATGCATCCATTTCATGTACTCATAACTATGTCTACACTTATACCTGTAATCTTATAATTAACTTGAAAAAATAAATAAATAAAAATAAATAAATAAAGAAGCAATTGTTTCAACATTTGAAGGAGAAGTGCCAATATGCTTTCGGAAGCACAGCCAGAGGTCAGAATTTGCTAGTTACTCACCTTCTGTGTGCTATGAGTTCATCAGAGTGATGCCTCCAGAGCTAGCTGTGGCCTCTGCCTGCAACATGGTTTTTTCACAGTGCAGATTTGATAATTCCCTTCAGAGTAATTTATTTGTCATTAGTGCTGCTACTGCTACTCCTGGGAAATGTGCAGGAAATGGAAAATGGATGGAGTCATAAATCTTTTTAGCAACTCCTATAATAGCTCCACTTTGCTTATCTAATTTTTTTTGGGGGAAGTTAAACATATGTGCCTAGAATGTTTGCAGTATAACAAAACAGAATAACAGAACAACAGAGTTGGAAGGAATCCTGGAGGTCTTCTTGTCCAAGCCCCTGCTCAATCAGGAGACCCTAATACAAATTCCGACAAATGGTTGTCCAATCTCTTCTCTCCAGTGGTGAAGGAGTACCCACTACTTCTGAAGGCAAGCTGTTCCATCTCTGTTGGTATTCCATATAAGGTTTGTCACAGTATCGATACTTCTGATAAATTGTCTTCCCAATGAGTGGGTCAGCTCTGAGATTCAGCTGCCACAAGAATATAAGTGAACAATGAAGTGGGGGTGAGGGAGTTTGTTGCACTGGGAATGAGTTTCAGTTTTGGAAATTTCCATAGACATACCAGAGTTGTTCCTAACAAATCAATTGGAGATTATGCTTGTCTCGGAGTGATTGATTACTATGGATAATTTCTGGATGCCTAACAGAGTGGATCATTTTTGTGCCTCACAAAAACTTGTGCTGCAATATATTTGACAACCTTTTTAAGGTATTGGAAGACTCTTCTTGTGTACTTCAAAGTCTGTCACTCTTCTTTGCACTGAATTCAGTTACTGTTCATAAAAGATTCTACATTTGATATATTGGATTAAGATTTCATGTCTTTGGGGATTTCAGTGAACATACATATTATGAGAAAAAGATACTTTAGTGCTATTTTAATAGAACATAAATCTATTGTTATTCCATGAGTCACACCCAACTTTTATTGCTTTCAGAACCTAATTGATAAACAGTGTTCATTTGGAAACAAAGACTAGGTGTAACTGCTTTATTATCCTTTTTGTATTAATGTCACTTTGTAAATGAAAAACTAAGCTTTACTACTTTCCATATTTGGTAATTTGGCAGAGATAGATTTGGATAAGAGAGAACGAGCATATAATATTTCCAAGGAAAGTGTGAGTTTTTACCTTCCAAGATATTTAAAATCTTGGGTGCTGAGTCACCTACAAAACAGAACTATTAATTTTCTTCTTCTAAAAAAGACTACTCTAGGTTCTTCAGTGTCATAATTGTATGCAAGGTGAATTGATATTTCAGTCAATAAGCCAATCTGTAAGTTGAATATACAACTAAAACAAAAACAATAACCTGAAAAATAGGAAAAATAAAGAGTAGGTTTGGGCAAATGGCCATCTCTACTAATTTAGTTGTACTCAGTTCCAATCTGACTAGGACTTTTGGGATATTGTTGAAATTTAGGGAATAAGAAAGGGAAAGGGCTATTGTGAGATTATTGAAACACAATATTCTTTGATGTCTAATAGCCATTATATCCCACTAGAGATCCATCAGCAAAGAGTCAGAAATAGCCATTTGACTATTAGAATAACAAAATAACAGAATTGGAAGGGACCTTGAAGTCTCTTAGTTAGTGCAACTCTCTGCTTAACCCTATACTATTTCAGACAAATGGTTGTCTAGTCTCTTCTTAAAAATCTCCAGTGTTGGAGCACCCACAACATCTGAAGGAAAGTAGTTCCATTGGTTTTATTTTAACTGTCAGGAAATTTTTCCTTAGTTTAGGTGGCTTCTCTTTTTGATTAATTTTCATCCATTGCTTCTTGTCCTGCCTTCAGGTTCTTTGGAGAATAGTCTGACCCCCTCTTCTTCATGGCGGTCTCTTAGATATTGGAACTTAGACAAAGATACCACTTCATGGTGCTTTACAGCATTCTCTGAGCAGTTTACAATGTCAGCATATTGCCCTCAACAATCTGAGTCCTCATTTTACTGATCTCAGAAGGATGGAAGACTGAGTCAATCTCAAGTCCATCAGGATTGAACCAGCCTGCAGTGCTGCATTCTAACCATTGTGCTATCGGCAACCATTCAGGGCTCAAACTATAAGTGGGTCTACAGTACTAATCTTTTGTTTTCTCAAAACAAAATCTGGGTTTTTTTTAAATGGTAATAAAAGATCTTATTGATCTAATAATTTTTTCAGGTTCTTTCAACAACACTTTTCCAAGTCCTTTGCCACCAGGAGAGATAAGGTTAGCATTCTATTCTTAGATTATTTAAATTTAATAATTTAAAGTATTAAAATTAAAGGTCAAATAGAATTTGGTCCTCTAATAGCTACAATATAATATACATAATAACTCTACATAACTACATTGGCCCATGACTTTAAATTGGCTCCATATTTTAAATCAGTTGCGTCACATCCTAAATAAACTGCATGCCATCACTCTCTGAGTAGTCCCTCCGTCTTTCTCCAAATTTTTTTAGAATTGTACTTTGTTGTAGCCTGTTGGCTGCCAGCCCCTCCAGCAGCTAAATCAGAGGAGGAGGCAGCATGGGAGTCAAGGTCAGCATCAGGGCAACCTGAGAGCTCTGAGGGGGAAGAGGGAATGGAGTTGGCAGAGAGAGACAGAGCGGAGTCTGGGCCACCCACCAGCCCTCAGATGGAGAGTCAACAGCCTCCGGTTCTGAAGGTGATTGATGAAGAAGAAGAGGAACAGCTGGGTCCAGTGCCTGTCACACAGTTTCGCAGAAGGCAGAAAAGAGAAGAGCAGTGATAGCCGTAGGCTGATCCTGGGGAAGGAAGAGCCACCGCTGCTAATGAGCACCCCCTAGCTCTGGGATAAAAGGCAGGGGGCAGAGATGAATAGGTGTGGCAGACAACTATACATTGCCCTGCTAGACGGACTTGTTAGCTTGCGAGAGAAACTTTTTGCCGGAGCTACTGGCATTCCTAAAAAAGGAATCTTTTGAGTTCATGTCAGAGGGTTGGTCGTGTTTGGGAAGCTGGTATTTCCCAAACTTGTTCTCAGTTCAACAATATTCACTCATTCAATAATAAAAAAGAAATACTTCTGTTTACCGGTCCTTTTCTGGTTTTTTTCATCACCACAAGGCCTACATGCAGCTGCTAGCAAGCAAACTCACAAAATTAACTCACAACACACCATGTATGTAATTTTTTTTTATAAAAAAAGAGCAACTTTTATTCAAAATCAGGAAAGCAGGCAGGCAGATTGAGCTGCTTACAGAATCAGTCAGTGATCTATCTATCTGCCATCGGCTAGCTCAGTCTGTCACATAAAATTTGCTTGCCATGAGTCTGCACTGAATAATAGAACCTTCAGGCCTAAGGGAGGTTTGGCTGTGCTTAAAAGCAGAGCTGAAGATCTAAAGACTAGCTAGAAAGCAAGAAATCCAACCATTTCCTGCTTCCTAGATAATCTAAATCTCCTGGCACAGCAGAACAGCTGATGGTCGGAAAAATAGCAATTTAGCAGGCAAGTTTGCTGGGTAAGGAGTGAGGGGAGGGGAGGATTCCCATGGGCCATGTGGGCGGCACAGCCTTGTGTTTCTGCACAGCCTGGATTAATTGCTTTGGGAGGGTGCTCTGGGGGTGAGATTTCTCTGCAGCCCACCAACATTTTCTTGCGGTCCACTGCTGGGCCGCAGCCCATTAGTTGCAACCGCTGGATTAGAATGCATCAATCACTTCTACTGTGAATTATATGTTGACAATGAATAACAACTGAACACCTCCAACTATTTGAATTCTGGGCTTTCTGACATATTTCCAGCAATAGTAGAAGATGCTATTTGCAACTTTTAATGTGGCAAAGCAACTGGCAAAAGTCACTGGCGATATTCTCAACTCATGTTGCAGTGTAACACATAAAACACTGTAGATTTGTTTGATGTTCAAAACTCACTGGTGGGCAAATGTGATAGCTTTTTCTTTTAATACACCTCATGTCATCTTGACTTTTTTGGCTGTATCCTGCAAATATGCCTGTTGTACAGGAATCACCTCTCAAACACAGAACCAACTTACCTGTTATAATTGGAGATCTTCCTTCTATGACTGAGGCCTTGACAAGGTGAAGGGGCTTGTATGGGTAAATGAAATGGTGGACTAAGTCATCAGACATGTATATGTCCAGAAGGGTCTCCCAAGGTGAACAGGCCATGATAGATACCCCAAACTAACACCAATTACACCTGCCAATCTGCACTGGACCACCATGGCAGATTATGGTCTATTCCTTCCACATGCCAATACAACCTCAAAAATGATCCTCATTCCCTGGAGGCCCTAGAGCAACTGCTCTCGGCAGAGGGGGGGATGTTCCCAAAGGCAGAAGATATTAAAGCTCAAGACTGTATAGGTTGGAATCATGTAGATGAAGCCTCCATCCTGCAGTACATAGACAATGGCTAAAATGATGATGAATTGGAAATCATAAACTTGGGCTCTAAAAATTTGGATGAGGACTAAGTTCACCATAGGAGTACCTAGATAGATAAAGAAAACATTGACTGTTTGCTGGCATTAAGTGTTCATCCAGATATTTGAAGTCCAGATATAACTTTTGTCTCATCCAGCAAGTTGTTATTATGCAGCAGAACAAAATAATCTCAACAGCAAGAGAAGTTGAAGAATGAGACAGTCCCTTCCTGTGCATAGATCACTAAATAACAGCCATTCTTTGCAGTTTCATTTAGAGTCAATGGTGAGTTTTCATTAGCAGTATCACAAGGAGACTTTAAACAATTTTGTACATTTTAGTATAAGCCCAAACTGAAGAATAATGACTACACTTCTACATTCCCAGAGGGTTGTAATAAATCAGCACTATGTCCTGACTTTGTACAAAAATTACATAATTACAAAAATTACACAATAATAAAAGCTGAAGCATTTGTAATTGTGGTGCTAAAAAGTTGGCAGATATAGGCTTTGAGCTTAACTATAATTACAACTGCCTTTTTTCTCCCAGGGATCTCTGTTTTCCTAACAAAGCACCTGTTCTTTGTGTCTTCTATCTGCTCATCTCTGTCATTATCTCTTCAGAATCATTTGCTGCCATAATTCACCATGCAGATATCTACTTTCAGGAAGTTCTTCTATCTGCCCTAGGCTGTTGCATTCTTTTTTAAAAATCAACTTTATTGAATACAAAAAATTAAAATATACAAATATACAGACTCAAAAAACAAAGATTCATGCAGACAAACATTACCATAATCTCTGTGCTAAAACTAATTAAACTTTCCTTTAATACATTTGACAGTGAGTTAAATATTCCTAAATTATACTGTGTTTCTCACATAATAAGGCTGGGCCTTATTTTTTTTTGACCCCCGAAAAAACGGCTTGGACGTCTTTTCGGGGGTGACTTAATTTCCCCCCCTTGCATTCTCGGGTGGGTGGGTGGGCAGCGACAGCTTGGATATTCGGGAGACCTTCAGATTCAGGCCACCTTTGCTTTCCCTTCTCCCTTGCTGCCAGTCAGGGCTCCTCCCTGCAACCGGAGCCCTGAGGAGACACTTGGCTTCAGGCGCTCCCGTCTTCCCTTTGCTTTCGAAGGTAAAGCGAATTATTTTGCAAAGCCTCCCCTGCCCGAGAGGGTAGCCCTACCCCACGTGGGGAGGCTAATTTCCTGGGGCCTCTTCCGTTCCTCCCCGACCTCCTTACACTGCGTGCTTCTGACGCACTGGTCCCTTCAGCCCAGTGAGCTCTTCCACCTCAAAGAAAGGCCAGGTGGGCAGCTGCGAAGCAGCAGCAGCAGGTCTGAGCCGCTCGCAGCGGAAACAGGCACCACCCTTAGCCCGACGTGGGGAGAACGAGGGAGGTTAGCGCCCGCCAGACCATCCTTCCCCCCTTTGGAGGCACCTGCACTGAGCGCCTCCATGGCTCAGTTTCCCCTATCGGCGGGTCCTCCTTTCATGTGGAGGGCTGCGGGGGAAGGCACTCGCCCGAGAGGATCTCTCCCTCTCTCTCCCCGCAAGGTCAACATCTGCGCTGCAGAGGAGAGGGCTGCAGCCAGTTCCTCCTGCTTGCTGAGAGGTGAGGAAACCGCGGCTCGCCCGGCGAGATTTGGGAACGAGGGGCAGGAGGAGGCATGCACACACCTGCGGCTCACTTTCCCAGCTCTGCCCAGCCCCCACGGCTCTTGTGCGGCCCTGGTGGGCAGTGAGCGCCTCCCCGCTGACCCCTCCGCTCATCTTGCCAGGGCCACGTGAGAGCCATGAGGGCTGGGCAGAGCTGGGAAAGTAAGCCACGGATGTGTGCATGCCTCCTCCTGCCCCTCGTTCCCAAATCTTGCCGGGCGAGCTGCGGCTTCCTCACCTCTCAGCAAGCAGGAGGAACCGGCTGCAGCCCTCTCCTCCGTAGCGCAGAGAAAGCAAAGGGAAGACGGGAGCACCTGAAGCCAAGTGTCTCCTCAGGGCTCTGGTTGCAGGGAGGAGCCCTTACTGGCTGCACATGGCTGCGCCAAACACTGCAGCGTTGCTCTAACCCGGCAGCAAGGGAGAAGGGGCAGCAAGGGAGAAGGGGCAGCAAGGGAGAAGGGGCAGCAAGGGAGAAGGGAATGCAATGGGGGAAGGTTTCCCGACATGAAGTGCCCCACCAACGCAGGCAGCACCATATCCGGGCGTGCAACAAAAGTACTTCCTAACGGCAAGCCCCCCCCCGCTTCGCATGTTTAATATGGGGCTTAATTTGGGGGGAGGGGCTTAATTTGATTTTATGCCAATAAAACATGGTGGGGCTTCCTATTGGTGGAGGCCATATTGTTGGAGAAATACAGTATTATGTGGCAGTTATTTCTTACTTCCTATGGGTTCTCTGTTATTTATGTTCTATCAAACATAATGTTCTGTTGTTAATATTTGTTGTTGGATTATACTTATTTATTTTTACCAATGAATTCCTTCTACTGATTGTTTAAAGTACAAGAGAGTCAAAGATTGACATTGATTCCTGTTTGTTATTGTATCTATCTTAATCTGTTTCATAAATTTATTTTCCTCCTTGATTCCCCTTTTGTTTTTTTTACGTTCTAGCTATTCACACTTTCTATATGTAAAAAAATGGTGTGATCCTTATGTACTGCCAATTCATATCAGCATGATGTAAATTGTGAAGTTTCCCACAGTGAATATTTGGGCTTGAAATCTCTCTTGCTTTCTCTCTCTCTCTCTCTCTCCCTTTACTTTTGAGTGCTGTTAGCAAACCACACTTATTCTCAAAGTATTAACTTTCATTTTTATAATGAACATTTTATTGTTTGGGCAAAATAATAACAATGCAGAAAGGGGATGCAGTGGTGGGTTTATTTTCTTTAATTCTTATATTAGCAAGAGTTGGATATAATCACTAAGGTCCATCCAACTGTTTCTTTATAGTACAGAATAGTGGAATATAGAAATTGTGTTGTGTGTAAAGTAAAGTGGAAAGTATCACAGTTTGGAAGTATACAATAAGTACAGAATTGTCATGCATCTTATAGCATAGCTCATAGTCTAAATCCATGCCACAGACCAAAAATATAAGGGGGGAACTGCAAGGGACATAAAATAGTGCTTGAGGTGCAAAGAGAGGAATATGCACATATATGATCTGGTTATAACCTCCCTGCTTATATTTCAGTTTCTATTCAAATGAGAGCAGATGGCAGCATCTCATCTACACTCAAACATGATGAGGAAGGGTTCCGGTTTTGAGCTTCCCCGAAGATGGACCACTGACTGTGACTGTGCGTGGCTTTGGTCCATGCTTCGGTGTCAGAGAGTCCCAATCGACCAGATTTGGGGCAGAAGCCACCTCATAGGGGCAGCAGAGGAAGGGGAGACTATCAGTCGGGTAGAGGGGAGTCACAAATCCCCTCCCCAGCTTGGCAATTGCTCCCTCCTGAAGATGCCTGAAGCAGTGGTCTAAAATGGCCACCTTGAAGGAGAAGATTAGACTGGAATAAGTTTGTGCAGGAGAGAGAGAAAGAAGGACAATATAATTAAATGGAAGTTACTCCCAGGATTAACATTTCAAAGAATTTTCATGAAAGGATTTAAAGTGGCGAATAGAAAAAGGAAAAAAAAAGGTGTGAATTGCTTTTGACAGTGGCAGGGCTTTGAACCAAGAAAGGTAGAAGCTGGAGAAGGAAACAACTAATCAATTTAGATAAGTATATTTTGTTTCTATATAGGCACTAATAAAGCTGGACTTGTTTGTTAAAGAGAAAATTTAATATCAGTTGGATTTGACCTTTTTGGAAGATTGTAGTTTAAAAAGCTCTGAATAATTGGGAAGAAAAAAGAAAAGAGGGGGTGTGGACTTGTCAGAACAAAGAGTGCCATCTGAGTTAAATCTAACTTGTTTTTCCTTCAAAAGACTCTGTTTCTTAAAACTGTAAGGAAAATTGATACAATAAAACAAGAACTTTGAAAAATTGAAACAAAGAAAGAAACAGGAAGATTCTGCCCTTGGATTAATTGTTGATTCTGATATGGATTCTGATATAGCTGAGGATTAAAACTTGAGAGGAAGAAAATAAAAGTTGACTGTTGGAAATTAACTTTAAAGATACTATTTGGACTAAATTGCTAAGTAGAAAGCTGTAAAATGGCGATATCTCTTCTGACATTAAAAATGGAACTTAGAAACACGAAAGAAATATTACAAGAATGAGGTAAAATGCTGGGCTTTGCTTCAAAATTAGTTGAAAATGTGATTGCAGAGTATGAACAACAAAGGACAGAAGAGGAGGTGGAGCAAATCATAGAAGGGATCATCTTTAATTGCCATTGAGAATAAAGAACTCTGGAAAGAAAGAGGAAAGGTGTTGGAAATAAATATTGGAGATTTGGGAAATTGAATAAAGAGGGAAATATTCAGAAAATTAAAAAAGGGAAAAAGAATCAGCAGAAATTCGAAGGGTGGATGGAAGTTACAAATAGAGAGAGGGATAAAAACTGGAGTGAAAGAATGAAGGGGAAAATACAAGGGGAAAGAAGGGATAAGATACAGGACTTGGGAACAAAGATATATGGGAATCCTTTAAAAATGGGAAAAATTGTTTAATTAGATATAGAGATGATGGCTGATTGATATTTGGAGAGGGGATTCTACAAGGTGCTGGGGTTGGGTAACATAAATAAATTTGTTGTTGTGAAATGGGGACATATAGATTGATAAGATGGAAAATAGAACTGCTATTTTTTGATAATGGAATTCAATGCTCTTTTCCTTTATGCATAGAGATAATTGTAACAAATAATGGAATATGTTTATTAAATATATTGAAATATTTTAAGTATACTTAAATAAATGAAATGATATAGGAGAGCTGAAATGGAATTAAGATCA
The DNA here is from genome assembly GCA_033807585.1 of Hydrophis major. Taxonomy (NCBI): domain Eukaryota; kingdom Metazoa; phylum Chordata; class Lepidosauria; order Squamata; family Elapidae; genus Hydrophis; species Hydrophis major. The sequence goes on along the minus strand of CM066330.1, from coordinate 236,117,890 downwards.
GGGTTTAGGATTAAATGAGTAGATTAATATGTCCTTTTTTCCTGAAATTGTAGATAAACCTTATGAAATTAAAAAGGGGAAACTATGCAGAATCTGATTTATATATGTTATTTAGTTTTAAATGGGATTATTAATTTTAATGTTTTAGGTAATAAAATGTTAAACATTTAATGGGATTTAAAAGGGGAGATAATTAATGAATATGTTACTTAGAGGTGGAGCTCTTAAACTGATATTTTTTGGGGGAAACCAATTTATAGAAGGGGTGTTATTAATCAGAATTTAAGAGGAATATACAAATGTGACAGTTAAAAGTACTAAAGTATAATAATTATGAAGTTAATATATGTGAATTAAATAATGAGCTAAGCATTTGGAATAATATAATAAAATAGAAAATGTATAAAAGCATTGTTAAGATAAGAAATTGAATACAAAAATTTAATTTGTAATTATGGTTATATTTGTATGTATATGTGAAACTTGTAATCATGCTGTTCACTAAAAAGAGATGTTAAAATGTGGAAAACTGAATAAAACTTGTTTTTTTACAAAAAAAACATGATGAGGAAGGCTTATTGATATAACAGTAGAGCTGTAATGTTTTGTCTAATTTAGACCTAAGAAATAATAAAGGTAACCATTACAAATTCAAAGGTGTCAGTATTTATATTGTGTAATACTGAAGGATATATGTCCTTCATTTCTTTGTTCAAATCTTATTGCAATAATGGAGAATATATAGAGCATTCAGAAAGTATTCAGACCCCCTTCACTTTTGTCAATTTTGTTGTGCTGCAGTTTGATTCTACAGTTGTTGAAATTTATTTTTCTCTCTCATTAATCTACATTCAGTATTCTATAACGACAAAGTGAAAACATAATTTTAGAAATGTGTGTAAATTTATTAAAAAGAAAAAAACTGAAATATCACATTGGCATAAGTATTCAGACCCTTTGCAAGAACACATGAAATTTAGCTGTAATGGCTCCCATTTCTCTTGATCCTCGCTGATAATTTCTACACCTTAAATGGAGTCAACCTGTGGTAAATTAAATTGATTGGAAAGGCACACATCTCTCTAGAGAATGCATATTGTAGGAGAGCAAAAGCCATCAGGTCAAAATAACTGCCACAGAGGTCAAAGGCAGGATTATTGCAAGGAACAGATCTGGAGGGGAGAATATATTTATTATTGCAAGGAACAGATCTGATGGGGAGAATATATCCTACAATAAAATTTCTGCCGTACTGAAGGTTCCTAAGAGGCACAGTGACCACCATAATTCTCAGATGGAAGAAGTTTGGTGCAACCAGGACTTTTCCAAGAGCTGGTCACCTGGTCAACTGAGCAATCAGGGGAGAAGGGCCTTAGTAAGAGAAGTGACCAAGAAGCTGATGGTCACTGTGTGGAGATGGGACAGAGTTCCAGAAAGACAACAATCACTGCAACCATTCACTGATCTGGGCTTTGTGGAAGAGTGTCTAGATGGAAGTGTGGCTAGATGGAAGCCTGTTCTCAGTGCAAAACACATGAAAGCCCACTTAAGAGTTTGTTCCTCACAGTCTGAGGCTTCAGGGGCTTTGTACCATCAAAAACCCAACCATAACTTATTCTCCATAACTGCTTTCAGATTTACATAAATATGTGGAAGGGAAAAATTGCTATACATAATCATGTTTCTCTTTTCATCTAGACTTAATTTCCAAAAGAGGGTTTTTCATATTTGGACCATATCTGTAGAGAGTTGCATTCTTCCATGAGACTTGTCATCTGGATTTCTGCAAGTGTATTCTTTTTTTCCACAGTTGTGCTCAGCTCAGAAAAGGAAGAGAAATTATTCTCAAATGACATTTGAGGATAGAACCACAGCAGATGGTGACAGTACATAATAGCGACGTTGCAGCATTGAGGAGAAAATAGAGGCAGGGCTTCTCATGGTTGTCCCTGAAGAAGAAGGCTTCAGAAAGAGTGATCGGGGATTGGAGAGCAGGTTTTATTTTATTTTTTATGACACTCGGAGGGAATGGTGTGGAGAGAAAAAGAGATGGTGATTTAAATACTGCTGTAGACATTATTTCATGCAACACACTCCAACAAAAAGCCAAATACTTATGATTTCCCAATCACACAAGAACTGATTTAGCTCACACCTACTGCCAACACTGATGTAAGTGGCAGAGACTTCTGAATTTCTAGTGCAAGTCACTGAGCTTGGATGGGAGTAACCAGGGGAAGTATAACAGATTTATTGAGCCAATCTCACTTTGGCAGGCTGGCATAATTAAATAAATAATCTGCAGACAGAGTTTGAAACACGGAATTCTCCTTATGATTAGTACTAAAAGAGGCTTGACCTGTTTGTGAGAAACACCTTGTCTCTCTGTTTCTCCAGATTGGTCCTGGGTGGTTATTATACGGAATGGGGCACAAAGAGTCAAGATTGTCAGCTGTGCAACTGAAGCCCAATGTCTTTTGCTATGCACTGGAGGGGCAGGGCTTCAAACACATGGGCTTAACTTTTTTGAGGCCCATCTAACCTTGCAAAGTTTAGAGTATTCTCGATGAACTTTGCAAAGCTGAGTATTCTTTCAACCTCATAGGTTGAGAACCGTTCAGTGCTTTTGATTCAAGGCAAAAGGGAGCTTCAGAACGTGTGGGGACTTACACATAGTACTAGTTTGTAGATTCTTCAACCAAAGGCATATTTTCCCAGAATCATTATCACATGTAACAGCTTCATGATCCTCTGAAAGGAATCAGTACATGCTTTAAGGAATTGGAAATAGATGTCTATGGAGAGTCTTAGTCATCCAGGTCATGGTTGTCCCAAAGGTGCTTTTTCAAGAGGCAACTGGACTTTCTGCTTTTTCTTTGAAGATGTTTCACTTTTCATCCATGAAGTTTCCAGTTGCCTCTTGAAAAAGCATGTTTGAGAATTGGAGATAGGTGGTGTGCATGCCCTCTTTCTGGTTGTCCAAGCCCTCTTTTTGCCTTTTTATTGCAAGGTGCCAGACAGCCCTATCAAGATTATTCCAAAATTAGCTTCAAAATGGGGAGAATATATCCCACAGGCCCATTTAGGACTGCCTCGCCTTAACAGACTAAATATGTGATTTTCAACTCCCAGAATTCCCCAGTTGCCATGCTGGCTGAGGAATTCTGAGAGCTTAAGTCTACATATTTCAAACTTGCCAAGGTTGGGAACCACTGCACTAAATAGAAACAGACCAAGGAAAGAAAATGAATGCAATTTGATCTAAAGTTTTGTCTTGTTTTCCAACTAGTTTCCATCAGTTCCAAAAGAACATTTCTTGGCAACTTTGCTGTTTATTGAAGTTACATATATGAATTTTATTTTAAGGAGAACAGATTGCCCTCTCCATTTCTTCTGGTGTGGTCTTTTTTCCTACCCAAGTAGCACTCCTGAAGACACCTGCCTCATTTTTTCTACAGAAATTGTGGCACTTCATAAGAGTTCCTCTCCAGCCCCATCATTCTCAATTTAGATTGCACTGGGTTGTGTCTGCATAATGCTTGATTGGAGCAACACAAAATATTTGGTTGCTCTCCTTATTCATGATTTTTATATCTCAAGGAAGCGTTCATCCATGGCATTGAGCTGTCTGCCATAATCTGCTCAAACACCTGGCTCTGCTTTTGAAACATGTGCAGGGATGAGAGAGATGCAAAAAGAGAGAAAGAAGTATAAATGCTTTCCGCTGCTCAAAGCAGTGGAATAAATGCTTTTTCCTAATACAATTCAACAGAAAGTTAATTGAGCAAATAAACAATGAACAACTGGCTTGAAAAATGATAAGAAGATAGCTTGCAGGGGAAATAGGAGGAATTCTTCTTTTTTAATTAAAAGTTACAGTTAAAAGGATAAAAACAGATACAAACCAAAAAAGAAAAAAGCATAGAAAATTAAAAAAAGAAAACAGAAAAAAAACAAGAATATAGTAAAGAAAAAACAAAGAAATATATATAAATAAATGATTTTTCCCTTCATCATCACAAGTATGAATAATTTCAGTAATTTATCACCTTCTCTTGAAATACAAATGACCTCTTCTTCCCATATCTCATCTCTTATCTATAAACAAAGTAAAAAAATACTATAGGTTTTTCTGTGACATAATGCTTCTGTTTAACATGGTACTCCCCCATGACTATAAGAGAGGAACTTAATACAGTATAGCTGGGTACGGCCTGCCAAGCAAATGGTTTGCTCAGTAGAAACCTTGAATTGACTACACATATTTCATTACCACAGCTTTGTGTATAACTTGTTTAGTGTAGGAACATGTGTAGAACAATTATTTAGTTGATTCAGTCTGATTGGTATAATTCAGATTTCTTTCTATTTTGCAACTTATCTTCTGAAATTCTGCATTAATATGAATAGAATAGAATAGAATAGAATAGATTAGAATAGAATAGAATAGAATAGAATTATTTGCCAAGTGTGATTGGACATGCAAGGAATTTGTTTTGGTGCAAATGCTCTCAGTGTACATAAAAGAAAAGATACATTCGTCAAGAGTCAAGAATCATCAGATGCAACACTTAATAATAGTCATAAGGTACAATAAGGTACAATAAGCAATCAAATCATACTAGGAAAAAGTCAATATAAATTGTAAGGATACAAGCAACAAATTACAGTCATACAAGTGGGAGGGGATGGGTGATAAGGAGTGATGAGAAGATTAATAGTAATAGCAGTGCAGACTTTGTAATAGTTGGACAATATTGAGGGAATTATTTGTTTAGCAGAGTGATGGCATTCAGGGAAAAACTGTCCTTGTGTCTAGTTGTTCTGGTGTGCAGTACTCTATAGCGTTGTTTTGAGGAAAGGAGTTGAAACAGTTTATGTCCAGGATGTGAGAGGTCTTTAAATATTTTCACAGCCCTCTTTTTGACTCGTGCAGTATACAGGTCCTCAATGGAAAGCAGGTTGGTAGTAATTTTTTTTTTTTTTGGGCAATCCTAAAGTCAATGGAGAAGCCAGATTCACCTAACTAACTAACTTAACAACTACAGTGATTCACTTAGCAACAAAAATTTTGGGCTGAGTTGAGGTTGTAACTTGAGGACTACCTGTACACCATCCAGTCAGAGCTGAAGAAGCTTCTTGGATGAGAAGCGAAATATCTTTAAAGAAAAACCAGAAAGTCCACTTGCCTCTTGGAAAAACACCTCTGGGATGTATTAAGAGAAGCAACTTGCCATGTCCGTTGTCTGTACCTCATATATCTAATTTCTTGGCTCTTTTTCTTTCCTACATTGCCTTTTAACATTTCTTTCAGCCAGTTTCACAAAACACTTGAGGAAGTACTTCTTTTACAATGCAGGATGTGTCAGATGTAAGTTCAGGAAAGAAGCAATGACTAACTCTGAGTATGCTTCTTAAAATTAATTATTCATCATTTCAGGCACTGTTGTGACAGAATAAAAATTGACTCTTCCTGCTCCCAGTACTGACATCCTCAATATTTGACATTTAGAAAGTTTGGAAGCAGATACAGCTGCTTCAAATATCGCGGCTTATATCTTCACCTGAGCCAAAGTAGGAAGATCAGTTTCACCTCCTGACTCATGAAGGATTGGGGTGTAGGAGAGATAGTTTGGCTAGTAGACCTATCATAGTGAGTGATGTTTTGGGAACTCAGTACTATTTAAATGAAATGGATGCCCTTGAGTCACCTGATGTCTATACAGGTGCATTGATGCAACATCAACATGGTCTATTGTTGTCTTCTGAAATACTTTTTCCCAATTTTTCCTATATATTTCCAAGCCCACAGATGATTCCCCATTAGTCTCCCATCCATATCCTAACCAAACCTCACTCTGCTTAGTTTGTAAGTACAACCAAGCCTACCCAAGGGTTGCTAGCTGCAAGGGTTGCAGTGGTAATCCCACCCCCCCATATACAATTGACCAGATGCTGCTCTTTTAATGGAACAGTAAAGTGAAACCTCTAGGGCTGCCAATATCTCTATTGGACCCACTCCTGTGTCTTCAATAGCAGCAGGCACTGGCAGGTTAATTATATTTATTGCCCAACTTTAGTCTATATATTGTTATGCTGAAAAAACATAACAATAAATTTCTGTCTTAAATATTACCTGGCCCATTATTGTATGGATTTCTGTGCTATCTCATAGAGCATATTGTTTTCGAGTTGTAGGGTGTTTCTGTGTTTACTGTGAGATGCATTATCTGTTTCCTATTTCACATCCTCCATTAAGGCCAAAACAAATTATGGATGAGAGGAAAATCCACAAAAGCAAGTGAATTAATTAGAAATTGCAAGACTCAAAAGAGATAATGTGTTCAGGCTTGATAAATTGACTGAAATCTTTTATTTTGGTTAAGGAAGCATGTTCTTTCTTTATTAATCTGACTGACTGAGCTCTGATTTGCAATATTATGCACAGCCCTTTCTCAGTTCTGCAAGCATGAAAACTCCGACTTTTATCCAGATGTTATTTCAAGTTTTGATTTCCTTGGAATGAATTACCACAGATTTTTTAGCATTATTGTGATAATGGTTTATTTGCACATAAATACAGGCTGAATGCAGATTCACAAGATTTCCATTCAATCTTCTCCAATCTATTTCTCTCAGTAGTAGTTAATGACTTTTGACTTGGAAATTATTGGGGGAACATTTTGGGATCCCTCCTCTAAAACAAGAGATTTCCAGAGATTACGTGACCACTCATCTCTTGTGGTGCACCTTTAGTCAGGTGTTATAGTCTTGAGCCACTTAGGGGCTAAAATATCTCTCCCAAGAGAATTTCTAACCCATCTCTTGATTTATGTTGATTATCATCCAGGTCATGGTTGTCCCAAAGGTGTTTTTCCAAAAGGCAACTGGACTTTTTTCCCTTTGAAAACATTTCACTTCTCATCCAAGTTGCTACTTCAGTGAAGAAGTGAAGAAACTGAAGAACTGAAGAAGCTGAAGAACTGAAGAAGCTACCAGGATTAAAAGAATCAACCATTTCCAAAGGGGAAAAAACCAAGGAAGTCCAGTTGCCTTTTGTAAAAACATCTTTGGTACCATCTCTTGATTGTCCCAAGTAAGAGTAACTTGCATGAATTTGCCCCATGCAAGCGTTTATAACGAAGGACTCAATATATTTTTTCTTGATGCATTTCATGCTCTTTCTAGGGTTTAGAGAATTCCAGTCAGAATTTTATCTGCCATCCTGGATTGGGGCAGTCCCAGTGAGGCCCATCCAATCAGAAGAGGAAAAAACAGATTTGAACAGGCACTTATGGCCTTGATATTTATAGGATTGTCGCCTCTTGTTAGTATCCACCCAACTGATTAAATCTAACAGGGAGAAACAGCACTGAATCTCATCCAGTTTTTTCAGAAGGTTTAGGAGATTGAAGCCAGGAGGCACAGATTTTCTCTGACACTGAAACAGGCTAGATCCTTCATACTGATTTTTTGGGGAGAAAACTTTTGAAGAGCGAGCTATTTTGGAGAGCCTTCCTCTGTTTCATATTGCACCTCATCTTTATTCTTATTTTTTCAGATGCACTGTCATACTGACATGTGTGTATGTGGGGTGTTACTGGATATTTTACACTGTGTATGTATGTGTATGTATTTACTGCCAAGAATCTTTTTTACTGAAATATGATAGTAGTGCTTTAATGTTTTTCCTAATTTGAATATGAATCAGCAGTGTGCAGCAGCAGCCCAAAAATCTAATACAATCCTAGGTTGTATAAACAGAGACATAGAATCAAGATGACATGAAGTATTAGTACCACTTTATAAAACCGTAATAAGACCACACCTGGAATACTGCAACCAATTTTGGTCACTATACTACAAAAAAGATGTTGAGACTTTGGAAAAAGTTCAGAGAAGAGCAACAAAGATGATCAAAGGCCTGGAGACTGAAACATATGAAGAACGGCTGCCAGATTTTGGTTTGGTTAGTTTAAAAAAAAAAGAATTAGGGGTGACATGATAGCAGTATTCTAATATTTGAGGGGCTGCCACAAAGAAGAGGAGGTCAATTTATTCTCCAAAGCACCAGAGGGCAACAATGGTTGGAAATTAAAGATAGAAGCAACTTGGAATTGAGGAGAAAGTTCCTAACAGTGAGGACAATTAACCAGTGGAACAGCTTGCCTCCAGAAATTGTGGGCACTCCATCACTGGATGATTTAAGAAGAGTCTAGACAGTCTGAAATGGTATAGGTTCTCCTGCTTGAAAATCTAAAGTGTACATTATTTGCTCCATTTAGCAAAGAGATATTAAAGAATATTAGAATTTCTATGATTAGAAAGCCTGGTCCACTAGTAATGGCAGTCTTAGCCACAAGAGCATTTAATAAAGCAAATGTAATAAGGAACATTCCAAGCAAATGCAAACAAGAGCTGAATGGTCAGGTTATATTCTCAGGCAAAAAGCCTTTTGAACTTGTTTTATTTGATGAAATAAAAGACAAAGGAACCCAGTTCTTATACACAAATCTCTTCTGTAAGAGTAAGTGGCCTTGGATTGGAACTGATTTCTAAAGAGCTCTTGGAAAAAAAACCATGTAATTATTTCATTGGAACGCCTTCCCAGGCAATGGCTGAGCTGACATGACACTAAACCATGATATACATTGCCTATTTGTGGCTTAGACAGTATAAATCTAGCCACTTATGGCTTAGTAACTATTGCATAATCATATCTAAATGTCTTGTTTGAACCCAGCCAATTATTATAGGATGTCATATCAATATATTTCTTATCTGGGCTGAAGTAGCTTATTCTGAGGCACTTTTTTTAGTTCCCTTATTCGCATTTACAAGCTAAGAGTTCAATCTGATCTTTTTTATCAAGAGTGAGTTTGGATGAGTTTAGAGCAGGGATGTCAAACTCAATTTCAATGAGGGCTGCATCAGGGCTGTGGTTGACTTTGGGTGAGGGGCGTGGCTGACTGGGTGGGCATGGCCAGTCTGACACCACACCCTAAACTGCTGGCATGTTTCCTCTTCGCATTGGGTAGATCGGGCCAAAGCTATGCAGGCCTACCTTTCCTCTTCACACTGGCAAGACCAGGACAGCCCTGCAGGTTGGATCCAACCACATCACGGGGCGGATTTGTCCCATAGGCCTTGAGTTTGACACCCCTGGTTTAGAGGAATATTTTTTTTCATATATATATGTATACCCTGCAAAAACCAACTAAGAAATAATACCTGGATAATTATTATTTTTTTAAAGTACTAGAAATGTTGGGGAAAGGCTTTTAATAATAACCATTCAGGAAGAAAGAGGTCCTCTCTCTTCTCCTTTGCAGAAAGTCTACAAACAGAGGTGGCCAGCTATTTAAGGAAAGGTATTCTAGCTCTGCAGTTTATCTGAATTGTCATGGCAAATCTTCTTTTGAAGAGAAGAAGCAATGTGACAAGAAGCGTGCTGAGTTCAATCCTGAAAGTCAGGCTCTTGCATAGAACTCATGGCAGGACTAACTCCTGCCACCTGTGAAGTGGCTTTCAACTGCAAATCCTGACAACTCTGCCATCTGGCAACTCTATAAAAATCTTAGCTGCATTGAGTCGAGGGTCTAAGAACAAGGAACTGGTAGGTTGCCAGACTTCAAGGAATGAACTGTGAAAGTAATAACCAGTCAATTTGTCCTAAGTAACTCTGCATATTGATTCAAGATCTATTTAGCACTAGAAATGGTTGGAAGCAATGAAGCTTTTTCTTGATAGAGCCTTGCTTATGATGAGTAAATCCCTTAAACAATTGTAGCAATAAGCTTTCCTTATATCCCTTGAGCCCTGAACCTGCAATTTGTTACTGAATTCTTGGAGAACTGAATGTTGCTTATTGCTGAGATTATACTCTACTTCAGAAAGTTACTCCTCTGTATAGCTTAAACTATGGGCTGTTTATTGGGCACATTTTTCTCATCAGTTTATAGTGAATGAAACTGATAACTGAATTGCATTGTTTGTTGTTTGCATATCCTGCACCTTTTTACATTGTTGGGCAGGGCTGGGCTTCAAAAGTTCAACAGTGGGTTCTTGGCTGGTTGCTGGGTGGGTGTGGCCATGGAACTTCTGGGGGGCCTGTTTTTCACCTTCCCCAGACTCTGGAGGCTTTCCTCAAGCCTCTGGGATGGTGAAAATGATCTCCCCTGGGTTCTAGAGTACCTCCAGAGGTTGGAAATGGGCCAATTTCCAGACTTCTGGAACTTCCAGGAGGATCATTTTGCCCCTCCCTGAGCCTCCGTGTGGGCCCTGCACTTACCTGACATCCAAAACTGGCTGCATGGAGACTCCTGGGAGGGAGGGGCAGGATGGGAGGGGTGGACCCAGTCAGGGTGGAATTTGGCAATTCACTGAACCAGCCATAACGTTAGCAACACGTCTTCCTGAGCCAGGGCGAAATTGTAGCAGCCCACCCCTGTTTGGGGAGCTTAAACTTTGGCCCTTTCCTGGATGGACAATCCCTATTCAAGATCACTCATGCTCTGGTCACTTCCCATCTTGACAATTGCAACATGCTCTACATGAGGCTTTCCTTGAAGAGCATCGGGAAGCTCCAGTTGGTACAAAATGCAGTGGCCCGCATGTTTTGTGTAGATCTCTGTATGCACCTCTCCTGTGAGAGATGCATTGGTTGCCAGTTTGCTTCTGGGTGCAATTCAAGGTGCTGGTTGTCACCTTTAAATCCCTTCTTGGCATGGTTATCTGAGGGACTGTCCCTTGCCGGTCACATCTATCTGACCCACCAGTGCGAGGAGGCAAGGAATGTTGTAGATCCCATCCCCTAGGGGGATACACCTGGTGGGACCCTGAAGCTTTCCTCATAGTGGCTCCCCCTCTCTGGAACATCACTCCCCCAGAGATTACAATGGCCTCCAACTCTAACACTCTTGCAGAAGGTGCTGAAGACCTGGTTCTGCCAGTGGGCCTGGGAACCCAGAGTGGGATGGAGCCCTTTAAATGGCTCGTGTGATGTGTTGTTGGCGGGGTAGAGGGTGGGGGGTTATTTTATTTTATTTCTTGGGTGCCCATCATCACCATTTTCATCATGAACAAAATTCTGATTAGATCCGAAGTCTCTTTTCTTTTAAAATATAACTATCAAATCTTGGCAGCAAAAGGCAAATGTTCACTAAATGGTAACAAAGACATCCAGCCAACTCCTGCTATTTACCAACTGGTTTTGAAACAACTATTTACCATCTATATTTTGAAAACACCTTGATAATACTTAATGAAATAACTGCTAAATAAACTCATATGCAATTAATCCTATGAATGTTTGCTCTAAAGTTTGTCTCCATTCAGTATGATTAATTCCTAATGCATAGATTTGCAGTCATTTAATGTTGGCAACTCTTTCCTTCTTTGCCTTAATAAAGTAATCTTGCCATTTCTAAGCCACAGTATTGAAACAGCAAACGTAATTAACATTTTAGTAGCTATATAACCATTCTAGTAATACATTTCTAAAAATCCTATCATAAGAACTAGTCTAGCTTCACTCCTTTTCTCATTTCTGATAGGATCTCAATGGAGTCTTTTTTTAAAATCACAATATGTACCTTCAAAAATGGTTCTGAGGTAAAAATACAGTCATCTTCTATGATATTCCTAATCTCTTCACTCCCATTCAATTCAAAGAGTTGCTGTGAGCAGCAAGTTTCCATAAGGAACCACAGCATGGAAAGCAGTGGGGAAGATAATTCTTTCCAAAAAAAAATTTCATGTGAGTGAAGAAACTGGCTTTTGCACTTTCTAGCAAAGTGTTAAAGAGCTGATTTCAGAAGGCATAATTAATATTTAGTTACTCTCTCTACACAGAGAGAGAGGGACAGAGGGAGGGGGAGGGAAGGAGGGTGGGAGGGAGGGAGAGAGAGAGAGAGAGAGAACACACAAACACCAGAAGAGGGAGTAAAAAAAGCTAAAAGTTAGATATTTCTTGAAGATGTTCATTTAATGCATCACCCCCAAAAAGGACACATAGATACATATAATCTATAAAAAAATCTAGGTGAAAGTTTATAGAGATACATCTATTTTTCCTCTTAGGTCCAGCTTTACTGGTTCTCTGAAAGTTACAGACAATTTGGTCTAGGAGTTAAGGCACCAGCCTAAAAACCGGGAAACCATGAATTATACTTATGCATTAGACATGCAGCCAACTGGGTGTCCTTGTCTCGGTCACTCTGTCTCAAACCCAAGAAGTAGGCAATGGAAATCACTTTTGAAATATGCTGCCAAGGAAACTGTAGCTACTTGTCCAAATAGTCTCCAATAGTCAAAAGTGATTTGAAGACAAACATACCCAAATAAATTCGAATGGAAACCTGTCACTGTCACTTTCCTCTGAGAACTTCTAAGAACACATCTCTGACATCAGTTTTTGGATCTGAATCCAAAGAGAAATAAATTTAATTATAACATCAACCAGAACCTTTTCATTGTAAATTGGATTTTCTATTAGTTTCAGGTTAGTCCACAACAGGTCCAAAAGAAAAGATACCACAATCATTTTCAGTATAGAACCTATAAAAATCTTTTCCTGATATAGGTATTCAGCCCTGACTCCAGTGAAAATAAAAATTCTAAACCTAGATTACTTTTCATTAGCAATCAGATTTTCCCATATATTCTACTATGATTTACAAAGAGGTCCGAACAAATAAGTGTCATCTTCCCTTCCCATACAAGAATATATCCCGGACATCACATTTTGGCCCAGACCCCAAGGAGACCTAACCCTATCCTAAAACTAACCCTAGCTCTAGTTTCATTTTCTTTGGCAATGGGATTTTCCCATGTAGTTTACTGTATTTCACACAAAAAAAAATTGAACATTTTAACCCTCCCTTTCCATAGAGAACCTCTAAGAATCCATCCCTGACATCACAATTCAGTGCACACTCCAAGTGGACCTAACCCTAACCCTAACTCTAATCCTAGTTTCATTTTCATTGGCGATAGGATTTTCCCATGTGTTTTACAGTGGTTCACAAAGAAGACTGAACAAACAAGTATCACCTTTCCTTTCCTTTGAGAATCTCTAACGATCTATCCCAAACATCAGATTTTGGCCAGGACCCCAAGTAGAACTAACCCTTATTCAAACCCTAGTCCTAGTTTCATTTTCTTTGGCAATGGGATTTTCCAATGTATTTTACTGTGATTTCCCAAAGAAGTCAGAATAAACAATTTTCACTTTCCTTTCTCTTTGAGAACTTCTAACAATCTATCTGTGACATCACATTTCAACTCGAACTCCAGGTAGACCTAATCCTAACCCTAGTTTCATTTTCCTCATTCCTAACCCTATCTCTAACTCTAGCCTAAGACTAAGACTAACTTTAAGCCTTACCTTATCCCTAATCCTCACTTCTAACTCTTGCACTGATCCTAATCCTCATCCTCACACTAACTTCAACCCTAGTCCTAACATTTGCTACCTACCTTGTATCCAAATGTTTACTGTTTGTGCAGACCACCTTTATGAATATTCATGTTTTAGTTAAAGCAGATGTTTTTTTGAGGTATTATTGTGTTTCAATATTGACAACATTGATATGTGTGGATTTCAATTCCCCAGCTAGCAAAGGAATTTAAATCTTCACATCTTAAAGTGGCTAAGATTGAGAAAAACAGTACTAGAGGAAACACAGAAAAGATAGAGGACAGATATACTCCTAGGATTAATCTCTTTTCCAGTCTAATTTTATGAATATAAAATCATTGCTGGTAAAAAGCATAGATACATACAAGTAAACTTTTTGGGAGAAATGAAATCCATTATAGTTTATTAATGCTTTAAATCATGGAAAGAAAACAGCCCTTTAAAGAACGTGATATGCTTCATCCTTGTTAAAAAACAGCAAACTACTCAATCTGTGACATTTTAAGTTTTAATTTGTTTTAATACACATTATGCAATGTTGGGTTTAAATTGAATTACACTCATTTTTTGTTTCAACAACAATGAACAGCATAAGCTTCTTTTAGACAAATCCTTAGTTTTTGGTTTAAAGCTCCATTTAATATCCAAACATAATATTTATGTTGCCTTTTAAGCTAATTGATTCTTAAAGAGTATTGCAATTATATGTATGCATGCATGCATGCATTATGTTAGGGTTATATATACACACTTGCAGAATGTTTGCATTAGATAATTAAATATAGAATTGTAATTGTTTACTGTTGTAACAACATATTACAGTCTATAAGATCACAGTTTTTGTTACTGTAATTTATAGTACACATTTTAATATCTGTTTCTCATGATGTTGCCTGGCTTTTTCACTGCAGCCTTTCCTAACATAGATCTCCTCCAAAACAGTACCATTCTGATCTTTTTTAAGCTCTAGAAAATTATCTCTCACCTTCACTTCTTTGCCATTCATTCCTAATGTTTGCTGACCTTGTATTTCTTCCTAAGATTATCCCAGATTTTTTACTTACTATTTTTTTCATAATAAATATTATTTGCTTTTAGTGAATAGACTGCATACATTCTTAGACAAATTCCTTGTGTATCCAGTCACACTTGGCCAATAAAGAATTCTATTCTATTCTATTCTATTCTATTCTATTCTATTCTATTCTATTCTATTCTATTCTATTCTATTCTATTCTATTCTATTCTTAGTGTTTTAATTTCTCCTTTTGATTTCAGCTGTCATCTTTTCCAATTCATTTATTTCTGTGATGCATTCCATGTACTGTATGTTAAAAGGGCAGGGGAACAACATATATTCTTGTCACATACTTTTTCCTTCTTTTTTCTCGAAACTCCAGACTTTCTCTGAGCTGTTTGTTCATTGTAAATATTCCTTAGATGGAAATCAAGTGTTTTGACATCTCTGATAGCCTTAATGTATTCCACATTTGAACCTGAGTTATGTAGTCAAAGACTATATTGCCCTCAAAAAAACTGATGTAATATTTCTCAAATATTTCTCTTGCTCTTTCAATTACTTATCTTATTTTAGCTGCTGGCATCTCTCTCGCATCTCTGAAATTTATTGTTCCTTTGGCATTGCTCTTACATTTCCCAACTTCAGTACAGATCTATATGCTGGCCTTTTCCTGTCTCCAGGTGGTAGCAGCCCATTATTTTCCATATTTTATGCCATATACTTTTTGACAATGAGCTATTACCCCTTTAATTTCTCTTATTTCATACTTTTAAATAATTCAAAGAGTATTTCATTTGTACCTGGAATTATCAATATACCGGAATACAGTGAAAAATGAAGGAAGATGAAAATGTTATATTGAAGCATTTACAAATAGGATTTCAAAATGAAAGAAATAATTACAGAATATGTTCAGAAATCACCATTCCCTCTATTGCCTGTTGAACCTCACTTTTTAGCAAAGGTGATTTCTGAACATATTCTGCAATTATTTCTGTCATTTTGATATCCTGTTTGTAAATGCTTCAATATAACCTTTTCATCTTCCTTCATCTTTCTCTATATTCCTACCTTAGCTGTGCATTTTCCTGTAACTTCTCAGATCTTAAAGATACAGCTGCCGTTCTGCAAATGGGTTGAAAAAGTCCAAATCACCACTTGGGGGAACAGCAATGAGATACTGAAAGCTTAGTCATTGCTTCCATGTAATTTTTGTAGTCTAGATATGATTACTTTAACAGAAACATCTCATTTTTCTCTATTTTTAACATTCTTGACTGAGATCTTTCCTTGTACTTTTTAAAAGTTCATCTGGAAGTATGTTCAATCATTTTGTTTCCTTCTTATTGCCCAAGACCTTTCATCTTCTTTGACTGTTCTCAAAACCAAATAGATCTTTTTCTCTTCTAATTTTGAATATTCAGTAATCACAATGTATCTTATCTCTTTCTACAATTATAATATTCTGTTTCACATAAATGAAAGATACTGAGTTTATTCATTCTATGGTTGCCAAGTCAAATCTTGCTAGTATTGTACACCAACTCTTACGTTACTAAAATTTTGCATGAATTCTGCACCTGAAATTTTCTTGGACTGCATTCCGCATCTCCTATTCCCCCTGCTCCCTTTATACAGTATTCAACTGGATTCTGATTTTTTTCCACCCAGTGATATCCATGTATGGAGTTTGCATTTATATATTGAAATTGTTGTTGACAATTATCAAAGAATTCTGTTTGCAAAACTCTCTTACCCTATTTTCCACTTTGATGTATTTATCCAGTACAAATCTTCCTGAAATTCTCCTCAATTTCTCCATTTTTTTGCATCCCAATTATCCATTAATAGCCATGGTTCCATTCTCAATGTATCATTCAGCACTGCCACAGAATAACTCAATATCATCCCTTATTTCATCTGAGGTAGTTGCATAAATGTATCTAAAATCACTGTATGTCCATCAAATCTAGTGACAATCAACTAAATCTAATGACAGTTGAATATCCATCTGATTTTCAGCAATTTTATTAACTAGCTGTCACCACATTTTCTGATGTTATATGGCTTCTTTCAGTTCTTGTTAATTCTAAAGGAGTGGAACTAATTTGGGCATTATTTCTGAACACATATTTTGCTATGTCTGAATATCATCGTCACTCCATTCCTTTATATGATGTTATTATGCCCCAAACAAAGTATTAAGTAATAATCTGATTTAGTGGCCCATTCTGGTCCACCTAAGTTAACTTTTTCCTGAAGCATCCAATGCAGAATACTTCTATTATTTTTGACATTTTCAAGCTTCTTTGGTTCATGTACCTCATATTTCTGTTCTGGTTACAAGTGCCTCACTCTATCAATCAGCAGAGTCTCTTGCAGCCTAGCTCAGAAAGAATGTTCTATCTACATCAACTCAGAAAGCTCAAACTGCCTAAGGAGCTGCTGATACAGTTCTACAGAGGAATTATTGAGTCTTTCATTTGCACCTTTATGACTGTCTGGTTTGGTTCTGCAACCCAACAGGACAGACACAGACTCGAGAGTAATTAGGACTGCAGAAAAAACAATTACTACCAACCTGCCTTCCATTGAGGACCTGTATACTGCATGCGTCAAAAAGAGGGATGTGAAAATATTTATAGCCCCCTCACATCCTGGACATAAATTGTTTCAACTCCTACCCTCAAAACAACACTATAGAGTACTGCACACCAGAACAACTAGACACAAGGACAGTTTCCCCCCCCCCCCCACCAAATGCTGTCACTCTGCTAAACAAATAATTCCCTCAACACTGTCAATCTATTTACTTAGTTTGCATTATTATTACTATCACTATTAATCTTCCCATCCTTCCTTTCACCCATGTCCTCCCACTTATGACTGTATGAGCGTAACTTTGTTGCTTGTATCCTTATTTTTATTGACTGTTTCGTAGTATGATTTGATTGCTTATTGTACCCTATGACTATCATTAAGTGTTGTACCTTATGATTCTTGACGAATGTATCTTTTCTTTTTATGCATACCAAGAACATTTACACCAAGACAAATTCCTTTTGTATCCAATCACACTTGGCCAATAAAGAATTCTATTCTGTTCTATTCTGTTCTAGTCTAGTCTAGTCTAGTCTAGTCTAGTCTAGTCTAGTCTAGTCTAGTCTAGTCTAGTCTAGTCTATTCTCAGTGTTCTTCTCCAAGAACAAGAGGATGTCTTCTGATCTGAGGGAGTGGGCTAGCTCATCATTTGGAAACCAAACTTGCTTTAAATGTTTCAGGCACATCAATAGATTTTTCTTCACAACAATATCAAAGTAAGTTTCCATTGTTTTTTCTTCTGGATGTGATTCTGGATTTTGATTTCTTCTACTAGGTGGTCTGACTTCTCTCATGTCTGAAGAGCCAGAGTTGTTTGCATCTCCTTTGTGGGTTCCTCTTTGCATCTCCTGATTTCACAGGCATCAATGATGCTAACAGGAGGCTCCCATCACTACTAGGATGCCCAAATGTGCTTTCCTTCAAGGCAAGGTGATAGTCCCCTGACACACATTTTGTTCGGGTATTTTCCCACGTCATGATAGTTGTGCTTTTAAAGTTGCAGCAATGTTTCGGCAGAATCTCATCTGCCATCATCAGGCTTCTGTATACAGAACACTATAAGCTTCTGTATAGTGTTTATCAGAGGAACACAATACAGAAGCCTGATGATTGCAGATGAGATTGTGCCAAAAGGTTGCTACAACTTTAAAAGCACAACTATAATGACGTGGGAAAATACCCGAACAAAGCTGAATTATATATATATTCTGATAAAGATGCTCCAAACACTCTGTCGTACCTAAACAGTTTAATAATACAAAAAAGGAACACAGTCATTTAACACTGAAATAATTATCATGTTTCTCCTCTCCCCAGATGAAACTGGAGTTTGTTTCCCATCAGACCAGTCTCCATCACACCCAGTCCACCATGCTACATGCTTTCCTGTGCAGCCTGAAACTGAGCATCCTCATTCCGGGCATTAGAACAGCTACATCTCTGTGTATACATCCTTTTGCTGGCAAGAAGCCACAGCAAGGGGGAAGGGAAAGGAGCTCAGTTTTGCCTGTCTGCTTGGCAGGTGGTTGTTAGAGTCATGCCAGAGAAGAGATGCCCCGAAAATAATCAGATTAGTCGACTGGGGTGGGGCGGGAGATCATGTAAATGTTAAATAATTTAGTTCCAAAGGCCATTTTGCGTTCTAGAGTCATCCAGCTGTCATCCCACCAGAGTCTTGTCGCACCTTGAAGGCTTAACAGATTTTTTATTGTAGGAGGAGAGGAGACATGTGACTTCTTTAAGGCGAATTAATTTAAAAAAAAAAAAAAACCATCACGAACTTAACGGCGGCAATTTTACAAGCTAATTTGGCTGGAGCGTAAACTTAGACCATCGGACCACACCCCACTCAGGAGCCCTGGACTCCGGAGTACTCCGGAACACGAAGTCCTGGCGAAGGAGCGGGAGTTGGGGGGGGGGGTTTGAGGGTAGGGGGAGGCCGCCCAGGGAGTCCCGAGGATCTCCGGCTGGCGTGATCGCTGCTCCCCCTCCCTCCCCCTTCCGGAGCCCCCTTCCTTTTCGCAAGGCGGTGGGGGAGCGCTAGGACCCCGCTGTTGCCGCTTACCTACTCACGGACGGTAAGCGGAGGCGGGACAGACAGACCACAGCAACGCCGGCTCGCTGAAATAAATCCCCGAAGAGAGAGAAAGGCAGCTGGCAGGCGTCCCACGAGGCTGAGTGGACAACTAGCCGGCTCAGCGCTTCCCGCGTTCCGCTCGGCTTGGCGATGGTAAAGTATCCCCCGTCTTTCTCCGCTTCTCCTCCCCGTCCCGTTTCATCTCCACCCCTCCTCCGTTCGCGAACCCTGGGAGGGAGAGAGGCTCTGCATCCTTCTCTGGGTCTTCCCTTCTTTGACTTGAAACCCCAGCCGGTTGGCTTCCCCAGCCGGCATCAATTTCCTTCCACAAGGGAATTTCTGTGGAGATCAAGGAGGATGGCGGCGGAGGGGGGTTGGGGCGCGAAAAGCCCCGCGACGAAGATCTGATCCCAGACTGGCAGCCATTGGGGGTTGAGGAGCCGCCGGTGCCCTGAGCTTCTAAGGGTCCGGTGACTGAGGTCAGTCCGTTGTTTCTTCGAGGGGACCTGATCTGGTTCCAGTTCACTCCAACAGGTGCTGGTCGGAGATTATCCACCTGCTAAAGCCGGCGTGGTGCTTCTCCTCGTGGTCCTTTTACTTAACTGTGTTAAAGAAGGCTCTCGACCGCCTTTTGTGCCTCAGCATCTGAGGCGAGGAGACAGAAAACCTCCCGAACGATGCCTTGGCACTTTAGGGCTTTGGCCAAACGCGCCACTTGAAGGTGTGACAAGTTGTTTTAAATCTGCTCGGCAAGGCTGCCTGCAGAAGAGCAGAAAGGCTGGCTCAGAAGGACGGGTTCAGTTGCAAGGATAGTTTGGGGCAGTCTGGGGCTGCTGGTAATGTGGCTGCTATCATTTCCTCGTGAGCTTTTTCTGCAGGCTGTAGTCTCCCAGGGAGATGGTTAGACATCAGTTCCTAAAATTCCCCAGCCACCCATCATCACCCTGTTTGGGAGAAATGTCAAGGTGTTATCAAGAGTCCCAACCAATTTGGAGAACCCTGGATTGGGAAAAGCAACTGTATCCCAGATGGCTTGTACAAAGAAGGCACGATCAAGGTTTGAAGGCAACAGTGGTTATTCCCCGTGGTTAATATGAAGTGTCAGAGACTGCGTTTTTTCACCACACCAGGGATCTGCCTCAACCATTGCTTTACATGCACACTGAAGACCACTGAAGGGCCCAAGAAATTGCAATTGCTTAGTTGGTTCAATTGCTCTGATCTAAGACAAGGAAGAACCATAGCATGCCTATTGCAGTGGGTTGATTCAAGCAAACTCCCCTTGGATTAAATAAATTATTGGTGTTTTGAACAGTCCTAATGACCAGTAGATATTAAGAGATAATTCAGTGTCACCCCTTTCATATGGAATATGTCATTTTGTGTATGGGTAAGCTACATTTATCCAGTAGCAAATATTAAGTCAATATCTTGATTCCAACTCTTGGATGAGCCTAATCTCTAGTTGCAGTGTCTGCAAAGGTCCTTGCCTCTAGAGCTTTGGAAATGAGAATTATAAATAAGTGTGCTTCTGGTTAAATGTGCCATCCACACTACACAGTGTCATTAAAAGAATTGCTACCATAAATTGAATTGTGACTTTCTATCTATGTTTCAATAGACTTATGGATTGCATGTCAAGATTTTCTGGTCAGTGATGAAATCAAACTCTATTCGGGGGTATGGTTGGTATGTCCTACTAGCATATCTTATTATTAAATTATAGAAATGGGGAGGTATAACCACTTCTTTCTACATGCCAAAAGCAAATAGTCATACTCCGCCACAGATCATCTGAAGAGAGGTGGGGGGTGGGGTTGGATTAGATGACCTACAAGGTCCCTTCCAACTCTGATTATCTGTTATTATCTGTATGGTGAAATGCTGGGGTTTTTTTTGCCCATAACTGTGGCTATAGTTGCCAATTTAAAGAAGGAAAACTTAATCCAGAATTTGAAGAAACAGCAGAAGCCTGATGGAAGATGAGAGAAGATAAGGCTAGCACTGTGTGATCTACATCGGTGTTACCAAGCAGTCCTGGGGCTGATGTAAATTAGAAGTGAAGAAAGGGCCCAAGTCTTCGTGTGTCATATGCATTTACACCATTTAATTCACTTATAGTTCAATATATTGTTCAAATGAAAAAAAAAAAGGTTAATTCAGGATCCAGGTTAAATTAAAAATTATGTAAATGGAATCAAAGATATTTATCTAAAGCAGAGGTCTTCAAACTTGGCAACTTTAAGATGTGCAGACTTCAACTCCCAGAATTCTTCAGCCAGCATATCTTAAAGTCTTAAAGTTGCCAAGTTTGGGGGACCCCTGATCTAAAGCATCTTATAATACATTCAGCAATCCTGAAAGATAGGTAGTAGGATTGTGAAAAAAATAACTTGCCTAAGAGTTGAATCCAGGGTTTGAGTCCCTGCTCAACAGTGACATTCTTAAAAATCAGATTATGTGGGCTGTAATCTAACAATCTGAACTCTCTTTCTTCCTGTGGTTTAGGATACCTGTTGAAGTAGTTCTTGGCTTGGAAACAATCCACGTGAGAGCCACAAATGGAGAATCAATCTTGGGACTTCTTTGAAGCCCTCATGGACAATATCAGCACCAACCAAACTCTTCTGAACAAGATGCCTCAATTGCCGCTGGAGGTGCAGGTGGTCACTATCTTGCTGGTCCTTCTGATCTGTGGGGTAGGCATTGCAGGCAATATTATGGTAGTCCTGGTGGTTCTTCGCACCAAGCACATGGTGACTCCCACCAACTGCTACCTGGTGAGCCTGGCTATCGCTGACTTGATTGTGCTACTGGCAGCAGGGCTGCCCAACATTTCTGAGGTGGTGGCTTCCTGGGTGTATGGCTACGCTGGTTGTCTCTGCATTACTTACCTGCAGTACTTGGGCATCAACATCTCAGCATGCTCCATCACAGCCTTCACAGTGGAGCGCTACATTGCCATCTGCCACTCCATTAAGGCACAGCTGCTTTGCACCGTAGCCCGGGCCAAACGCATCATCGCTGTCCTATGGCTCTGCACTTCGCTTTACTGTCTCATGTGGTTCTTTTTGGTGGACACCTCAAAAGCCATGTTTGCTGATGGCACTCAAGTCAGCTGTGGCTACCGTGTCTCCAGGAACCTCTACATGCCCATCTACTTCTTAGACTTCACCATATTCTATGTCATCCCCCTGGGCTTGGCCACTATTCTGTACGGTCTCATTGCCCGCATCCTCTTCATGAACCCGTTGCCTGCAACACCTCAGCATGCAAGCCGGATGAGCAAACGCAGCAGCTCTGTCACTACCTCCAGCTCCATGAAGCTTTCTTGCCGGGGAAACAAGGGTGCTTTGAGCTCCAGGAAACAGGTTCTTCTTTTTGCCTATTTTTAGGTCAGGATGCAAATTAGGTGTGTAGATGCAAGGGAGATTAGGAAGCCTTTGCCCAACTAGTCCAGTTTTCTTCCCCTCCTCTTATGAACACCACTCTCAAGGATTTCAGGCAGAGCAATCGACACAATTCATATGAATCTTTCATGGGGTCATAATGATGATGGTAAAGGAGCCTCTACTGCTACTGAGCTATGGTCATTCCTAAACTGTCTTACAGTAAGAACTCTGGTGTCAGATAAAAAAAGTCTAGTATCACTCACTATTTTTCTCAATGGTTGGGAAGCTCAGGTGATTCACCCCAGGTACCAATAATTGATCATTTGGTGCTGTTTAATACAGGTAGTCTTTGACTTACAACCGCAAATGAGCCCACAATTTCTGTTGCTAAGTGAGACACTTGTGAAGTGAGTTTTGCCCCATGAGACTCTCGGTGGTGCAGTGGTTAGAATGCAGTATTGCAGGCTACCTCTGCTGACTGCCAGCTGCCTGAAGTTTAGCAATTCAAATCTCACCAGGCTCAAGGTTGACTCTGCCTTCCATCCTTCCGAGGTGGGTAAAATGAGGACCCCAATTGTGAGGGCAATATGCTGATTCTGTAAACTGCTTAGAGGGGGCTCTAAAGCACTGTAAAGTGGTATATAAGTCTAAGTGCTAGTGCTATTTTATGACCTTGCCATAGTTGTTAATGAAGCACTGCAGTTTTTAAGTTAGTCACACAGTTGTTCTGAATCTGCCTTCCCCATTGACTTTGGTTGTCAGAAGGTTGCAAAAGGTGATCACATGACCCAGGGACTCTGCAACCATCATAAATATGAGTCAGTTGCCACGTGCCTGAATTTTGATTACATGACCACAGGGATGCTGCCACAAGTTGTTAAGTATGAAAAATGGTCATGTCACTTATTTCATTTATGCCATTGTAACTTCGAATGGTCACTAAATGAACTGTTATAAGTCGAGGACTACCTGTATTTCCTTAAATGTAGCTTCACCTTGATGAAGTATGTTGCTGCCTAGGAGAAGAAGGAGAAGAGGAGAAGAGGAAGAGGAGAAGAAGGAAAGCTGCTATGAAATGTGTTGTGCTGTGCCCTAGCTGTGAATATTGACCAGTAGCAATATTAAAGGAAATGTTAACATACAAATGTATTGATCCATATCCATTTCTTCCACATTAGAAATGTAGCGCAAACCCCATGTAATCTATAAGCCACTTTCCATTTCAGGACCCAACTGGTGTCTAGTGTTTTCTGAACTTGTTCTGAGTATAACATTAAACAAATAGGTATTTGTTTGACATCAAGGGTCTCCATTCTATCAGAAAAAGCTCTTTGCTTATCTCCTTTGGTCTCCCAATCTTTCTGGAGTGTCTGAGCCAAAAAGATCTTTCCCATCATCTGGATTTTTAAATTGAGGGTCACCAACAATGAAATTTGGAACTGTTCATTGGCTCAGCTATTGAACTTGCCTTTGGTGAAAGGTAGGAAATTATGGAGTATTTAATTAAGATATAGTCAGAATATAAAAAATTATTTGCTGCTATAGAAATAAGTAGGAAAGAGGAATAATAGGAAAGAGGTGGCATGATGGGAAAGAAAAAACAAGAAAAAATACGGAGTATTTAGAGGTCCTAGATATTTGTAGTGAAGGTAAAAATTGTCAGGCAGAATGAGCATTATGCAGCTATTTAACTATATAATTTAAGTTATACCTTTCATTTCATTCTAGAATCTCTTGTAGATGTAACCTAATTTATGTCATCCTTCTAGTCTTTTCAAATAATTTTATATCATACAAGAAACTCAAACAGGCAAGGATAATTCTTTTCTTTTCCCCAGTTTAATCCTCCCAATCTATCTGCGTGGTAGGCTAGGTTGAAAGTAAGAATAACAGATTCAGAGTCATCCAGTGAAAAGAGATTTGTAAATGGATTTTCCCAGCTTTACTGTGCCATTAACCAGTAGAACAAATGGACTAGTATTTTCCATAACATATTCAAGGAGTATTGCTGTAACATACTATATGATATTTAATATCTCTCATACTAAAAAGAATGAACCATTACAGATAAATGGGCTTAACATATTCATCAAGCTTGTGTATTTAACAGAAGTTTCTGACATCAGAGAGCTAGTATCAGTTTGAAATTCCTGGGGATAGCAGAATGGCAAATTGGAAAGAGTGGTTTTAAATTGAGATGGGTATCTGTATGACAGCAGCTTCTCCAAACTGGACTCTTTTAGATGTGCTTGATTAGTATTCCTATCAATCCTAACCATTTGTCGTATTGGATGGATCTGGAGTGAGAAATTGTTCAAAGCATCTTGGATGATGTACTTTGCATTACAAGTTTTCGAATGTGAACAAGAACAGATCTTTTATTTTTCTCTTTCTTGGGTAATATCTACAAATTGGGAAAGAAAAAGTAGAGTTCCAAAGGCCTATTAATAGGAACATCTTGGCATTTGGAAGAGTAGAGCCAAAGCAAAATTATTTGAAAATACTCTAGAAGGCAGTCCCTAAGCTGTGCCAAGTTAGTTGTAGGCATGAGTTGAATTTCAGTTTCAGCTGCTAAATGGAGTATCTTTTTCCTATTTATTCATTGGCTGTTGTTGTTCTGGACCAGGGCTGTCAAACTCCTGGCCTATGGCTGGATGCATCACGCACTGACCATGCCTATGCCTGATTTAGCAAAGGGGAAAAAAGTCCCGACACATTTATTTATTTATTTTTGTCAATTGCTTACAAAATAATAGGTATAAGTAAAAACATAGTTATGAATACATGGCTACATATAATAAAAATAAAAAATAAAAATAAAAGAAACAGTAGGACAGGGACGCTAGGCACATTGGTGCACTTATGCATGCCCCCTACAGACCTCTTAGGAAAGGGGTGAGGTCAATAGTAGACAGTCTAGAGTTAAAGTTTTGGGGGTTTGGCGAAGAAACCACAGAGTCAGGTAGAGTATTCCAGACATTGACCACTCTGTTGCTGAAGTCGTATTTCCTGCAATCAAGTTTGGTGTGGATAACCTTGAGTTTGTATCTATTGTTTACTCTTGTGTTGTTATGGTTGAAACTGAAGTATTCATTGACAGGTAGGACATTGCGATGTATGATTTCATATACTATATTTAGATCAGACCGAAGGCGGTGTAGTTCTAAGTTTTCTAGGTCTAGAATTTCGAATCTGGTGGCATAAGGTATTCTGCAATGAGTAGAAGAGCAGAGAACTCTTCTTGTGAAATATTTCTGGACTTTCTCAACTGTGTTAATATCAGATTCATAATGTGGGTTCCAGACTGATGAGCTGTATTCGAGTATTGGTCCAGCAAATGTTGTATGCTCTAGTTATTAGTGTAATATTACCAGAGAAAAAGCAACGCAGGATTAGGTTAACAACTCTTAATACCTTTTTGGCTATGTAGTTACAGTGGGCTCTAGCATTGAGGTCATTAGAGATGAGTACTCCAAGATCCTTGACAGAGTTTGGATCATCAACTATTCAGCCTGTATTTTATTTTCTGATTTTTTTTGCCAATATGTAGGACATTTATTTCTTGAGATTTGAAGTTGCCATTTGTTTGTCCATTCTGATACATAGTCAAGGTCTTTTTGAAGGGCAGCAATATTGTCGGTGGTGTTGAATAGCTTTACATAATCAGCGAAGAGAACACAGTTGTGCTCTTATGATCACAGAAGTCATTTATGTAGAGAATGAAGAGAGTTGGTCCTAGAACACTGCTTTGGGGGACACCACTGTTGACAGGTACAGAATTTGATAGGACACTCCCAATTTTGACCATTTGTTGTCTGTTTGACAGGAATGCTTCTATCCAGTAATGCAGGTGTCCAGAGATACCGTAAGATTTTAGTTTTGGGAGTAGTGTGTCGTGTACCACCGAATCAAAGCTTTACATCATCTATGTAAAGACAGAAGTCAATGCAGATTGCATCTATTGCTTTGCCCTGATTGAGTTGTGTAGTCCATATGTTTTTGCAGTGTAAGAGTTGCAGATTACATGATAGTTTTTTCCTGAAACCAAATTGTTTATTAGAGAGTAAGTTGTTTGTTTCTAAGTGGAGGATGATGGATTGGTTAATAATTGATTCCATGACTTTACAGGTGACGCAGCATAAAGAGATTGGTCTGTAATTTTCAACTAGGCTGGGATCTCCTTTTTTGAAGATGGGGATGACTGTGGCTTGTGACCATAGGTTAGGCAAGGAGCTGGTCCTGAAAGATTTTTCAAAGATTATGCTTAGAGGTTCGGCTATGGCAGTGGATAGATTTTTTAAGAAGTAGGCACATATTCTGTCCAGTCCAATAGATAGAGATGGTTTTAGATCGTGTAGTGCTTTTTCAACATTGTCTACTGTAAAATCGATATGTATTAGATCATTGTAGTTGTCTGTGGTTCGACTAGGAAATACTGGGCATGATCAATTGCTGTTTACAAATACTGAGCTAAAGAATGTGTTAAAGAGGTTGGCTTTAATAGTGTCATTGCTGCAGTCTTTACCATTAGGTCCTTTCATGCTGGGGTGGACCTTGAGTCTTTTAGTTTCTTGTTTACAAAATTGTAGAAAGCGTGGGTGGAATTGGTGCATAGAAGGTTTTCTTCTTGTTTAATGTGATAATTGGTGCATTCAGTTTTTATCTGGTGGCATAAATTTTTGTATCAGCTTTTGAAGTTGGCAACGTGACCAGATTTGTTTTTCCACCAAAGTGATCTCTTTTTGGATTGAAGCTTCCTTATTGTTATGGGTAATTTGTTTTTTTCTGGTTTTGGGAGTTGTTAATGATACATATAGTTTGATGACTCTTTTGACTTCAAGTAAAAATATGTTGCAATGGTCTTCTACAGTATTGCATCCAGAGAATAGAAATTGCCAATCAAGGGATGAGAGATCGTTGTTTATAAGATCATAGTTGTCTTTTTTGAAATTATAATTGGGGATTCCGTCATTGTGATGATTTTTGTGTGGATGTATGTTGAGACAAAAGTCAATCATGTTGTGGTCACTGTTGGAAAAGGGTTCTTTAATTTGTATTCTGTAAATTGAATTCAAACTCTTGCAGAAGATGAGATCGAGGCAGTTGTTAAGTCTAGTATTGTTGGTTACTAGTTGCTCTTGTCCCAGATTTGTTGCTGCATTGTAGAAGGTTGCATGTGTGGGTTCAGTTGTACATTTGTTAAGGTTCCAGTTAATATGAGGTAGATTGAAGTCACCAAGAAAGATAAAAGTGTGTGGGCAAGATGCTGCCCATGCTAGTAATGAATTTAGCTTGTTTGCATGTTCGATGTCATAATCAGGGGTTCTGTAACATAGTAAGAACCAAAATGTGATATTTAAGGACAGTTCACAGATGATGGTCTGAGGAATAGCAAGCTCCTGAATAACTTGTATGTTTTTAGGGACTTTTTATAGAAGATAGAAACACCACCTCCTCTACAGATTTCACAGTCTGATCGGTAAACATGATAGTCTCTTACTGTGGTAATGGAGTCAGGGAGAGATGCATTGAGCCATGTTTCACAGACAAATATGATGTCAAATTTAGCCGTATTTAGTAAGAGGAGAAATTCAGGTATTTTATTTACAAGGCTTCTTGCATTCAGTAGTTTGCATTTAAGGCCAGTTGTGGTTGGAATAGAGGTAGTTAGGAGCGTGCATGCCTAGTATTGAGTGATGTTGGATTGGATGGGGTGGGGTTGGATGCTAAGTTGTGGGTTGTGTGACTTTCTTTTGATGCCATCAGCTCCAGTCAATGTATAGGTCCTTTTCTCCATTGTCTAGATGGTTTTTGAGTTCTGCGCAGAGTTCACGGGAGGGAATTCTTTGCAGTATGGATAAGTCTGGTCTTGAGTGAAATTTTTGTGGTTGGGATTGGTTTTTGCAATGGCATTTATTGTATGAATGAATATGTGTTTGCTGGACTCATTTTTGCATACAACTCTACAAAATCTTGGGGCCACAGAGCCATCATTGTATTTGTACTCAGGGCCATCTCTGGTTATTTCAATGATATCTTCAGCAGAGAAGTTTGTTGTATTTGAGTTGCTTATGATACTACAAACTTTGGTGATGTCGTCTGATTTGTTGGTGTCTTTGAGACCAAATAAGGTGGCATTTGGACATTTCTGTTCACATTCCATAGTGTCTCTGATGAGTAAGGAGATATTACTTGTGGAATTATTTGAAGGGATAGTAATTGTTTGTGGCTGTGGTTTGATGGTTATTTTTGGTTGTAGTTGTGATTGTAGTTGAGGTAGTGGTTGTGGTTATTGCTTTGCTTTGCTTTGCTTAGCTGTTGCTGATATCTGAGAATAGGTTTATAACCCCTAATAAACTGGCAGGAGGTCTCTTTTCCTGGGCTGTTTGAAAACAATCAGTGAGCAAGGGTTTACACTCTGTTTCTTGTTTTGATGACCCCTGTTTTGGACTTTGAGATGCTAAATCTCTGTTCTGAGGCTTTGGACAACTGAGTATTTCTTCCTTGTTACTAGTTTGAAAGCATTAACTTCTTAGCCATGTTATTATTGAATATTTATTTATTTTTATTTATTAAATTTATATGCTATCACTGTCAAATAACTCTGAACAGCTTACAACAAATGGTGTATAATGATTAATATGGCCCCTAGAAGAACAAAGTATTATTTTATTTATTTCAAGTGTTTTCAAGGCTGCCCAACTCTATCCATATAATTCTTGGCAGCATCAGTTAAAAATAAGCAATTCAGGAAAAAGAAAGCCCTTAGAACTTAACTGCACCAAAATGCTGGGAGGCAAGCCAAGATAAAAATCAAGAGTGTAGAAGGACAACTTTCTTCCAAATTATATGCAGGTGGAAGAAGTCTCAAAGGAGGGAAGGAGATGGAAGTGAATCGGAGGAGCCTGGGCAGAGGTGGTATTCAGCAGGTTCTGACTAGTTCTGGAGAACCAGTAGTGGAAATATATATATATATATACATATACATATACATATACATATACATATACATATACATATACATATACACATACACATACACATACACATACACATACACATACACATACACATACACATACACATACACATACACATACACATACACATACACATACACATATATATATATATATATATATATATATATATATATATATATATATATATTTTTCATGAAAAGAATTATTTATCACTCACCCAGCAAATGTGGAGACCAGGAAGAGAGAATAGAATAGAATAGAATACTTTATTGGCCAAGTGTGATTGGACACACAAGGAATTTGTCTTGGTGTAAATACTCTCAGTATACATAAAGAAAAGATACATTTGTTAAGAATCAAGAATAATAACGTACAACATTTAATGATAGTCATAGGGTACAATCAACAATAAAATCTTACTAGGAAACAGTCAAGTGGGAGGGGAGGAGTGGTGAGAAGATTAACAGTAATAGTAGTGTACACTTTGTAAATAGTTGAACAGTGTTGAGGGAATTATTTGTTTAGCAGAGTGATGGCATTCAGGAAAAAACTGTTCTTGTGTCTAGTTGTTCTGGTGTGCAGTGCTCTATAGCGTCGTTTTGAGGGAAGGAATTGAAACAGTTTGTGTCCGGGATGTGAGGAGGTCTGTAAATATTTTCACAACCCTCTTTTTGACTCGTGCAGTATACAGGTCCTCGATTGAAGGCAGGTGGGCAGTAATTGTTTTTTCTGTAGTCCTAATTATCCTCTGAAGTCTGTTTCTGTCCTGTTGGATTACAGAACCAAACCAGACAGTTATAGAGGTGTAGATGATAGACTCAATAGTCCTCTGTAGAATTGTATCAGCAACTCTTTTTGTTTGAGCTTTTGTTTGAGCTTTCTGAGTTGGTGCAGAAAGAACATTCTTTGTTGTGCTTTTTTGATGATATTTTTGATGTTAGGTGTCCATTTTAGGTCATGTGATATAGTAGAACCTAGAAATTTGAAGGTCTCTACTGTTGATACTGTGTTGTCTAGTATTGTAAGAGGTGGTAGTATAGGAGGGTTTCTTCTAAAGTCTATCACCATTTCTATGGTTTTGAGTGTGTTCAGTTCCAGATTGTTCCCGTTATAACACGAGACAAGTTGTATTACCTCCTGTCTGTATGCAGATTCATCGTTGTCTCGAATGAGACCAATCACCGTTGTGTCATCAGCAAACATCAGTATTTTAACAGATGGATCGTTTGAGATGCAGTCATTGGTATATAGGGAGAAGAGGAGATAGCACACAGCCTTAGGGAGGCTGATTGTACAGGTATCGGATGTGATTCCGCCTAGCTTCACCTGCTGCTTCCTGTCTGTTAGGAAGCTTATGATCCACTTACAAATGTGTTCAGGTACTGCTAGTTGGTTTAATTTACTTAGAAGAGTGTCTGGATGATGGTATTGAATGCTGAACTGAAATCTACAAAGAGGACCCTTGCGTAGGTATTTGGAGATTCAAGGTGTTGTAGGATGTAATGCAGAGCCATATTAGCAGCAGCATCTATCGATCTATTTGCTCAGTATGCGAACTGCATGGGATCTAACAGCGGATCCATGATGGTTTTCAGGTGGGACAGCACAAGCCTTTCAAAGATTTTCATAGCTACAGATATAAGAACAACTGGTCTGTAGTCATTCAGTTCCTTGACGGAGGGCTTCTTGGGCACTGGGATGATGATAGAATGTTTGAAGGAGGAAGCAGGAAGGAACATAGCATATCTCTAGTGATCTATTGAAGATTCGGGTGAAGATGGGGCCAATTGGTCAGCGCAGACTTTTAAGCAAGAAGGAATTATCTTGTCTGGCCCTGGTGCTTTTCCTGGCTTCTATCTGTGTAGTAGATCTTGCACTTCTTTTTCTGCGATCACCAGAGGTTGTGAGCCCAATGGATTGGGGCCAGTTGTAGGAGGCTTGGCTGTTGTTGGTGTGTTTGAGATGTGGGTTGTGGAGATATGTGGCTGTAGTTTCTTTTCAAACCTGCAGTAAAACACATTCAGGTCATCTGCTAGTTGTTGATTTCCTTCGGCCTGGGAAGGAGGTTTGCTGAAGCCAGTGATGTTTTTAAGAGTTTTCCACATGTTTGCTGGTTCATTTGTTGAGAATTGATTCTTTAATGTTTCAGAGTAGCTTCTTTTTGCTACTCTGATCTCTCTTATTAATATGTTTCTGGCTTGATTGTATAGCATTCTGTCACCTTTTCTGTAGGCTTCCTCTTTGGAATGACATAGCTGCTTAAGTTTAGCTGTGAACCAAGATTTATTGTTACTATATATTTGCAGGTTCCTTGTTGGTACACATAAGTCTTCGCAGAAACTAACAAATGATGTTACAGTATCTGTGAGCTCATCTAGGTCTGCAGAGGCATCTTTGAAAACATTCCAATCAGTGCAATCAAGGTAGGCCTGGAGTTTCAGCTTTGCCTCATCCGACCAAGTCTTCACTGATTTAATTGTTAGTTTAATGGTTTTAAGTCTTTGTCTATAGGCAGGTACAAGGTGAATCATGCAGTGGTCAGACTGTCCCACAGCTGCTCATGGTAAAGACCTATAAGCATCTTTTACTGTTGTGTAGCAGTGGTCTAAAGTATTTTTGCCTCTGGTGAGACAGTTTATATGCTGGAAATATTTTGGGAGCTCTTTCCTTAAATTTGCTTGATTGAAATCTCCTAAAATGATGGGAAGGAAAGCTGGGTGTTTGGCTTCAGCCTCCATAATTTGATCAGCAAGAGTTCGTAATGCTTTGTTTACACAGGCTTGTGGAGGAACATACACAGCTATTAGGAGAAATGAGGAGAACTCATGTGGAAAGGAGGGAAAGGAGAACTCACTAAGTTTTCATCACAAAACTTATATATTATAGTTATATCCTGAGACCAGCTGTTGTTGATATATAAACATAATCTCCACCCTTTGTTTTACCTGATGTCTCTTCAATTCTGTCCGATCTAAATGTCTCTTCAATTCTGTCTGATCTAAATCCTGGGATGTGTATAGTGTTGTCCCCATGAATTTGTGGATTAAGCCAGGTTTCAATAAAACAAAGAACAGCTGAATTATGAAAATCAGAATTCCATCTATTTAAGAGATGAATTTCATTCATCTTGTTAGCCAATGAGCGTAAATTAGCCAGAAAGATTGAAGGGAGAGGAGGTTTTTTCCCCCCTATTCCTTAGTCTGTTTAAAGTTCCCACTCGTTTACCTCATCTTCTCTTCTGGCATGGTCGCTTCTTTGCGTTCTTTATTGTAATCCATAGCACCAGGGAATCAGTTAGAATCTCCTCCGCATTTGCAAAGACAGGTGGGGACGGGGAATCAGAAAGCTGCACCTTAAGGAAACATTGCCTAATTCTTAGCAGATGGTCTCATGAGTATGAAATCCGTAGTGAATTGCAGATAATAATAAGGAATAAAGATACCATTAGAGAGCATTTCACTGAGGAGCCATTGTTAGTGCCATCTTGGTCATCACAGAAGGAAAGTAAGAATCAAACAAAAGAGAATTAATGTTCAGCCATGGGAGGTATCAACTCTCTTTTTTGCAACCCTGGGAGCCTGTCCCCTGCTCCGATGTCATTGCGAAAGTGATAAATATCTGAGATATGACACCCATCTTACTGGAGATAAGCAAAAAATAGAATGCATTACAGTTGCAGTTATGACTATAATTATATTCAGTTCTCTGTATCCTCCTGCTTTGAAAACATTATAGTAAAACAAATCTATTGCTAGTTCTAAAATGTTGCCTGTCCAGGTTCCAAAGGAACCAACAATTCCCGTGATCCAGAACTCTGATGTTCTATTAATCATTGTACAATGAAGGTTGTGATTCTAACTCTATTTAATAAGGGTGCAAAGTCCATTGTATGTGGTATGATATATGTCTGATTCATGTGATTATAAATTATTTCTGAGACTATAATTTTATATACACTTCCTTGTGAACCAGACTCCTTGAGTTGACTGGAGTAGGAAAATTACAATTAGTGATGAATGTTAAGGATATTCCGGGCTGAGGTCTTCAGATAATCTACTTTTATTCAATAAACAGAGAAGGGGTCCAGCTCTTAAAACTTCCAAGAGCTATTACTATTTGAATCTTCATCACTACCTGTAATAATTTAATGGCAAACTGTGCATCGCATACAAAATGGAAAATGCGATGGATGAAAGTTTCCTGATATTTTCCTGTAGTAAAAATTATATACATTAATTTTATTGAAAAAAACATTCCAAAAATGAAATAAAAACAGTGAAATTTCCATAAGATCGCACATAGGTTGTTTGCATGATCTTATCAGGCAGGCTAACAAGGTGTCGGGAATTACGATTGGTCTCGCCTTTCATCTTTCAGAGAGCCATCCTGTCAATATTGTTAAACCTTCCTGGATTCCCACATATTCCAATTAAATCCAAATGTTGGAAAGAATTCCCCCACTGGGGATTTTGTAGAGCATGAAGATGAATAAGTAGAGAGGCTACAGGATGCTGAAGTGATATAGCAAGAAAAACAACTAAGTATAAAATGCTCCAATGTGCTTTACAACCTTGCAGTAAAATGTGAGCTCAAAACCCAACACATGAACAATTTTCCAATGAAATTATAAGCAGTCTAAGAAACTCTTTTGTAAAAGAAAATATTCTGGAAATTTTCAGCAATGCTATGGAGGTGTACAGTAATATAGAGAAGGAATAGACATAGTTACCAGCCTTAATCATACCCATGCCATACACAGCTTTTCCTACTAATGGGACTAGGCAGTGTGGGGACATTTTTGATACTATGCCACAAACACAACCAATGTTCAGTTTTATCTCCAAAAGTTCCAGTTATTAAATGCTATTCAACTTAGGATTTGTTATGTAGAGACTACTTGCCAGCCAGTGTATTGTTGCCTGCATTCCAGAATCTAGGAGATAGAATACATGCTGCAGAACAACTTGCTATAAATATTAGTGGCCAAGAAAAAATGGATAGAATTGTTCTGAGAATACAGTAGATGATGAGACCGTAGTTATAGATGGTGTAATTGAATACATGTTGAACTGCTAATGTGGTTTGGTTGTAGGGTAGATATGTAATTTGTGTGAGGTATGGATCCTTGCCTAATGATTAAAAAATATTCTTATTGTTGCCTTATCTCAGGAAAAGGTAACAAGAATGACTGTAACAATTACAGAGAGAATTTGTTTAGTGTTCTTGAGAACTTATTAGGCAGAATTTTGTCTGAAACAATGCAAGAGGTGATAATGAGAAAGATTTATGAAGTGCAGTGCAGTGTAGGAGGAAGCATACCAGCCAGATTTTTACTATTCAGTCACTGACAAATTATGAACAGGAATATCTAAGTATATGCTTTTCTTAAGAAAAACTGCAGAGTGGTAAGACTTCAGATGTTACTTTCTTCTGTGATTTGCCTATCTCTGTAACTACCATGCCAAACTGCTTCTACTATTTTTCTAATAAATGTAGAACGCATGTTAGCAAGCATGAATCTTGGTTTTCCTGAATTCTTCTAATGATGAAGAGGTACTATAAGAGTTGTGTTCTAATGATGAAGGGATACTATGACTATAAGAGACTATGACCTGCTTTACAAGCCCTCCTGGCACTCCTGATCAGAAGCAGCAAAGGGCAAATCAGTGATCATCATTTACTGTCATGCCAAGCCGGCATCCCAGAATGGGAAATTAGATGTGGGTTTACAACAATGCACATTACTGACTTTCTCATTTCTGTGTCACCCAATCCTTCCTTTGTGTGCCACCCCAGCTTTCTGACTTCTGCCCTACTGTTTCTCCCTTTCTTTCCCATTTGCACCTTATTCAAAATGCTTTCCTACTAGGATTGTGCTTTTTCCCCTATACAAACCCAGAGCAATTGAAGGAAATGATAACCCAGTCACGTACATTATGTATACCTCCCACCTTTCCAATAAAGATTTTCCCCAACAGACTGCCTTATAAACATCTAGCTTTGTTTAGAGAGTAAATTGATTTTCTCCCTGTCCAAGATTAAAGAGGAAAACTGCTTTCCCCACAAAACAAAAAAGGAAAAAGAAGGTTGTTATCAAAAAGAAGTGGTGTTACTCTGTATCCAGGTATGGAGAGTGTTATACTGCCACCTCTTATAAAATAGCTCTTACTTTTATATGAAGTTTTATTAATTCTTCTAATTCAGGATGATTGTAAAGATTCATATATACCTGCACAGAAGCATAATCAAAGAAATATAGAATGCAGTTACCAGTTGTATTCTTCAAACGTCTTTCTGATTATGAATGCATTGTACAGTAGATACGTTCCTTGTAGGAGGTCCTCAAATCTTTCTCAAAAGAAATAGTTTTATTGTTATGTTTCCTGATCAGCCAAAAGGAAAACATTTAGGATTTAGAAAGTTTAAAATAAAAAACCAAATTCAATGTTTCATATGCCATTTTTCTACAATGAGTCCAAAGGATCTATAAACAAAACTATAATTGATAGTGGCTCTCTCTCTCTACATGTTTTTTTTTCAGTTAGGGGTTGGTGAAGCTATGTTGATAGGCATGCAATTAGGCTTTCAGTTAGGGGTTGGTGAAACTATGTTAAAAGGCATGCAATTAGGCTGGGCATTAAATGCAACATCTACAGGTAAAATGATATCATTGTAAATCACCATACCCATAGGCTTCTCTGGGATGTGGAGCCTCTAGAATTAGGTTTCTGGATTTCAGAGAAGCCATGTCACATAAATTTGAGATTGGCAAATGTTGATATCTAATTTGTGGAAATAGATTAGAGTTAATTGCTTGATAAGGTTTAATCTGTCCAACCACAGTATCTCTTCATCAAACCAATGAGTAATGCATTACTGCTATGAGTAATGCAGAAAGGAGACAAGAGTAAAAAATATGTCAGTGTATTGTGTGTATGTGTGTGTGTGTAATTATATATACAACATACACACATCAGATAAGTAAACTTTTAAAGTTAAAGTTACCATAATAATTCAACTCCAAAAACAATCAGAAGGGGGGAAAGATATATAAAAACAAGATATGAAAGACCAAAATAATCATGCCCCCTTTTTATCTAGGTAAATGCATATCTTACAAAAAATATTTGCCTCTTGCAGTGGTTGTTGATATGTTTCTAGCAGCACAAGCAAGACAGAGAAATCAAAAGACACAACTTAGTAGAAGAATTAAAACATTACAACATTCTTTTGTGGACTGTATCACACATGCCTGATGTAGACATCATCATCATTATTATTATTATTATTATTATTATTATTATTATTATTATTATTATTATTATTATTATTATTTTATATTTATTTATTTATTTATTCTACACAAAAATGACAGTATACACAGCAAACAAGATAACTATGCTGGGTTTCGTATCACAAATCACTGGTCGAACACTTCCCAAGTGTTTAGGGCTGTGTGATGTATCGGCAGATTATGCGAGCAGATCCCAGTAAGGTGGCCTTCTGCAGCTGACCAATGGTGATCTTGTCAGCACCAATTGTTTTTAAGTGCTTGCCTAGGTCTTTAAGCACAGCACCCAGTGTGCCGAGTACCACTGGAACCACCTACACTTGTTTATGCCAGAGTCTCTGCAGTTCGATTCTCAAGTCCTGATATCTGGTGACATTTTCAAGTTGTTTCTCGTCGATTATGCTGTCACCAGTATGGCAATGTCGATGATCCACACTTTTTTCATTATTATTATTATTATTATTGTTGTTGTTGTTGTTGTTTTGTTGTTGTTATTATTGAAATTTCTATATAGAAGGAATGTGATGCTGTTATAATTGTATTATATAAAAATATACTAAGAAAAATTGGTAGATACTAATTTTATTCATGGAAAAAAAAATCCTATTTTTATTTAGTAGAACTTATGCATGAGAGTGAAATCAATGGCATTTTTATCCAGTAGAGGGAGGCCTCCCACTTTTTCTTAATATCTTGATTGGATCTTAATTTTCCACTCTCATAAATCACCCGTGCATTACTAATGGCTTAGGTAAACTTGTAGAAAGTAAATCATGTTCTTTTAATTTATTTTTTATTATTTTTATGTTTGATGATGTATGCTGCCTAGAGTCATTTGTTGAGATGAATGGCTACAGAAATCAAATCAAATCAAAGTTCTGTTTGGGTAAAAACACAGAGAAGGGTTCCAGTAATTTTAACCCTGTAAATTAACTATCTTTTCTTCTACTAGTAAAAGCATCATTTTATAAAGGTCTGTTGTGTACTTTTCTTTGAAATATATAAGGAAAATTACAGCTTCATACAACTAATAAAAAAACAAAATCCAATGAACTAACTTCCTGTGTGCAGTATAGTAATCTTTGAGGTACACAAGTAAGATTTCTTCTTTAAAACCAAGGAGAGAGGACTAAAATATTTATTAACTGTGTGAACCATCACTATCTTTGATTTATATTTTTAGCCCAACAGTTAAAAATATATGAAATATTTGCATTAAATATTTCACATTGTTTATTGTTCTCTGTGGAATCTTCCATTTTTAAGATGAGAATATAATTAAGCTTTTTAAATTCTTAGTATGGGGGTAGGAAGTTGACATATAGTAGTTGCTTAGACAATTTTCAGCTCAATCCATCCTTCAGAGCCCAATCTTCATATGTGGAAACTCAGTCTCCCTCCATTTTTCAAACCAGTTGTTCAATCTCTTTCCTTCAATCTTCTACACTCTTTATTCTGCATTATAAAGCAAAACAATGGCTTCTTATTCCAACAATGAGAAATTTGCTTATATTTCAAGGATATACCAGAATGACTATATTAATGTTCATGAAGGTTAGTGAAAACAAATATTTTCTCATTTTTTCTAAAGCCAGACAACGCCTGCTTGGAATACTGTGCAAACAGACTTTAGGGAATATTTCCTTCCATTTTAGAAACTGATTTCTTATTCCTGCTTCTGGATGCTGCTTTGAGGCTCACTGTGAGGGGAAAGTCTGAAGACGTGAATGACAAATTGGAAGAAAACAATCTCTCTCTCATTAAAGAACAGAGCTTAATTAACAATATATCATCTAAAAGACACATCAAAGAGGGCAGAAGATTGTTCTGCAGCTCAGTAACTGGTACAATGAAAACATGAAGCAGTTCTTAGCGATGACTGATGATAGCATAAGGCTATATCAGAAATGAATATAAAGTACCTGTGCTAGTGACTCCAAGCCTTTCATATAATGCATGAAGATTTGCATGTTGTTTCTAGTACTGCCAAAATCCATCCTTTATTCTGATATCCATGTTTTGGACTCAGACCTCCTTCCAATTTTTCATTTCCACATTTAAATAGACATCTTGGTCGGGGGGGGGGGGGGGGGATTTAGTATGGAATATGCTTAACAGGAGTGAGAAATTTCTTGCCCAGAATATCCTATCTATGCTAAAGGACAAATGATTAAAAATAGGGGTACTCTTTTTATTTCAAGAAAAGATCTATCCTTCCTTTTAGTGAAAAAGAATTGGACCGAATGGCTTGAGTAGTTTCTCAGTCTGCTGGCCAGCAAATGTATAGATAGTCCTGGACTTACAACCATTTGATTAGTGACAGTTTGAAGTTACAACACCACTGAAAAAAGTGACTTATGACTGCTTTTCACATGGCCATTTCAGCATCCCCATGGTAACATGATCAAAATTCAGATGCTTGGCAGTGCAGTGTCCTGAGGTCACCGCTTTTTGCAAACTTCTGACAAGCAAAGTCTATGTGGAAGGCAAATTCACTTAATAAATGTGTTACTAACTGAACAACTGCAGTGAATTAACTAACAACTGTGGCAAAAAAAGGTTGTAAAATGAGGCACAATTCACTCAACATTTATCTTGCTTAACAACAGAAATTTTGATTCAGTTGTGGTCATAAGTCTGTAGATGGGTACCTCTCCTTTCCTTGAACAATTCTTAAATTTTAGACCAGTGTTTCTCAATCCAATGATGGCTGGGGAATT
Organism: Hydrophis major; assembly: GCA_033807585.1. NCBI lineage: Eukaryota > Metazoa > Chordata > Lepidosauria > Squamata > Elapidae > Hydrophis > Hydrophis major. The sequence goes on along the minus strand of CM066330.1, from coordinate 236,078,385 downwards.
TTGGAAGCTGAACTCCACATATCTTATACTTGCTATCTGCTTTGGACTACACTTGGAACAAACCATTATACAAAGGGAGATGGTTCTAATAGGGGATTGTCCTCTACTAAGCCTTAAAATATAGATCTGTCATTTTACAGCGATTTAAAAAGACGACTGTAATTTTCAGTGAGAATCCAAGAAAATCTGCGGCATACATTGCTGTCATTTCATGTAAGATTAACTGCTTGAAGCATTATTTGAATCCTCTTTTGAAAATTGCCAATTTCAGTTTAGAAACTCTGTCTCCCCATTTTGTGATCCCCTTTTTTGAGCAATCAATGTCATCGTTACTTAGATATTCTTTCATCTATGAAGTTTGGGACATTTTTTAAAAGCAAGGTAATGACCACTGTGGTTTGATCAAATCTTCTCCCATTGTTAAAAGAGGAAGAGCTTTGACTGCAACTTGACATTTTTGATGATGTTCTGCCAACACTCCTGGATGAGATGGTACCAGACAAAACAGTGTATATTTCAGCTATTGGCAGCCTGCTATCCTGCAAATATATTTGGCTGCAATTCCCAGACCTCAAAGTTGAGCAACAGAATCTCTGAAAATAATTGTTCCAATATATGTATCTGGCAGACATGAGTTGGTGTATCCCATAGGAAATTGTCCCTTTTTGAAACTGCTTTCATTCTTATTAGAAAGTATTGTGTACCTTCCTCTCAAAAACTGAACTGGCTTTATTTTGTTTTACTTCTGAATACACTGAAAGTTCAGAGAATCAGTTCAAACAGCTCACTCTAAAAGTATGATATGGTGCTTCTTCCTCTTGTAGTTTTCATTTGATTGCTGTGTCATTTCCCTAACCCTATTCAACTTCTTAGTATTGTCAAAGAAATGAGAAGCAATGTTGTCAATTATCAATAAGCAAAAAATGAAACCCATTCCTGCAATCAGTTCAGCAGAGAAAGAGGAATCAATATACAACTAAAATTCTTGTTTCTTAACCTGTAACTGGGCAAAAAGGGATGTCATAAGGCAGCAATTTTTGAACTAAGGTATCTCAAATGAGCTAAGGTACAGAAAATGTCCAAAATCTGACACTCATGATGCCCATGGAATTAAAATTTGGCAAATTTTATAAAACAGTTTATAACATAATAAAAAATGTCACAAAACATTTCCTGTACTGAAGTTTGACTATGCTATTTAATTCAACATAAGTTTTTTTTTTCAAGGCAGATAAATTTCTGAAAGTATCCCAACAATGCATCCAGTGAAGTCAATCCATTAGAAGTTCAGTTATTGTTGAAAGCATTGAGAAATTTGATCAGGAAATATTTCTGAAAGGATGACCCAATATGTCATGGATTGTCTAATACTTTCCAAATGCTCAAAAAGAAAATTACTCAATATCTGGAGGAGGATGAAATTTTCAAGAAGCTATTTCAGAGCATCACCATTGGAATACTTTCAATCTTTACAAACAAATAAAGGGTTTCAAAATAGATTCCTGGTTGATGATTACAACACAATACCCAACTTTTCTTTCTTCATACAGTCTGTTATTCTTTGTCATCTTGTAGGGTTGAAGGCTAACTACATTTGATATTATTCATGATTTTTTAAGAAAATACATTTGATGTGCTTTTGGAGGGGTGAGGGTGGTGGGGATAACAGAGGTGTAAAGAAATTAGGATATCAGACAGAATCTTTTCCCTTTTTACATATATGTGTGCTTTTTTAAAAAAGAAAGGGGAAATATTAGGTTACATAGTGGTGGCTACCATGGAGTGGTACAATGGCCTAAAGGTGGAGTTCTCGCCTCACAATCAGGAGGCTGTGAGTTTGATCCTAGGTAGGGGCAGATATTTCCCTCTGTAGGCACACTAAGAATATACCTGCTGAGCTACTTTGGTGATGGGAAGGGCATCCGGCCATCAAACACTCTGCGAGCTCCATTTAGTTGCCCAGACTCCACCCACAAGGGATTATGGGATCGTTAAAAGAAGATGAGATGATAGTGGCGGCAACCATCTTTTAACACACACCCTCTCTACAGACACCCCTGAAAGACAAGCAGCAGTGAAAGCTGAGTAGAATTGACTCTCTAATACTGTTGCATGACCTACCTGAGTTGGATGCTGAAACGTTACTTCTCCTTGACAGCAAGGTCAGAAAAAGAAGGGGGAAACATGAAGTATTAAAGTAGATGGCAAAAGTAGAAGTAGATTTGCTGTTCTCTCTATACAAAGAGGAAGAGTGAATAAGGCTGGATGAAGAAAAAACTTATCATTTCAGCAAATGGTTGGGAAAAAAATTGGATTGCAAGAAGACTAAAACTGGACTCTTGATGTCTTAAAAAGCAGAATTGTTAATTGTAAGCATTAATACAGAAATTAAAGCTTAGGTAATATTGTTACAAAATGCAACAGCAGGGATCATTGGAAATACTATCCAGCTTAGAAAAATCATAGGTAGTTGAAAAAGTGACCTGCAGAAGCCAAGGTGACTGAATTCTATTATTGATGACATAAGTATGACATTACAAAAAGTCAGTGAAGCAAATACTGACACATAAAAAATGATGTCCATTGGGTTATTGATGTATTTATTACAATTATATCCCACTGCAATCATAGATAGATTCTTAGCTGCTTGTGATATAAGAAAAAGTCAACAATAAGAAGAAATTAAAAGTAACCCAGAGACAACAGAGGGACAAAGAGGAGCCTCAATGTATGAAGAGCTGGAAATAACTGAATGATTGAACAATATGTATATCTACTTTTGTATCTGCAGTGGGAGAGATAGAATAATTAAAAGCAATTAGTACAATGATTTTTTTTAAGGTATCCAAAATGTTACATATGAAGTGATAAAGAATATTTCCTTCCAATTTTCATTTAAAATATCATTCATCTAATATCTGTTCTTGGCAACATTATATTTTGCTCAACAAGCACCCTTCTGGCAAGCAAGAAAGTCAGTTTTTTTAATGTTCCCCTGCCATTTAAAACAAATATTGTTTTCAAAGTTAAATCTGCTATTCTCTATCTGGCAGTAAGCACAGTTGAATTATCTGAATATTTTAAGTGTGCGTAGATATGTATTGACAGTATTCTACTATGCATAAAGGTCTAACTTTTGCTAGTCCTATTCTTCAAATAATATTTGAGCACTCAAATGGAAGTACAATAAATTGTTGTCCTCTCTGGTAGACAATTATATTTGTTAGAAAGTGGAAGAAGGGACAAGGGGATCTCCTATTCTGGACCCAGTCCTCATTGATCAAGAGGAATTGATTGAAGAAGTGAAGATGAGCAAAATCTTGGGGGAAATTGACTACATTATCATTGAATTGTTGATGTTAATGAAAAAGGGGGAAAGAGAAAATCAGAAATGTACTGAACTTCAAAAGAGTAGGTTTTGTGAGCTGAAGTAGAAGATAATTCAGATCCAACAGCTCACTATTCTGAAATAGAAAAGTTGGGAAATTTTGCAAATAGGAGATACCAAAGACTTACTCACAAACAATTCCTATGTGGGGGAAGAATGGGAAACGTCTGAAGTATGGATACATAGAGACCACTTTAAAATCCTGAAAGGGGACCATATATGAAATGGAAAGAGAGGTATATAATCAAAGATGAATAAGAATCAATTTCCAGAATTTTTAGAAGTGTTTGTGAGGAAAACTAGAGTTCAGAATAAGATAAGGCTTGCAAAAAAAAATGTCCCAAACAATAAAAAAAAACTTTTTCAGATTAATTTAAGTGAATTCAACTCTCCAGAGCCAGATAAATGCTATCCTAGGGCATTGAGTAAACTAGAAGAGTTGATTGCAAACCACTAACTATAATATTTGAGAATTCCAGGAAAATTGGCAAAGTCCAAACAAAATGGAAAAGTGCAAATATTTTTTCTCTCTTGGAAAAACAGAAAAAAGGACTAGGAAATTACACAATTGTTAGCTTTGTTAGGCAAGTTCCTCAAACGGTTTATTAAAGAGTATATTTGTATTTGTATGGGAATTCAACAATTGACAAGATCTAGAATGGGTTTGGCAGAAAGAAGACATGATAGATTAACTTTATCGTTAGAAAAAAATGGAATTACTGGTACTTGTGTAACATACGAAGAATGCCATGGAAATAGAGTTCTGTTTTTAAATGATATCCTCTGTTGTGGAGCGGCGGTTACAAAGGGAGACGGAGCCAGGCTAAAGGCTAACAACTTTATTCTAACGAATAAAGGTCGCCGCGGCTGCCAAGGCTATCTGATAGCCAGCTGGCGGCGACAGCTGATGCCGTTTGACAGCTCCCTTTTATAGCCGGCTGTCAAATGGCATCAACCAATGGGAGCGATCGGCGCTCCTGCGTTGGCGGCGGACCGGAGGGAGGACTGCTGCTAGTCTTTGAACACAGCACTCCTTCCCCCTGGCCACGAGCATGCGTAGTCCAGCAGCCATGATGGCTGCTTTCACTCGCGGCCCGATCTTCGAGGTTCCTGAGGCTTGTCGGTGGCTGGTGCGTCTTGTTCTTCCCGGGCAGTGACTGGAACCTGCAGAGGGTCGCTGGCCATCCCTGGACTGCTTTCTGGCGACTGCTCAGGTGAGTCTTCCCACGGCGATCAGCTGGTTACGTTGTCGGGCGGCAGGTAGACTGGGTCCTTCGGCGGGTTGGCTGGCGGTGAGTAGACTGGCTCATCCGGCGGCGGGTAGACCGGAATTTCGGTGGCAGTCTTGTTCCAACGCCTCCTCAGCTGGTCTATGTGCCTTCTCCAAATCCAGCCATCTTCCAGAAGGATTCTATATGATCTGGGTCCTGCAACAAAGACTATCTGCCCTGGCAGCCATAAGGGGTGCCCCGCATAGTTCCTGGCATACACCTGGTCTTGCAGGGCGAATTCCCTGGCATGGCTGTCAGAGGCTAGTGGCATGCTGGGAGCGTAGTGGGGGTGCAACCTGTCCAGGGTGGTCCTGAGGCGCCTGCCCATTAATAGTTCAGCAGGGGACTTGGTGGAAGGGCACGGGGTGGCATGTTGTGTGAGTAGGTAAGTTGATAGTTTGGCGTGCCAGTCTGCCTGGCCCAGCTTGGCCAGAAGGAGTGGAATAACAACCTTAAGCCTCTTGAAGGTTTAGGGCATCTGGGTGGTTTTTTAAAATCCCCCCATTCATCATCCCAAGACAAAGGTTCAAAAATTGTTGGCCTTGCTGATTCCAGTGGTCTGGTTGTGCATTCTTTCACTCAGCTATAGGACTGAAGCACCACTAGTCATTTGTAAATGTCAAATATGCGACACAAGTAGGGCTGGGCAAGATGTGGTTGAAATGAAATCTAAGACAACTGGAATAGCTTAGACTTCATTTGAACTCAATTTGACATTTTAAAATTTCCATGAACAAGGGATCAAAAGTACTGGATGGTAAGACCTGTTACAACCTGGATCTGAGCCAACTCTGGATTAGAGAGGGTTGCTTGGAAGAGTTGCATAAAACAAACTTATTGGCCTCTCTAATCAACTGAAAAATGGAGTTGGCGGGCCCCTTTATTTCACTGAAAGGTCTGATAGACAATAAATCATAGTGAAAATCTACTTTGAAGTCTGAGAGGTGATGATAAAACACTGTAATTCCATTTCATTAGGATGGCCAATTAAAACCATATAACGTAGCTTGGTTTATAGCAAACCCAATTTGATAAAGAAAAACTATAGAATTTCTCAGATACATTTTGAAACTATAAAACTAAGAAGTAGAAATAATAAGAAATTCAGGACTTACATTTACATTTATTTAATTTGTCAATCACTTACAAAATACAGGTATAAGAATAAATATAGTTTTGAATACATGAGATAGATTCTTATCAGAAAAATAAAAAACAAAAGGACAGGGATGGTAGGCACGATTATAGGCCTCTTAGGAAGGGGTGAGGTCAATAGTAGACAGCCTAATGTTAAAGTTTTTGGGGTTTGGGGAAGAAACCACAGAGTCAGTGAGAGTATTCCGAACATTGACCACTCTGTTCCTGAAGTCGTATTTTCTGCAGTCAAGTTTGGTGTGGTTAACCTTGAATTTGTATCTGTTGTGTGCTCTTGTATTGTTATGATTGAAGCTGAAGTATTCATTTTCAGGTAGGACATTGCAATATATGATTTTATATACTATATTTAGATCGGACCGAAGGCGGTATAGTTCTAGATTTTCTAGGTCTAGAATTTCGAGTCTGGTGGCATAAGGTATTCTGCAATGAGTAGAGGAGCAGAGAACTCTTCTTGTGAAATATTTCTACACTTTTTCAATTATGTTAATATCAGATACATGATATGGGTTCCAGACTGATGGGCTGTATAGGTCTAGCAAATGTTTTGTATGCTCTAGTTAGTAGTGTGATACTACCAGAGAAGAAGCTACATAGGATTAGATTAACAGCTCTTAATGCCTTTTTGGCTATGTAGTTACAGTAGGCTCTAGCACTTAGATCATTTGAGATGAGTATTCTAAGGTCCTAGACAAAGTTTGGATCCTCAACAAGATCTTGACTATTTAGCTTGTATTTTATTTTCTTATTTTTTTCTGCCAATATGTAAGACAGAGCATTTATTTGTTGAGATTTGAAGTTGCCATTTGATTGACCATTCTGATACATAGTCAAGGTTTACATTTAATCTGCACAATTGAGTTATTAGTACTGTTTAAATATACCTCTTTTATATTATGATATTCAGAGAGAAGCAAGTCTGATTTGATCTGATTTTACTTTAATCAATGGCTTTAACTTTCACTAGCTGTAGTATATCTCAATAAAAATATATCAGTTTATATTTTGTTTTATTGGTGTATTGGTTTCAGGCTCCTTGAAGGACAGGGAGCTACTTCCTGCCTAAAAAGTGGTAGTGGTGTGTCTCTTCTTCAATAGGCCCTCCTTGGCTTGAACAATTTTCAATAGCTATTGACCAGTCTACAGTTTTCTGTTTCTGGGAAAGGTTGTTGAGAAGTCCACAATACATGAGAATCCTGAAGGATTATCTAGCCCCATTTCAGTTAGGTTTCAGGCCAGGGTATAGCGCTGAGGCAGTTTTGGTTGTGCTGTCCTTGGTTGTAGATGACCTTTATCAGAACTGGGACAGAGGTGGTAATCTATCCTTGTCGTCCTTGATCTCTCAATACCTTTTGATATCATTGTCCATAGCTTCTGAACCAGCTCTGTAGGATGGAGTTTAGAGGCACTTTTCTATAGTGGTTCTCTTCCTTTCTCTGTAACTCATTCCAATCAGGGTTGGGGGGATATGTCATTGCACAGACTCTCCTTTCTTGGTTGCTTTAGGGTTCTACTCTCTCTTTCCCCTCCTTTTCAGCATCTACATCAAACCACTGGGTGAGAATATCTGCCAGTTTGGTGTTCAGTATCATCAGTAAGTTAATGATATCCAAGTATATATTTTTATTCTGAGCCAGACAAGAGAGCCCATTGAAATTCTGTCCCAATGCCTGGAAGTTGTGCAAGTTTGGATGGGAGTAAGCATCTCTTACTCAATCCTACCAAAACCAAATGATTGTAAGTATTTAGGGTATCTAGATTCAGGGATGTTCCATTTCTGAATTTGCATTTCTCCTTTTAAGAGTGGTGTGCAATCTGGGTTTTTTTCCCTCAGGGCTCACAACTCCTATTCAATGCTCAGGTGAAAGTTGTGATCAGAAAGGCCTTTGTACTGCTTCTTCTGATGTGCCAATTGTTCTTTTTCCCTGACCGGGAGGAAATTACTGTAGTCTTGTGTTCACCACCCTCTACCTGATATGAAGTAGTGATGAAGATTGCACCCAAGTATGTTTTAGAGTAGATAAAGAAGCATTTTATGTACTCTAAAACATATTTGTGTGCAATCTTCATCACTGCTTCATATATGTGAAAGTAGTGAACACAAGACCACAGAAATAATGTCCAATCTAACATCCTTTTTATCATTAAGTAGTTCCAGAAAGTGCTTATTCTCTTTGCCAATGAGTCCTGATCAATCACATGAGGGAGGGATGTATGCATTTATTTCTAACCAAACTGATACCAGAGTGGATGTGTTGTGAATCATGATTCAAATTCTAATTGCATCATTTTATTTTATACTTATATTACATCATCACACAGAAATATATGAATGTCTGGAATTAATGTCACTAAGCAAATTTGATCTTTGCCCTCCTGCAAATGCATGCCTATGTGATGTTGATGTTAGTCATCAGACAATGTTAATGGGTCTCACTACCTTCTCCACTGATCACTGCTCATGATATTATTTCCTTGCTCATGATATTATTCAGTAATGTTTTGTGCAGATTTGTTTGTGAAACTGCTAATCTGTTCCTGTTTGAATTCCCATCCAAAGACCGCTATTGATATTTGTTAAAAATTGAGGTTACAGAGCCACATACAAGCCTGGAGTAATCTCTGTAGAAATTACTCCAATTCTCCTTAAGATCTTCCATAAAGTACCAAACAGTTTTGGGAAGGCACAATTTCTTGAGTTTTATCCCTGATTTTAGTGCCAAGCCAATTTACTCAACAACTTGTTTTGGTTTTTTTCCCCTATTTATACAGTTACCCTGCCTATAATACAAAAAACCCCTCTGATCAAACCCCAAGCCTTTTCCTTTTATTGTAAAGAGAAATGATTAATAATTCATTAAGAGGAAAGGAAAGAAGCAGTTTTCTCAAAAAAATAATCACCTACCATCACTCAACTAGTTATCCATTAATGGGTTTTCTAGTAAACATATTAAGATATTGAAATATCTGAGCATTTCATTTCAGTGACTGAAAATGTGAAAAGAAACACTAAGAATAATTTCTCTCAGAGCCCATAGATTTGCAAATTCCATTTTGAAATTTTAATGGTAGCAATTATACACTGGCTGCAATGAATATCTTTAGATGAAATGTAATTAGCCATCTGCTAAACACAATGCAGATTCATAATCCCTATGAATCAATCTTTTTAGCAGTAATACATTCTACATTTTAAAGAATTTTTTTGTGAGTCTCTTGGTGTCTTTCCAATACTTTATTATACTTGGAAACTGGAATAAGCTCTATCGAGTCTTGTAACTCAGCTACCTCAATTTTGGACAAATTACTCTTTATTAATAGTTTCCTAGCTTTCCTGACCTTGCAGCATAATTACATATTAGCATAGCATAGTTTCAGATATAAAATCACTTCAATATTTAACCATACTGATCTTCCAGAAGGCCTCACTGGAACTGAAGCAACAGATGTTTAATAATGATCTCAAGAGCAATCTGAGCACAAATCCCTTATTGCTTGGAATAGTTTGACAGGAAAACCATTCCCCAATGCCAGTTTTTGCTCAGATTTAATGCCCATCCCATTGATCGGCTTTCCCCATTGCCATACCCAGTACACCAATCTCTAAATTATTAGAGGAAAATGTTAGTGCCCATCTATGCAAGACTTCAAAGGATAATTAGAACTGCAGAACAGACAATTAATACCAATCTGCCTTCCATTGAGGACCTGTATACTGCATGAGCCAAAAAGAGGGCTGTGAAAATATTTACAGAACCCTCACATCCTGGACATAAACTGTTTCAATTCCTACCCTCAAAACGATGCTATAGAGCACTGCACACTAGAAAAATTAGACACAAGAGCAGTTTTTTTTTCTGAACACCATCACTTTGCTAAACAAATAATTTCCTCAACACTGTTAAACTATTTACTAAGTCTGCATTACTATTACTATTAATCTTCTCATTGTTCCTATCACCCATCTCTTCCTACTTATGACTGTATGACTGGAACTTTGTTGCTTGTATCTTTACAATTTATATTGTTTCCTAGTATGATTTGATTGCTTATTTGTACCCTATGAATATCATTAAGTGTTGTACCTTATGATTCTTGACAAATGTATATTTTCTTTAATGTACACTGAGTGCATATGCACCAAAGACAAATTTCTTGTTGTCCAATCACACTTGGCCCAAAAAGATTTGATTGATTGATTGATTGATTGAACATATATTCCCTTATTCAGCAGTTGAAATAGAAGGCTTCACACCTGCTGCTGTACATGCCATTTTCATTAGGTCTGGTGGGTAAATCTAATGTTACTCCTTATAAAGAACAGCTATGATAATTTGGAAGAAAATAATTTTTTCTCTTTTTTAAATGATAGAGCTCTGATCTCCAGAATGAGTCAAATATTTATTCTGTCACAATTTCTAGTCTTGTTTAAATATTGTAGCTACTTTGTTAATGTTATATCCATGTGTGCATTTTTGTGGGTGTGTTTTTCCCCTCCACTATAATTAGAATCCTGAAATTGCTAGCAAAGATGTAAAATCGTTTTCTTTGTCTCTTTATAACTCAAAGGTGACCAAGATGCTGGCTGTGGTGGTGATTCTCTTTGCCCTTCTGTGGATGCCGTACCGTACCTTAGTGGTAGTCAACTCTTTCATGGACCCTCCTTACCTGAACAGCTGGTTTGTTCTCTTCTGTAGACTCTGTATTTACCTGAACAGTGCTATCAATCCAGTCATTTATAACTTGATGTCCCAAAAATTTAGAGCTGCCTTCCGAAAGTTATGCAAATGCGAGCAGAAGAGAACTGAAATTGCTACACAGTTTAACACCCCTGTCTTCTACAGCACAATGAAAGACTATTCTCATGACAGTTTGGATCATAATGTAACAGAACAAGAAGATCTCAATGGCTGCCCTCCAATAGTCAGGAAAAAGTTAATCTTTCCAAGTAAACATGGCACATAATCACTGTCTTTGGTTGCAGAAACCGTCAATGTGGATCATTTTAGGAATTATCTGATCAGCATGCTAAAGATCTAATATTCTTTTTTTCTGCATTTGGATGTAATATTTTCATAAAGTTATCTACATTATCTGTATTTTAATGCTAACCTGAGTTCACCTGTGTCACATATTAGTTGTGGCTAAAATTTGTTGTGGTACAATGAAATCTCTCACTTGGTGTCAAGTAGCCTTGTCTGAACAATACTTTCTCAGAATAGTCATGTGTGCAATCCACTGGATACACTCTATCCATTGTATTCCCACCAACACAAACTTACTGTTCTCCATGCTTTTAGAAGAAGAGGATCTGGAATGAGAAGCTCCTTCATTTAAAACTTTTCTCCTGGATCAGGAAGAGAGGCATTTATGGGATGAAAGGCTAGACAAAGAAACCTCTCTATCTTTCTTTGGGGCCTTATGGAAATAATTGGACTAGATTGGATCTATGAGCTTCAAATATCCCTTGTCTATTCTAAAATCTGGTTGAAGTAGGGAAATATCTCACTAATGAAAGTGACAGATATTCTTGCGGAAGAAATGGAGACAAAGAAAATTTCCATGAATAAGTCTAAATCTTCTAAAATGACTCTCTAAGTTTCATGCACTAGTTTAAACAATAAATTATGTACAGTATCTTGCTGGCTCAAGTGAAATTCGGCATATGGAGCCTTTCTAGGACTTTCCATGGTGTCTGTTGGCTACTACGGCTGCTTTTACAGGACATGCTCTAGAGATAGGGGACAGGCTTCCTTGCTGTTAAAATAGAATCAGTGGAAAGATACTGCCTTTTCATTCAATGGAATTAAGGTAATCTAATTTGATACTTCTGCATTGACACTTGTTCTCCAATTCTTCAGGTTAGAGATTATCCCAGGAAATATTGAGAATTGAATCTACAATATTTTGCATGTCAATATGTGTTTTACCACTTAGCTAATTGTTTACTGTCTAGTTTATTATGAATGTGAGGAGGCATTTGAAAGTATATTATTAATTTTCATAGGTAAAAGTGAAGTGTAAGCAGTTTGGGAAATCTGAAAACTTGATGTCCAAAACTCTGAGAATCCAGATTAGGAAATACTCTGATAGAAAAGCCCAGCCACTGCATATATAACACGAATAACATATTACAAGGTGCTGGAAATAACTGAAATATTGTCCCATGTGTAGATCTGGTTATACCTGTGTTATTCCTCCTCCCCCCAAGCTAACATATATTTAAATATTCAGTGGATGAGCAGCACTATTCCAGAGCTTTCAAATTAACTTTGGCTCTGTTTTTCTTTACAAAAGAGCCTAAGAAGTTTAGTTGAACAACATTAACTTTGTTCAATTATAGCAGAAACCTTAATTTGATTTTCTTAGTAGAATTCCTAAAATAATTCTTGCTTCTGTTCTATTCCTTTTCTTAATCATTAACTATAATCACATTCTACTATATTTACCCCTTCATATAAATGACAGAAATCCTCAAGAGCATAATAAAGAAGATTAACATTTCATTTCCATACTCTGAAATGATGCACCTCTAACAGTATAAACATTCAGCAATAGTGATTAAATGTCATACTCCTTTGGTGGTACAAAATCAGTTCCAGTTTAGATTTTGATAAATTGATTTTGCTTGACCTTGTTTGTGATTTTTTTTTTTCTCTTCCAGAATGCAAGAACTGCTACATCTCTGGAATTCCAACTATGGCCCATTCTTCTTCACAGTGTTTCTATTAATTTGTGATGTGAAGTTATTTGGATCCAAAGTGATGGGAAAAAGTGTACTTCAGCAAAAGAGATGCTGATAGGGCCCTCAAGATCACTGCAACTCAAACATCTATTTTCCTGGCCTCACTCAGCTAAAGAATAGCAAATGAATACTGGATCATAGACACCTTTTTCACTTCAGATCCAAATAGCTGTATACCAGTAGTTTAATAATATACATTTGGGGAATCAGATGCTGTTCCTGTTTGGCTGAACAGCCCTTTTGAATATCTAATTTAATATGTAGTTCTAGGAAAGTCTGCATTGTATGATGTGTATCAATGGAATTGTAGCCTATTTTACATCTGATGCACAGATATCTTGGAAATCAGACCAGTGAAGGTTCATGTTTGTTTCAAAGACCATTAACCTATCATTAGTTCTAAGCTACAATTTGGCATCAATGGGAGTCACTCTAGAACTTAAATATAAACAATAATGTTCCTGTGGTAAATTTCAAAATGTAGTTTCAATGTCTCTACTTTAGCTTGTGGATGGTGGATGGTGAAGGACTGGTTGTAATATGACTAAAGGTTTTCTTGTGACTTGAAGATCCTTAGTTATAATAAGTTCATCGCACAATCCATCTCTAACTATTTTCTATATTTCCAAGCAATTAGTGGCAGTAGACTTTTACTGTATTTGAAAATTGAAGATATCTGAAAAAACAGCCTGCAACAACTCAGTTACTGTGACCAGTAATTTTACCATTACTAGCTCTAATGATCTTCAGTGATTTATCTGTCAATGGTATAACTACCAGTACTTCTTTTTGTCTAATAATGATATGAAGAACAATAAGAATAACACATTCCTGGAGGTTTCCGGTTCCGCGTGGCTTTGGTGGCAGCAGGAATTCGCGACTGTTTGCGATTCCTACTGTGCTTGCCACCGAGGTACCCCCGATCTAAATGGGTCAGGGGGATATGGCTGCCCCGTAGAGGCAGCCGAAGAGAGAGGGGAGCCGGACAGGGGGTTGGGGGTGTCGCAGACCCCCTCCTCGTCCAGAAAAACCCCTTTTTCCCAAGGTGGTGGAGCGGCGGTCAGCAATGGCCACCACGAAGAAGCCTGCAACCGGGTAAGATCGTGCTGGAGGAAGCAAGAAAAGTGAAAGTGCTGGCTGAGCCGGGTCAATCAACATCTTTTAAACTCGCTGGAACTGAACTGTCTGAACTGCTGGAGGATACATTTTATCCCTAAGAAGATCGGAAAGTGGCGGAGAAGCTGTTAAAGGGAACTTTTTTTTTTCTTCACTCTCCCACAGCAGATGAAGATTTGAAATTTGTTTGGGCACTGAAGGTGAACTATTTTGAAAGTTGAAGTTCTTGGACATTGGATTTAAATAAGAAATTGGAAAACCCTTATTAGAGGTATGAATTTCTGATCATTTAAAAATTGATGTTGCAAGTGGGAAGGGAGAGGAAAAAAATTGGAGCAGAAGTGGAAAAAGGAGGAGATTGCCTAGAATCCCAACGAAAGATATATGGTAATTGGACCTCTTTGATTAAACAGTAACCCCAGAAAGAGAAATAGAAGAAGGAAGAAAAGTATTAATTTTTGGAACTTTTTTTGAATTATTTTTGATTAAAAATACTTGGGTGGTTGTTTTGGGAAAAGTTTCTCTTTTCATGATGGCATCGCTGGTGGATGAACTAAAGACTGAATATCAAAAATATAAAAAGGAAGAACAAGATGAAAAAAATACTTTGGGCACTTTATTTCAATTTTTAGAAATGGCGTTATGTACTTATGAAAAGTTGACTACGCAGCAGAATGACTGGGACAAAGAAGAAGAGGAACAAGAAGCCATCTTTGATGAACAATGGGTTTTTTCTGGGGAGGAGGAGAAAGAGGATAAGAAAAAGGGGATTTTAAGGTTTGAAAAAACAACCAAAAAAGAGAAAAATGAGAGGAAAGGTGGATGCAAGGTTAGAAAGCAATGGAAAGGGAGTAAGAAAAGGGAGGAGGAGAGACAAAGGGGTAAAAAGGGCAAGGAGAAGAATAAGCAAGAGAGAAAGGGGGGGAGGAGAAGCCTCAATGGTGGGAAGCAAGATCTAAAGAAAAAAAGCTTATTTAGAGATAATAGGTGGATCTAATTAAGGATAGAAGGGGGATTCTGGAAGGTACATAAGATTGTGTCTTTATATGTGTATCTAGAGTAAAATGCTTAAGATATAAATGAGTATTAATATATATGATTAGTTTTTTTTAATGATATGGATAGTGCTTATATGGGATTTTATTTAGTTATTGCTGGGTTTTTACCTTCTTTATAAAATTTATTGTGTAATTTTAGAATGTATTAAACAGAATCCCAAGATAAATTAAGTGTTATATGAAGTACTTTTAACTTAGGGTAATGAGTTAAAGGCGTCACTCCAATTAGTGTATAGGAGAAGTATAGTAAAAGAAAAAAGATGAATGGATAGCTGGAAATAGAACAGACAAAGAATGTTATTGAAAATGGTAATAAGATATGGAAGGATATATAAAGTGAATATGATGTGTAAATTTCGTCTGTGTGAAGAGTTTTAACTCGGGATCAAGCAGCTTTCAGAAAATATGCTTTAGGTTTTGTTATGTTTTTTGTGTTTTGTATGTTGATAAAAGGCAATAAAATTTCAATTAGCAAGAAATAATTTGGTTGAAAAAGAGAAGTTGGGATAAGATATGAAGTTAAATAGATAAAGTAAATATTGCTATTATAATTTGGAATCATTATGTTCTATTGGTTTTCTTCTTTAATTATTATTATTATTATTATTATTATTATTATTATTATTATTATTATTATTATTATTATTATTATTATAAAAGAATTTATAAGCTGTTATGCCTTGATTGTTTGTGCACTGTTTTTGTAAAATTAATAAAATTTGTTTAAAAAAAAAAAGAATAATACATTCCTGGTTGCTAAAAGTGCTTTAAGATTTTGACTTAGTGGTGGTAATTGGACAGATAGTTTTGCATGACCTCTATAT
Organism: Hydrophis major; assembly: GCA_033807585.1. Taxonomy (NCBI): domain Eukaryota; kingdom Metazoa; phylum Chordata; class Lepidosauria; order Squamata; family Elapidae; genus Hydrophis; species Hydrophis major. The sequence continues at coordinate 236,062,828 of CM066330.1, read as the reverse complement.
TTAGTGATGCTATCATGATTTTTCAAAAGTATTTATTGTATCTCAGCTAAATACTAATTGCACCATATTCCTGTAACATTATTCATCTTCTCTTTGCAAGCTGGATGCATATGATGGCAACTATTTTACATAAATTCTCTATAGTTCTGAACCAGAAATAGTGATGTGCTATGTATGTCAAACAGACCAATTACAAATGGGGTCTGAAATTTGCTTGAAAGTAATGATTTCTGCTGAATACCTGAAAGTTTTTATCAGTTAAACTTATTAAGATATTGAAATATCTTATCATTTCAGCAATCTGGAAAGGAGCACTAATAGTAATTTCTTTCTGGGTCCACAGACTTGCATATGTCTAGCAACAACAATAACAATGGCAGTTTGGTTAAGGTACTGGTTTAGAAACCAGAAGATTGTGAGTTCTGCTTTAAACATGAAAAACTGGGTGACTTTGAGCTAGTCCCTGTCCCTGTCTCTCTTTCTGTCTCTCTGTCTCTGTGTTATTATATCTGTCGTGTCCGCAAAATGACGCCAGGAGTCGGTGATTTCATGCAATGCTCTTTATTTGAAAGATTGGAACTGAACCAGCGAAAGGAAAAAAGTCCGCGGCTTTTATTCCTTTCGCCGTGGCGGCCGCAGCCAATGGCAGCGCTTCGAATCTCCCGCGCTCTGAACGAGCCAATTGCGGGAGATTCTTAACGAGCCAATCGGCGCGGCTCGCCTGACCAATTAGAAAGCCCCGCGCTTTGGCCAATCAAAGCGTGGGGATTTCGAGTATGTAAATTAGGACAGAACACCCCTCCCCTCTTGGTTTAGTCCTTACGTTGCGTAGTCACGTAGGTAGGCGGGGCTCCGTCTGGTCCTACTTGACCTGCGCAACTCAGTCGTAAGCGGGATCCCGGCCTGTTCGGTCGGGTTTTTGGTTGCTCCTGTTCCTGTGCGAACCGGCTGGTCGATCGGGCCGGTTCTTTCTCCGTGGCTCCCACCTGGGCCCTCCGGGTTGGTTGAGCTACGGGTTTCGCCGCTCCCGCTCGGTCTTTCCAGGTCGGTCGAGCTGGCTTGGCTGTCCTTATTCGGCAAGGGGTCGCGATGGCTGCGTCTCGGTAAGTACTGCTGGTTTATTTTGTCTTGTAATCGGTCACCCGGGTATTCCCTCCCCCCTCGGTTTGCATTTTGGGAGGTGGGTTCGTTTGCTGTCCTCGACCTAAGTTGGTCGATGTGTCGTTTCCACGCTCGGCCGGCCGTCGTTTGAAGCCGGTATGAGCGTGGGCCTGTGGTTTGGGTGATGACGGCTGGGATCCATAGGGGGTCCCCCGTGAGGTTTTTGGCATATACGAGGTCCCCGGGTGCGAACGTTCGGTACTTCGTGCTTGAGTCTGGGGGCCGCTCCGGGTTATACGTAGGGTGTAACCTGTCGAGTGGGGACCTCAGCTTTCTACCCATTAGTAGTTCGGCTGGGCTTTTGTTGGTAGTGGTATTCGGGGTTATGTGTTGTGTAAAGAGAAGTCTGTTGATTTTCTCTTGGATCTCCCCATGGTCCATTTTCCGGATGGTTTTTTTGGTAAATTGGACCATCCGTTCCGCCCTACTGTTCGCCGCCGGATGCGCCGGTGCTGTTAGTGTGTGGCGGATGCCCCTTTCTGCCAGGAACTTCTCGAACTCCAGGGAGGTAAACTGAGGCCCGTTGTCAGAGACGACGACGTCTGGGAGGCCGTGCGTTGCAAAGAGTTTGCAAAGTTCTTTGGTCACGGCCTCCGTGGTTGTTGTCTTCATGTCGCTTACCTCCAGCCAGTTGGAGTAAGCGTCAACTGTTATGAGGAAGGTGTGTCCATTCGTGGGTCCGGCGAAGTCTAAATGGATTCTGGACCAGGGTCCCCTTGGTGTTTCCCACTCCAGGATGGGCGCTGCGGGTGGGCTGGGCCTAGTCTCCTGGCATCGCTGGCACCTAGCAACCCAGGCCTCTATCTGCTTGTCCATCCCTGGCCACCAAGCGTAACTTCTGGCCAGGGCTTTAGTTCTTACGATGCCAGGGTGCCCCTCGTGCAACATTTCCAAAACCTTCCCCTGTAGTCTGTCCGGAATGACCACCCTGTCACCCCATAAGATGCACCCCTTAAGCAACGAGAGTTCGGTTTGGCGGTTCCGAAACATCTTGACGGACTCGTCGTTGTCTTTTTCCAGCCACCCTTTTTCTACCCAATGCAAAACCCGCGCCAGACGCCTGTCTTTATTAGTTTCCCGGGCAATGTCTGACGCGGTTATGGGTAGGTTGGGTAGGGTCTCGATGCTGAGGGTGGTCGTCGTTGGTGCTGGGTCAGAGTCGGATTCCGGTAGCGGCGAGCGGCTCAATGTGTCCGCATGCGAGATCGTCTTACCCGGTCTGTGTATGAGTTCGTAGTTGTAGGCCGCCAGGAACTCGGACCACCTTGTCATTCGGGGAGACAGAATGTTCGGGGTGGCCCGGTTTCCTGCAAGGATGCCCAGCAACGGCTTATGGTCCGTTATAATGGTGAAAGGTCGGCCATAGAGATATTCATGGAACCGTTTTATGGCGGCAACTATAGCCAGAGCCTCTTTGTCCAGTTGGCTATAGTTCCGCTCTGGTTTGGTTAGGGTCCTCGAAAAGAAAGCGATGGGTGCTTCTTTTCTGTCAGGAAGGGTATGGCTGAGGACGGCGCCGACGCCGAAGGGTGATGCGTCGCAAGTGACGGCCAGAGGTAGGGTATCGTTGAATTGTATGAGGACGGCGTCGGAGGTGAGGAGGTCTTTAGTTTTTTGGAAGGCGGCTTGCTCCCGTTTCCCCCAAGTCCAGGTCGCCGCCTTGTCCAGGAGCCTATGCAAAGGCTCCGCCGCCGTTGCCTTTTGGGGTAGGAAAACATTGTAAAAGTTCAGTAATCCCAAGAATGCTTGTAGCTCAGTCTTTGATTTAGGGGTGGGGGCCTCTTTGATGGCCTTGATTTTCTTACTTGTGGGGTAAATGCCGTGCCGGTCTAGGAGGTAGCCCAAGAATTCCACTCGTTCCGTGCACAGTTGGCATTTCTCCCTTTTTACTTTAAGTCCCGTTTCTTTAAATTTAGTTAGGACCTCTCTTAGTCGGCTTTCTAGTTCGGCTTGGTTGGGCGCTGACACTAGAACGTCATCGAAATAAGGTACCACCCCCTTGATGCCTTGCAACAACCTCTCCATCAGGCTCTGAAAGATGCCTGGTGCCACGCTGACTCCGAATTGGAGTCGGTTGCACTTGAAAGCCCCCCGGTGGGTAACGATGGTCTGGGCTTCCGCCGTTTGCTCGTCGACCGGCAACTGTTGGTATGCCTGGGCGAGATCGAGCTTGGCAAAGACTCTGCCCCCTCCCAGTGAGTGCAGTAGGTGTTGCACTATTGGGACAGGGTAGGCGCTTTGTTGTAGCGTGCCATTTAGGGTGGCCTTATAGTCCCCACAGATCCTCACCGACCCGTCTGGCTTGACCGGGGTGACTATGGGGGTCTCCCACCGGGCATGGTCTATGGGCTGCAATACCCCCTGTTTGACGAGCTTATCAATTTGCTCGTCTATTTTAGGTTTTAGGGCGAATGGCACCCGCTTAGGTTTCAGTCGTTTGGGGGGGACGCTAGGGTCTAGGTCGAACGAGATAAGGGGCCCCTGGTACTTGCCCAGGCTTCCGTCGAAGACTTCTCGGAACTCCTGGGCTAGTCGCTGTTCCCAACCGTTGTCGGCGACGTGGTTGACTCCCGTTAGAGTGATGTCGAGCGGGGTGAACCATTGTAGTCCCAGCAGGCTTGGGCGGTCGCGATCGATGATCGTGAGGGGGAGTTGTTCGGTGCGCCCCTTATATGTCACGTTAAAGTTTTTGGTGCCAACTACCGGGATGAGGTTTCCCTGGTAGTCCTTTACAATAAGTTTTTGGCTGTCTATGTTCCTCCTTTGGAGGGTAGGCACCAACCGTTTTATCTCGTGCCATGCAATCATGGAGAGGTAGGACCCGGAGTCTACCTCCATTTTGCACGGCTGGCCCTCGATGTGAACCTCGACGTGGATTTTTCGGGTGTCGTCGGTGATGGCGTGGCCGATGGTTACCGTCTGGTGGGTCTCCTCTCTCCGCCGGTTGTCGCCGCCTCTCGAGGATCGTCCGGTCCGGTCCCATCGGCTGTCCGAGTGGCGATCTCTGGGCCGGGGCGGTGAGCTTTCCCTTCTCCAGTCGTTTTGGTCCCATCGAGGTGGACTGCAGTTTTTCTTCTGGCGGCAAACCCGGGCGATGTGCCCCTTTTTGTCGCAATGCCGGCAGAGGGAATCGAAAAACCGGCATTCCGACCTGGGGTGGTCGCCGCCGCAACCGGCACAGTTGGTCCTCGACCTACGACCTCTCCGGTTCCGTTGGTCGCGCCCCGTCTGAAGTCGATGTATGTCTTCTTCGTCTTCGGACGTGCTGGATGCAGAGTGGAAATCGCCGTGGTGTGTGGTTGTTTCGGTTTTTCGTTCGGTCGACCTTGCCGGGTTGTTGTTTCCGCTGCGGTCCTTCGTGTCAGGTTTGCGCATGCTATCGGCGGAAGTACGGGTTGCTTCTGCGGCTGCGGCTGCGGTGAGGGCGTCTGCTAAACTGATGTTGCCCTTAGCCATCAGCCGGCTCTGGAGCGCGGGGTCCCACAGACCGAGCACGAATCGGTCTCTCAGGAGGTTGTTCAGGTTATCAAACTCGCAGAGCCCCCCTAGGCGCCGCAGCTCGGCGACGAAGTCGCTCAATTTCTCACCCGGTCTCTGGTCCCGCCGGTAGAATTCGTTGCGCCGGATCAGGATGGGGACCTCAGGAGCGTAATGACGCCAAAGGATAGGTTCGAGGACGTCCCAGTCCATGGCGGTTGCGTCGGCGGGCTTGGCCAATGCTTTGGCCATCTGGAAAACTTCGGTTCCGCAATGGGTGAGGAAGACGGCGCGTTTTAGCGGGCCCGAGGCGTCCTTCATGCCGGTGCACTCGAGGTACATGCGGAAACGGTCGGAGAACGATTCCCAGTCCTCGGTGGCGGGGTTGAAGGGGGCGGGCGGTGCGATTTTTGCCATCTCGGTGCTTTGTCTGGCTTCCGTCGGACACGGGGTTCGGTTCAGGGTCTGGATCCCATCCTCGTCGCCAGTGTCGTGTCCGCAAAATGACGCCAGGAGTCGGTGATTTCATGCAATGCTCTTTATTTGAAAGATTGGAACCGAACCGGCGAAAGGAAAAAAGTCCGCGGCTTTTATTCCTTTCGCCGCGGCGGCCGCGGCCAATGGCAGCACTTCGAATCTCCCGCGCTCTGAACGAGCCAATTGCAGGAGATTCTTAACGAGCCAATCGGCGTGGCTCGCCTGACCAATTAGAAAGCCCCGCGCTTTGGCCAATCAAAGCGCGGGGATTTCGAGTATGTAAATTAGGACAGAACAATATCGGTCTATTATTGTAGAGAAAATAGGAGGTGGGCATTTGGACATGTTTGGTACCTTGAGTTATATATGACAAAAGTGCAATAAAAATACAATAGTAATAATTCCTGTCACAATCAGTGGATCAATATTGGGTTATTAGGGGAAAAAAGTACACCTGCATTTGCAGGAAAACCTTAGGAAGAAATAATAAAAATGCCCAATATAGTCTAAACATCTTGCTAACTGTGCAACTAATTATAATAATAATCTTATTATTCACCTGAAAGTTAAAATACATCTGTGATCTCTAGTATCTCAATGGTACTTAGTTCAATTTTATATTCTTTGGAATATATAAGGGCAAACAATTACTTCAGGTCTATAGTCGGGAAGATTCAGATTAAACAGCTAGTTTGAAAAGTACAGATGTGTTTATACTGTTATATGAAGTATAAACCCAAGTTTCTTAGCTTGGGCTGACTTTCTGAAGGAATAAGCTATAGACTTCTGTTTTCAGTCATAATCTTGAGGCAATGCACTATCTGTTCTGGATACTGCATGCTGCTGGATACAAAACACAAATATGGTAGATATCACAGAATGCAGCATTGGGGCTAAAGCTAAAAATCATCTGATTTTTCCTAAAAGCTTCATCTTGCAAATATCCTGAAAGCTTCCATCATATACTATATGATTGCCAAATGGAATCTCTTTTATACGATTTATTTAAAAGACAAAGGACTTCTACTCATTGTGGCAAATCTTTTAAATAATTGGAACATAGCCCTGAATTTATGTATTCAGGAAGGCTAATTCGTAAATCAGCTTCCAAATTTTTTGTGTTTGGACTTATACCATTTATATGTGATGGGATGTTTGATACATATGATTTTTTTCTGCATTCAATTTTCTTTTGGCAGGACTATAGGCAGTCTTTGGTCTTCAATATCTTTAATAAGACTGTAAACTAAAAAATTTCTTGATAAATGTTGAAAAGCCCAGCAGATATTCTAGCTGTTAATTCCATTTGGAACTATTAGGGAAAAAAGTAGGACTATGTGATTGGCTTCCTTTTGTGGTCGTTTTCCTTCTAAAGGGTTATTTGGGTGGTTGGAGCTTTTATAAACTTCCCCCATTCCTACTAGGTTCCTCAATCTGGTCCTTGATCATCTTTACAACACCTTCTAAGATTATAGATGATAGAAGTTTAAATCTGTAGTTTTTGAGATAGAGTTCTGTCAAAGTGCCTGCCTGTACACATTTATTTCTGCTCTCTGAAAACTCAGATACCATTTTTCTGATGCACATGATATAGATCTCAATGTATTTCCTATGTTACCAGGATCTTTGGTGAAAATAAGCCATCTAACTGACCCAAATCTCCATACTTTTTAGGAAAGATTCATCATTTCCCTTTAGTCTAAGAATAAGATAACAGAAGAACCTCTGCTTTCAAGCAGGACATTCAGAAGACCTAATAAAACCAAAGGCTTCCAGTGAAGATCTTTATTTGTCAGACTGCAAGGTACACATTTCATTCAGAGATTCCCAAAACTGCTGGATGGTTTAGAGTTCTAATATCATGTTTGTTATTAATAAAATGGCCTGAAGCTTTCACACTAACCTATAGTCTATTATTTACAACAGAGTATTATAAAATTTATTTACAATAACAATGTGTTTTACAGTTAGTAGAAACCATCTTCTTCCACCCCTCAAGTCCTACTTCTGTTCTTCAAGGGGTCATTCCCTACCATGAAAGATGATGGCAATTCTTTCTCCTAGAGAAAGTCACCTAGTGAGAGGTCTAATTTCTTTCTAGTAGGTGCTTTTTTGCTTTTGTTATGATTTGCAGCTGGAATCCTTTCCCATTTTTCCCAAGAAAGAGCATAATTTGGCTTCCTTCTCATTGCTTATGATGTGGCTCCTGCTGCTTTCTTCTTCTCCACTAGCATTTTCTAGTAGTGGATAAAGGGCATTGCCCTGACCTTCATTCTGTAAATAGCTCATATAGAGTAACAATCTTGGCATGCTAGGGTAAGAGGTGAACAGGCTGAGCAGTATTTACTCCTTACTTCAATGACTGCAACTGATGTGAACCTTGACAGATCTGCCTTCTGGATCAGTGAAATGGGCTTCACCTGTTCATCATATTTCATGGTTTGGGAGTCCAGAGTATTCAGGAAATAAAGGTGGTACTTTAGCTTGATGCTTTACAATATGCCAGCTACCCATTTCTTAATGTAAACAGCCAGACAAACGTAAAAAAAATATCTGGAAGCACATTGACACCCTGGACACAATCTTGAGAATCCAAGTCCTAAAACTAGCTCTGAAGTAGTCTAGAGTTCTATGGTGTGTATTGAGAAGCAAGGGGGGGGGGAAGCAATTGCTTGCAATTCTTTTTATATATACAGCCACCTGGGATTTTGAACTGATTTGCACATTTGTGCCCATTTATGGAGATTTCTTGCACTCTATTGACAAGCTGAAGAAAAGGAAGCAAAACACGTGGAGAAGAAGTAAGTCTTTAAGCCAAGCTGCACTAAATTATAAGTCATTCATCCCCCCTCCCCCCAAAAAAGTAGAAAATCATTATGTAACAGAGCACATTGAAAATATTAAATTTGATAATTGATTGTTTTAAAAACCAATGGGAATTAAATCAGAGCTGACTAAATCAAATAGATTTCAATTGGGCTACTCACAGAAAACTGTGTCACACTGTGTTTGTCTGCATCTGCTTATTATGAGAACTAATTTGGTCCAACAATTAAGGCACTAGACTAGAAACCAAGACACTGAGTTCTAGTCCTGCTTTAGGCATGAAAGCCAACTGGGTGACTTTGGGCAAATCATTGTCTTGTTACTTCACAGGTTGTGGGGTTGTTTTGTAAAAAATGGGAGGAGGACGGAGTATTTGTAATGTTTGTTTTTTTGAATTATTTAGAAAAATAAAGATGGAATATAAATAAATAAGCCTTTTTAAAAAGGAGACTCATGAAGACTCCCAAACTTTTGGGTTAACAGTATCAATCCGAGACATGCTGATTCAGCTGAAGGCAACTAGATACCCTTTTCCTGTTTTGAGGCATTCTCACACTTTCACATTGAGTAATATAAATATGGCTTGCATCTGGCAATTCTTACCTAACCATTGTGCATGTTTGAAATGTGATGTTCTGTTTATAGCTGTATGATTTTTTTTTGGCCCAGCACCTATGTAATTTATATCACTAAGGCACACAAAATTATAGATTATGTAATTTTTCTTAATAGTTGTTGATAGCCACTAAAGCAAAATAAATTTTTAAATAACCACAGTAACAACTTGGGCATGTCACTTCATGTTATTATGAAATTTATGTTCATTAATTTGAAGTTATCTTTTAATTGGATACTATCACCAGTTATTGAATATAGGAGGGGAAATGAATGGCTAAAACACTTGTTGAAGCCGCAGGGGTTATGACCAGGAACAGTAGCACCAGGCAAAGTGCTGGATTGATTTTGGCCCCATCCATGTTATCTCTGATTTGGAATTTATGAATAGGCAAAATAGTACAATTCAACAGCCAGTGCAAAGCATGTTCAAGTACAATGGAATTAACTGAGATGACTAGAATGCCTGAGAACTGCTGAGCACATTAAAATGATATGTCTATAAAATAGCTGTCTTCCAAAAGCAGAAAAGCCATTTCTGCAGCTTGCCGTTCAACTGCTACTCCATTTTATTCCTCTAAAAAAACAAATATAGGTAGTATTTGACTTATAGTGATTTGTTTAGTGACTTTGAAGTTACAATGGCTCTTGATCACAATGATTTACAATCAATCCCTTGATTACCACTGTCACCACATCCCCACAGTCATGTAAACAAAATACATCTGCTTGACAACCGGCATGAATTTAAGACAGTTGCAGTGTTCTGGGACCATGTAATCTCCATGGTTAAAAAAGGTCATAGATTTGGGCACAATTTACTTAAGAACTGCCTTGCTTAGCAATCAGAGATAATTGTGCAGATACTGTATGCCTTAACAGGTATATTGCTTAATTTTACCAATTTCAGAGTGAAAATAGCTATGCTGGACTAATGTGTTCTTGCAAAACACATTAATGTGTTCTTGCAAAACACATTAATGTGTTCTTGCAAAACACATTTATTAAAAAACATTTCCTCAACTTTTAAAATTGATGGAGGCAACAGGTTAAAATACTGAATCTACTAGACAGGTAGCTTCATGTATAAGAACGTTTTGTTTGCAGCTTTGTCCATCTAAAGACATGGTTGTGTAATTGTAACAGAAATACTATACAGTTTGGGTAAAAGAGAGAAGTATTGTGAACATTTGCATCATTTCCACAACTATGAGGAGATTTATGTGAAAGTCATGCTTGTGGTTGCCTGTTGAGAAACATTATACTTACTGAAAACAAAGACAATTCCACATCTGACTCTTGATTGGCTGGGAACACTTTACGAAGAAGTAGTAACCAGTGAATAAATTTGCAAGAGGAAAAATAATACAAAACCCCCATCAATTTATGATGATTTGTTCAATGATCATTTGAAGTCATGATGGTGTTGAAGAATGTACCCAGACTTACGGCCATTGCAGCACCCTTGTGGTCATGTGATAAAAGTTTGGGCCCTTGGCAACTGCCCTCATCCATCTTCCCCCCACCCCCAGTTCTATGCTTTTATGGCTCTTGCCACCCTGTGACCATCACTATGTTCTTGCTCATGCTGCTGCTGAGATGCACCAAAAGAGAAAAAGAAAGGAGAGAGAGAGAAAGAGAAGAAATAGAGAGAGAGAAGAAAGAAAGAAAGAAAGAAAGAAAGAAAGAAAGAAAGAAAGAAAGAAAGAAAGAAAGAAAGAAAGAGAGAGAGAGAGAGAGAGAGAAGGAAGGAGGGAGGGCTTTTTAAAACTCCCCATCTCCCTCGCTGCAGATGTCTCTGACTTTACTGATTGCAAGGAAAAAGCTCATATTAACTTTACTGCATTCCTTACTGTTTTAATGTAAAGCCATGGGAAAGCTTATTTCTGGAATAGCTTTATTTCCTTAGAGAAGCTGGAATAGACTGGTTATACTCAAACATTATTTATGCATAGCTCTGTTAATGTGAACTAGACATCCACCTGATGGGACCCTAAATCCACTTTGAACATCAAATTTATAGTAGGTATGCAATAGTCATGCCGGAAATCTGCCAAACAGATCTAAGGATGATAAATACACAACATTACTTTTTTGAGAAAAGCTAAGGAAAAATAGCTATTTAAATGTAAATAGGCAAAGGGTACTAAAAGCTTGGGGCTAATACAATTTTTCATTTTGGAGATTCATACTCTGATGCTGGAAGCTAGTGACCATCTGTGGTTACAAAGTTTTAAATATTTGGACAGTGGTCTATTTGAGATACTGGGTGCTTTCAGAATTAAAAAAAGGAATTAACGTGGTTAATATAAGCATAGGAGAGTTTATAGTATTTGCTTTTAATGAGCTTTTCAGAGCAACCTTCTTTTAAATGAATGCATAAAATATAATTAAATGAATTAAACAAAAAGCTAGAACTCTTGATAATTAATTAATTATGTCTGTTATTATTCATTATTGCCCAGAGGACTACAACAGTCACTGTAATATTTTAAAAAGCTGTTTGAAAGTTAATGTTTTTTTTTTAATCTTAAAAATATTAAGGAAAATAAGTGGCATCATAGAAGTCTAATTCTCTGCTGTTATCTAATGATTCATTCATTGATAGGAGAGGTATGATAGCGTTACATTAATTATACATTTGATTCATACCTGCCACAACCTCCCCCAAAATTTGAAATGTTTAACAATACAACCTTATGGTAAACAATTAATAAAATGTTTATAGTACAAAATTAAAAATCATCCAAATAATCCTATGAGCCCCTGTGGCACATTGTTTAGAATGCAGTATTGCAGGCTAACTCTGCCCACAGGAGAGGAGAACACCGGGGCTCCCTAAAAGTAGTTGAAACCACCTCATGGACCAAAGGCCACCTCCTTATGGCTGGCTGATGTAACATATAGCTGCCTCTGGTCTATTTTCAACCATTGTCTCTGAGAGCACATGTAGGAGACCTGAGTTTTGTATTTGTCTTATAGAGCAGCTTCCCCCAAAGATGTGGATGGTCCAACAATACTGGCCTTCAGGAAAGTGGTCTTTTATGCCACTAGGACTAGGATGTTAAATTTACCTTGGGATCAGCCTTCTGTGTGACCTTATGATTGAAGAGGGTGTTTTAAAAAATCTGGAGCCTCATCTTTTTCTTGTGTTATTATTTTCTTCCTTTACATTGGTTTTATTTGATAATTGTAGTATCTTTATATCCTTGTTCACCATTCAGAGGTCCTCTAACACAGGGGTATCAAACTGGATTTCTTTGAGGGCCAGATCAGCATTGTAGTTCTCTGCAGGCTGGTGAGGGGAGACAGACGGATGCCTCCTGCAGCACCCTGCTGGCCAAACCAGGGCATGGGGGGGCCATGCGAGCCCCCCCTCCCCAGACCCCATTTTCAACCTGGACAGCTTCCTACAGCATTCTGGGCAAGGGGGTGTGTGCAGCCATTTTGGCTGGCTGCAGGAGGCCATCCAGGCCATCCCCTCCACACCCCATTTTGGCTGCCAGAAGCACTGTGGGCCAGTCCCTTGCTATTTCCAGGCCAGCCCTGTGGGCCTGATTTAAGCACCCAACTGTGCAGATCTGGCCCACAGGCCTTGAGTTTGACACCCCTACTCTGGTAGATGGACATCCATTAAAATCTTTTAATGGCTCTCTGGTAATTAGCATTTCTTTTTTAAAAATTTTTTTATTGGTTTTTAAAACAAACATAAACAAACAAAACATAAAAACATCAAGTCATCTTCCATATACGTACATACAGTGTGCTGGTTGGTTTACAAATTGTTTTGTGCTTCCATTTCATAGTCTTCAATTATAATTACATTGTATATAATCTCGTATTTTCAATCAAATATTAAATACACTAATATCATTATTAATCAATCATTTGATTATACTTTTATTCATTCATGTTTTACAAAATGATCATATTTTACTTAATTTGTTTTATGACAATTCATATTATCACCCCAAATCTATCCTAGAATCATTTTGTAGATATAATAAGAAAAGAATACATCTTTATATATTTATTATTTTCTAAAAGTCTACATATTTCATTTCTATATTTTATTGTTCACCATTCAGAGGTCCTCTAACACAGGGGTATCAAACTGGATTTCTTTGAGGGCCAGATAGATAACCATTGATAGAATAGATCCCAAATTTTATAAAATTGTTTATCATCTTGTTCTCTCATTGTAAATGTCAATCTACTCATTTCAGCACATTCTAAAATTTTCTTAAAGGATTTCCTCCTGTGATGGTATTTTCTCATTTTTCCAGTTTTTAGCAAATGCAATCCTAGCCGCTGTTAATACATTTACAATCAGGTATTTCAAGTCTTTATTATATATTTCAGGTAAAATTCCCAATAAAAATATCTCTGGTTTCAAATCTATATGTTTTTTTGTCATTTTCTCCAACCACGTGTGGATTTTAATCCAGTATTTTTTAGCATCCGCACAAGTCCGCACATATGGTAATATGAGCCAGGTGTCTGATGACATTTCCAACATTTTTCAGATTTATTCTTGCACATTCTTGCTATTCTTGTCGGGGGGAAATGCCACCTGTAAAACATCTTATACAAATTTTCTTTGTATGCTGTTGACATTGTCATTTTATAATTTTGAGACCACAATTTTTGCCATTTCTCTAGATCAATCCCATATCCAAAATTCTTCCCCCAAGCAATCATAGTTTATTTAACTTGTTGTTCTTCTAGTTTAATTTCTAATAAATATCTATACAACTTTGAATCACCTTTTCATCAGTACCTGTCAAAATCTTATCTAAATCAGTCAATTTATCATAGAAACCTTCTGTTTTAAAATCTTTATCATACCTTGAATGTATTTGTGCATATGAAAATCAATTAATCTTTATACCTTGTTCCTCTAGTTTTTGTATAGATTTAAGTTCACCCTTTTCATTCAATATTTCACCATACCTAACTATTTGTTCCTTTTTGTATATTATAAGATAAGAAAATGCATCAATAGTCGATAGCCAGACTGGAATTTTCAAATAACATTGTCAATCTTCTCCCAGTTTAACCACAGAGACTCCCGTATATAATGTCTTCTAAAATACCCTTGTGTTTTAGTTCCTTTATACCATAAAAAAGCATGCCACCCCAACAACAGATCATGTCCTTCTAATGTCAACAATCTAGTATTTCTTAATGTTATCCATTCCTTAACCCACATCAAATTTGTACCTTGGTAATACAACTCTCAATTAGGCAAACCAAATCCTTCTCTTATTCTAGCATCGTGCAAAAGTTTTAACTTTATTCTCACTTTCTTACCTTGCCATATATATTTCAACACAATTTTATTTAAATCTTCAAAGTAGTATTTTCCAAGCCTAATTGGAATTGTTTGAAACAAATATAAAATTCTGGGTAATATATTCATCTTGATTGTTGATATTCTTCCTTTTAATGACAGTTGTAAATTTTCCCATTTCGCCAAATCTAGCGCTATCTGCTATTTAAGTTTGATATAATTATTCTCTTTTAGTGTACTGCATCTTGCTGTCAAGTATATCCCCAAGTACTTGATCTTATTCGTGACCTGAATTTTCAATAGGACTGCCAGTTCTTCCTTTTGTCTTGATAGCATATTCTTTGTCAAGATTTTTGTCTTATCTTTATTTATTTTCAAACCAGCCACCTTTCCACATGTCTCTATCTTTTCTATCAGTTTTGATGCTGTTCTAGTGGGTCTTCTAAGATAAAAACCAGATCATCTGCAAATGCTTGCAACTTAAATTCTTCCTTTTTAATTTTCATCCCTTTTATATTCTTTTCATCTCTAATATTTCTATTTAGCACTTCCAAAGTTAACACAAACAACAGAGGTGATAGTGGGCACCCTTGTCTTGTTCCTTTTCTTATATCGATAGAATCTGTCAGTTCTCCCTCTGCTTTACCTTTTCCATTTGCTTATGATATATAGCTTCTATTGCTTGAATAAATTTTCTAGCAAAGCCCATCTGTTCCAGCAGTAATAACATGAATCTCCAATTCACATTATCAAATGCCTTCTGTGCATCTAGAAATATCAGAGCCATTTGTTTTTCAGGATGTGCCTCGTAGTATTCCAAAGTGTCCAAGATTACTCTCATATTGTCTTTAATTTGTCTCTTTGGCAGAAATCCATTTTGGTCAGGATGGATAAAATTATTTAAGTATTTTTTAAGTCTTTCTTCCAATATTGAAGCAAAGATTTTATAATCTGCGTTTAGTAGGGAAATAGGTCTATAGTTCTTGATTTGTAATGGATCGGTCTCCTCTTTTGGAACAAGTGTGATATAAGCTTCTGACCACGATTTAGGTATCCTCTTCTTTAACATAACTTCATTCATAACTTCTAGCAATGGAAAGTTCAATGATTCTTATAATGTTTTGTAAAATTCTGCTGGAAGTCCATCTGGGCCTGGTGCCTTTCAATTATTTTGCTTCTTGAGTGCTTCAGTTAACTCCATCATCTTTATATTGCTTTCTAAAATTGTTTCAATCTCTTTAGTGTATTTGGGGTAAATTAGCATTCTGTAAATACTGTTTAACTCTTTCCTCATCAATATTCTCTTGTGTGTATAGTTTCCCATAATAGTCTCGAATGATTTCCTTCTTCTCTTTACTACCATAGCAAACTTGGCCTTGGTCATCTATTAATTGCAATATTTTCCTTGATTCTTTCTCCTTTCCCAATTTATTTGCTAACCATCTACCTGGTTTATTTGCATCTTCAAAGTAGTTCTGTTTAGCACCTCTAATTTTTTGTGCTAATTCTTCTTTTTCTATTAGATCCATTTTATGTTTGGTTATATCCATTTTTAACTTAATGTCCTTTTTCTGTGGCATTTTCTGTAGCTCTTTTTCAAGTCCTTAGGGATTTCTGACATCAATCAAATTGCTTCTTTTCTACTTGTAAAAATATTGATAATAGGTGGGATTTTTGTTGGAAGAATAAACACCTCTCATCTATGCTTACAGAATCCAGATCTCTGTGCCTATTTAGAACTACTACGATGCACAACTCAATGAAAGCAATTTCATTGTCTAAGAACTGTCTAAGCATTAAATCCTCCCAACTCTTTATCTCATTGCATTATTGCATGTCAGGACTGCACAATGCACTAAATATGTATTTGATTTCAGTTTTGTATGCAGTAATCTTTTGGGGCTTATAAACCATGGTTTATATATTAGCATTATGTGCAAACTGGTCCACAATGATTAATATAGTTTATTGATTAAAACCAACCATTGTTTGACATGTGATACTATATGAATCCAGCCACTGAATTGCTATTCATGAATCTCCTTAATACATATTTGCAGTTTCTCTTGTATGCTTCATGGCGTATCTATTTCAAAATAACAAGTGAATCTCTTCTGCTATAACTCTTGTGAGAACCACACTTATACACTCCTTTGAATGTGCATCCCCCTTCTCCAAATGAACAAAGCACCCCACAACAAATGTCACTTATCTTATAGCTCATAGAGCAATTTATTCTTGGCACTAGAAAGGACAATATATATCAAGGTTTATATCAAGTACAAGGCTGGCTCTTAGATTCAGCATCCATCAGGGGCTTCACCATAGGAACTTTCCTCTATTTTGTAGAGCTGCTGATACAGCTTTCTACACATTTCAGTCTGCTCATCCAGCAAAAATACAGATAGGAGCTGTATTAGATGTATGGACTGCTCCGTTACAGGCCTCCTTCCTTCCAACATATATAGAAGGCACTATGAACAAACATTTAATATTGTAAACTAGATTGCGAGGCACAAGCATCTCACATCCAGGCAGTAGGTTTCAAGTGTGTTCTTTGAATGTTCAGCTGCTACCACAGAAGGTCTTTAAATAAGCATGCACATGACAGGCTGAGCACATATATGCAGGTTAAGCACTTTCTAAGAGATTCCATCAGATCTGAAATGGAATCTAAAGTCTCAATGGATATACTACAGAGATCAAATCCTTTTCTATACCTCCATTTAGATTGAGTTTTGACACAGACTGCCTTTTTGCTGCACACCTGTCTCTCATCCATCTCCTCCCCTTGATTAGTAGGAAAACAAATATGAGTCACTTGCTCTGCTCATCACCAGGCCTCCCAACTCCTATTGAAAGCACACTTTCAAAATCAGTGGCCATCGATGCTCCTTTGCCATCTATTGAAGAATCTCTGCTGTTAAGCTCACCCCAGAAAAACAGCATAAAAATAGGCTAAGTCAAACCAATTATGGAAATCATCTTGATCAACCTCAAACCTATAACTTTGTTTACCTACACAAGCCAATCTTTATCTTCTATAGATATAAAAGCAAAATACCACTCACACATCATCACAAAATCTCCACAACCATAAAGCCTAGAAACTTGAAATTTGGCATGTATGTTCCTCTTGACTTCTAGGTGCTCACTAAGAAAGGATTTTTCAAAATAACCATCAGAGCATTAGTATTTTGTATATTATTATTAACATGCTCTGATGCTAAGGAGTTCTACTCCCCTCCCCACCTGAAAAGAAATCTGTTCCAAATGCAAAATACAAGCAGAGGAGAGGAGTTTCAGTTTCACAGCAGCAACCAGCTTTAGTACAGAACAGTTGAGCTAAGCCATGCCCAGGCTCCTTGCTGTCTCCTTCTTGCTCACAGCAAATACTGTTTCAGTTTCCATATTTCAGTTTCCAAACAGCCCTGAATTCTCTCACACACTGTCAGAATGCTAGCCAGATAGATGATAGATGCTAGTAGGCAGAGATACAATTTTCCCCCTTATTTTACTCCCCACTAAGCCCGACCACATAGTTTGGTAGCGAAGCACGAGTATTGAGCTAGTAACATCACTTGTTGGACTAAAATAAAGAAAAAGTATAAATGCTCAGAATGAAAGTGAAGAAAAACCTGGGTCAAATCACTCAGTCAGGTATATACTGCACATGGGCAGCAAATGCAATACATGAAAAAAGGCAATGATAAGGATAGCCTCCGTGGTTAGTGAACTTAGCATTTCTGGCAAAGCAATGATGGTGGAATTATATTATTTTTCTTAGGCTCCTCTCAAGGGAATATAAGGGAATATAGGGAAGGAATGACCAGTTTAAACAGGAACATAAAAGAGAAGAACATCTCAATGATTGCGAAAATCAGAATAGTAAAAGCACTGGTCTTTCCAGTGGTAACTAAAAAGAGTTGCTAAATAGCAACAAACTAAAAACTGAACCAATCAATGAAAAAAAAAAGATTCCTACAAAAACTTCTAAAGACCCTAACGAAATTTAACAAATTACAATTCGAAACATTGAAAAAATATAAAACACACACACACACACACACACACACACACACACACATATATATATATCCTAAATATTTACAATCATTTGGTTTTGGTAGGATTGAGTAAGAGATGTTTACTCCCATCCAAACTTGCACAACTTCCAGGCATTGGGACAGAACTTAAATGGGCTCTCTTGTCTGGCTCAGAATAAAAATATATACTTGGATATCATTAACTTACTGATGATACTAAACACCAAACTGGCAGATATCCTCACCCAGTGGTTTGATGTAGATGCTGAAAAGGAGGGGAAAGAGAGAGTAGAACCCTAAAGCAACCAAGAAAGGAGAGTCTGTGCAATGACATATCCCCCCAACCTTGATTAGAATGAGTTACAGAGAAAGGAAGAGAACCACTATAGAAAAGTGCCTCTAAACTCCATCCTACAGAGCTGGTTCAGAAGCTATGGACAATGATATCAAAAGGTATTGAGAGATCAAGGACGACAAGGATAGATTACCACCTCTGTCCCAGTTCTGATAAAGGTCATCTACAACCAAGAACAGCACAACCAAAACTGCCTCAGCGCTATACCCTGGCCTGAAACCTAACTGAAATGGGGCTAGATAATCCTTCAGGATTCTCATGTATTGTGGACTTCTCAACAACCTTTCCCAGAAACAGAAAACTGTAGACTGGTCAATAGCTATTGAAAATTGTTCAAGCCAAGGAGGGCCTATAGACACACCACTACCACTTTTTAGGCAGGAAGTAGCTCCCTGTCATTCAAGGAGCCTGAAACCAATACACCAATAAAACAAAATATAAACTGATATATTTTTATTGAGATATACTACAACTAGTGAAAGTTAAAGCCATTGATTAAAGTAAAATCAGATCAAATCAGACTTGCTTCTCTCTGAATATCATAATATAAAAGAGGTATATTTAAACAGTACTAATAACTCAATTGTGCAGATTAAATGTAAACCTTGACTATGTATCAGAATGGTCAATCAAATGGCAACTTCAAATCTCAACAAATAAATGCTCTGTCTTACATATTGGCAGAAAAAAATAAGAAAATAAAATACAAGCTAAATAGTCAAGATCTTGTTGAGGATCCAAACTTTGTCAAGGACCTTGGAGTACTCATCTTAAATGATCTAAGTGCTAGAGCCCACTGTAACTACATAGCCAAAAAGGCATTAAGAGTTGTTAATCTAATCCTATGTAGCTTCTTCCCTGGTAATAGCACACTACTAACTAGAGCATACAAAACATTTGCTAGACCTATACTTGAATACAGCTCATCAGTCTGGAACTCATATCATGTTTCTGATATTTACACAATTGAAGAAATCCAGAAATATTTCACAAGAAGAGTTCTCCGCTCCTCTACTCATTGCAGAATACCTTATGCCACCAGACTTGAAACTCTAGATCTAGAAAACTAGAACTATACCGCCTTCGGTCCGATCTAAATATAGCATATAAAATCATATATTGCAATGTACTACCTGCAATGAATACTTCAGCTTCAATCATAACAATACAAGAGCACACAACAGATACAAATTCAAGGTTAACCACACCAAACTTGACTGCAGAAAATACGACTTCAGGAACAGAGTGGTCAATGTTCGGAATACTCTCGCTGACTCTGTGGTTTCTTCCCCAAACCCCCAAAACTTTAACCTTAGACTGTCTACTATTGATCTCACCTCTTTCCTAAGAGGTCTGTAGGAGGCGTGTATAAGCGCACTAACATGCCTACCGTCCCTTTTCCTATTGTTTCTTTTATTTTTTTTTATATGTACCCATTTCATGTATTCATAACTATGTTTATACTTATATCTATTATCTTGTAAGTGATTGACAAATCAAATAAATAAATTAAATAAATAAATACCACTAGAAGCCACTAGACGGTTGTTCTTGTTATATTTCCACACCAAAGCAATATTTCTCTGTTATTGCAAGGCTCTCCCCCTGTCTTTCTCTCTCTCTCCACTACTTGCATATGTTTTATTCATGTCCGATTTTTCCCCATCTTTCCTCTAATCAAGTCAACTAGGTACCAAGATATAAGACATGAGGTCCAAGACAGCATACATTATAGTTAATTGAAAAATTCTGGTTTAGTTGAGCAGGTGCTCAATTATTTCAGGCTTCATAGAAAAAATGAAATTGTTAATTAAACCCATGAAGGTTGAACATGATTCCTTAATTTCTATAATAAACATCCTCCGATTTAGCAACTGCTAAAACTGCAGTAAGCATAAGTTATGAGAATCAGAGAGGTTGGAAAATTCCTGTGGGTAATTTCGAGTTTAGTTTGCACAGAGCACACTTCCTATCAGCTCTAATGTTTAATATCGAAACAGTTAGCTGACAAAATAGGATGAAAGGCAATGAGAGAGAGAAAATATGAATAGGTAAGCATTTATTCTTTCTCTTTCTAGCCGAAAGAGAGAGAACTTCCCAGAACCTTTGGAAACAATATTGCAAAACATAAATCACCAAACCAGTAGTTATACTGGTCGGATCCCACCCCTACTTCCATGTCATTAATTATGATTGGCTTAAGGTGGCTTACAGAATGCAGAACATAAAGTTAAGTATTTTGAATCACTAATGAACATCTAATGACCACATCATTGCTAGATGTAAACTGAACTACCACAATCTCTGAAAAGGAAAGGGCCTGGATATCTGGGAGTAAGTGTTTCTATAGCCATTACCCAACAAAAGGCTCACTCTCAAACCTCTGGAGGTAGCATTTCTTCAAGAAGAGGATCCTCAGCAATGTGTTTATTTCTGATTTAGGAATAGCAATAGCAATAGCACCTAGACTTATATACCATCACAGTACTTTACAGCCCTCTCCCAGTGGTTTACAGAGTCAGCATATTGCCCCCAACTGTTATGTATCAAAATGGACTACTCGAAATCCCTGCGCCTTGATTGGCTAAGGCGCAGGGATTTCTGATTGGCCAGGCGAGCCGCGCCGATTGGCCCGATTGAAGTCTCCCGCGATTGGTTCAAACCAAGAGCGGGAGACTTGAATCGCTGCCATTGGCCGCGGCTGCCGCGGCAAAAGGTATAAAAGCCGGAGGCTTTTTGCCTTTTGCCGGTTCGGTTCAATGATTGAAATAAAGAGCTGTTAATGATAGTCACCGACTCAGAACCTCTTTTCGCGGACACGACACTGGCGACGAGGATGGGATCTCGCCCCTGAACCGAACCCCGTGTCCATAAACGAACTAACGACAACATAATGGCGAAAATAGCACCGCCCGCCCCCTTCAACCCTGCCGCCGAAGACTGGGAATCATACTCAGACAGATTCCGTATGTACCTAGAATGCGCCGGCATGAAGGACGCCCCGGGCCCGCTAAAGCGCGCCGTCTTCCTGACGCATTGTGGACCAGAGGTTTTCCAGATGGCCAAGGCATTGGCCAAACCGGCAGACGCGACTGCCATGGATTGGGACGTCCTCGAACCCATATTGAGGCGCCATTACGCCCCCGAGGTCCCCATCCTAATACGGCGAAATGAATTTTACCGAAGAAGCCAGAGACCAGACGAAAAGCTGAGCGACTTCGTCGCTGAATTAAGGCGCCTGGGCGGACTCTGTGAGTTCGAAGGATTGAACAGTCTCATAAGAGACCGTTTCGTGCTCGGACTATGGGATCCGACACTCCAGAGCCGACTTATGGCCAAAGGCGACATCAGCCTGGCCGACGCCCTCACCGCAGCCGCAGCCGCAGAAGCAACCCGCACGTCGGCAGACACCATGCGAAGGTCCGAGGCAAAGAGCGCAAACAACAACCCCGCGAGGTCGGCCGACGCACGAAACGAAGCGACCGCACACTACGGCGACTACCAGTCAACCTCCAGCACGTCAGATGATGAGGAGGACATACATCGCGTGCAGACGGGACGCGGAAACCAACGGGGCCAGTATAGTCGTAGGTCGAGGACTAATTGCGCCGGGTGTGGCGGCGACCACCCCAGGTCGGAATGCCGTTTCTTCGACGCTGTCTGTAGGCATTGTGACCGAAGGGGCCACATCGCCCGAGTTTGCCGCCAAAAAAAGACCCGCAGCCCGCCAAAATGGGAACAGCAGGATAGAAGGAGAGAGAACTCCCCGCCCAGAGCCAGAGAGCGCCAGCCAACAGGCAGATGGGACCAGAAGCAACGACCCCAAAGAAGCGGCGACGGTCGGCGGAAAGAAGAAACCCACCAGACGGTGACAATCGGCCACGCCATCTCCGACGGCGCCAGAAAGGTCCACGTAGAAGTCCACATCGAAGGCCGGCCATGCAAAATGGAAGTGGACTCCGGGTCCTATCTTTCCATGATTGCATGGCACGAAATAAAAAAACTAGTGCCTACTCTGCAAAGAAAAGACGTGGCCGCCCAGAGAATCATCATAAAAGACTACCAAGGTAATCGCGTTCCAGTAGTGGGCACCAAGAACTTTAACATAACCTACAAAGGCCACACCGAACAACTACCACTCACAATAGTCGATCGTAACCGCCCGAGCCTGTTGGGACTGCAATGGTTCTCCCCGCTAAACATCGCACTGACAGGTGTCAACCAAGTCTCCATTGAAGCCTGGGAACAGCGGCTAGTCCAGGAGTTCCAGGAAGTCTTCGATGGAGGATTGGGCAAGTACAAGGGGCCCCCTATTTCATTTGACTTAGACCCAAGGGTTTCCCCCAAGCGGCTTAAACCTAGGAGGGTGCCCTTTGCTTTAAAACCAAAAATTGACGAGCAGATCAACAAACTCGTCAAACAAGGGGTATTAAAACCGATAGACCACGCCAGATGGGAGACCCCGATAGTGACCCCAGTAAAGCCAGACGGGTCTGTGAGAATTTGCGGGGACTACAAGGCCACCCTAAACAGCGCGCTACAGCAAAGCGCCTACCCAGTGCCTATAGTGCAACATTTACTGCACTCATTAGGAGGGGGAAAATTTTTTGCCAAGCTCGACCTCGCCCAGGCATACCAGCAATTGCCTGTGGACGAAGAAACGGCAGAAGCCCAGACAATTGTAACACACCGGGGGGCTTTCAAGTGTAACAGACTCCAATTTGGAGTCAGCGTGGCACCAGGCATTTTCCAGAGCCTGATGGAACGTTTACTACAGGGCATCAAGGGGGTGGTGCCCTATTTCGATGACGTATTAATAGCGGCGCCAAACGAAGCCGAATTAGAGAACCGTTTAAGACAAGTCTTAACAAAATTTAAAGAAACAGGACTTAAAGTCAAACGCGAAAAATGCCAACTTTGTACAAAACAAATAGAATTTCTGGGTTACCTCCTAGACAGACAGGGCATCCACCCTACAAATAAAAAAGTTAAAGCCATCAAGGAAGCCCCCACCCCGAAGTCCAAAACAGAACTACAGGCATTCCTAGGCTTACTAAATTTTTATAAAGTCTTCCTACCTCAGAAGGCAACGGCGGCGGAGCCTTTGCATAGACTCCTAGATAAGAAGGCAGCATGGACTTGGGGGAACCGAGAACAGGCCGCTTTTCAGAAAACCAAAGACCTCCTCACCTCCGACGCCGTCCTAATGCAGTTCAGTGAGACTTTGCCCTTAGCTGTCACTTGCGACGCATCGCCCTACGGCGTCGGCGCTGTCCTCAGCCATACCCTCCCAGACCAGAGAGAAGCGCCTATTGCATTTTTTTCCAGAACACTGACAAAACCGGAACGGAACTATAGCCAGCTGGACAAAGAAGCTTTGGCTATAGTTGCCGCCATAAAGCGTTTCCACGAGTACCTGTACGGCCGCCCTTTCAAAATAATCACTGACCATAAGCCACTGCTGGGCATCCTCGCTGGAAACCGGGCTACGCCAAACATCTTGTCACCACGCATGACTAGATGGTCTGAATTCCTGGCAGCCTACAGCTACGAACTATTACATAAGCCAGGTAAGAAAATCTCGCACGCGGACGCTTTAAGCCGCTCGCCCTTGCCGGACTCTGAACCTGACCCCGCACCAACAACAAACACCCTGAGTATCGAGAGCCTGCCCATAACCGCGTCTGATATTGCCAGAGAAACCATTAGGGACAAACAATTGGCGCAAGTCTTACATTGGTTAGAAAAAGGTTGGCCGGAAAAAGACATTGACGAGACTTTTAAAAAATTCCGGCAGCGCCAGACTGAACTTTCACTGTTAAGGGGTTGCATCCTGTGGGGAGATCGGGTGGTAATTCCGTGCAAATTGCAAAACAGGGTCCTAGAGATGTTGCATGAGGGGCATCCTGGCATCGTCAGGACAAAAGCCCTGGCCAGGAGTTACGCTTGGTGGCCAGGGATGGACAAACAAATTGAAGCATGGGTCGCCAAATGCCACAGGTGCCAGGAAACCAGGTCCAGCCCACCCACAGCGCCCATCCGAGACTGGGAAATACCACGGGGACCCTGGTCCAGAATCCACTTAGACTTTGCCGGCCCCACAAATGGACACACCTTTCTAATCACAGTAGATGCATACTCGAACTGGTTAGAGGTGGCTGACATGAAATCCACCACCACAGAGGCTGTCATTAAAGAGCTGTGTAAACTGTTCGCCACACATGGCCTCCCAGACGTCGTTGTCTCAGACAATGGGCCCCAATTCACATCCATCGAATTCGAACGTTTCCTGGCCGAGAAAGGTATCCGCCACGCATTGACAGCACCGGCGCATCCGGCGGCGAACGGTAGGGCGGAACGGATGGTCCAGTTTACAAAAAAGACCCTCCGGAAAATGGACCACGAGGAGATCATCGAAAAAATAAATAAACTGCTTTTCATACAGCACATCACACCCAATACCACAACCAACAAAAGCCCTGCAGAGCTCCTGATGGGCAGGAAGCTGAGGTCCCCACTCGATCGTCTGCACCCCACCTACAACCCGGAGCGACCCCCAGACTCAAGCTCCAGGTATCGAACTTTCGAACCAGGCGACTGGGTTTACGCAAAAAACATGACGGGGGACCCACTATGGATCCCAGCCGTCATAACTCAAATCACGGGCCCACGGTCGTACCGGCTCCAAACCATCGATGGGCGAGCCTGGAAACGACACATCGACCAACTCCGGTCGCGAGCAATGACTAATCTCAACCCCCAAGACACGAACCAAGGGGGGAGGGAATACCCGATAAGAGAAACGCAGGAAAAAATTAAATTCAAAAACTCACCAGAACGCAGCCCCCGCGAGTCCCATCCGGAAAAGAGCCGTCCAGCCAACTCTACCGACTCGGAGAAGCCAAGCGGGAGCGGCAAAATCCGTGACTCAACTGGCCCGGTAGGCCCAGGCGGGAGCCACGGCGAGAGAACCGGCCCGACCATCCAGCCGGTTCTCACAGAGCCAGGAGCAGCCAAAAAGATGACCGCTCCGGCCGAGTTACAACAAGGAAGTGAGCTGCGCAGGTCAACTAGGACCCGACGGAGCCCTGCCTACCTGCGTGATTACACCACGTGAAAGACCGTACCAAGAGGGGAGGGGTGTTATGTATCAAAATGGACTACTCGAAATCCCTGCGCCTTGATTGGCTAAGGCGCAGGGATTTCTGATTGGCCAGGCGAGCCGCACCGATTGGCCCGATTGAAGTCTCCCGCGATTGGTTCAAACCAAGAGCGGGAGACTTGAATCGCTGCCATTGGCCGCGGCTGCCGCGGCAAAAGGTATAAAAGCCGGAGGCTTTTTGCCTTTTGCCGGTTCGGTTCAATGATTGAAATAAAGAGCTGTTAATGATAGTCACCGACTCAGAACCTCTTTTCGCGGACACGACACCAACAATCTGGGTCCTCATTTTACTGACCTCAGAAGGACGGAAGACTAAGTCAACCTTGAACTGCCAAACTGCCAGCAATCAGCAGAAGGAACGGTGGGTCTAGGACAGGGATATCAAACTCAAGGCCCACAGGCCAGATCCTGGAAATAGCAAATGACCTACAGTGCAACTGACAGCCAAAATGGGGCATGGCTCCTGTGGCTTCCACGCAGCCCGGCAAAGTGCTGCAGGACACAGTCCAGGCTGAAAATGGGGTATGTGGTGGTTGCATGTGGCCCCACCCATACCCCATTTTGGCCAGCAGGGTGCTGCAGGAGGTTTATTTTATCCACAGTCACAGTTTTGAAAAGACAATAGGAACTAGCAATACAATTTTCAGAATTTTTATCATTATTTTAATACAACTTGGATGCCACCTATTTACAGCAGCTCATAAAAACAAAAATAAAATATCCTATGCTACAATCCCCTCTGACCAAAACAGATTTTGCAGTAGAAGTCCTGACGTAGAGGTGGTAAGATGGGAATAGCTAACGCTTTGAAAGCCTAGTGACTCTGAAAATATTCCATATTTAGATGAGATCATAATCCCCCACATGAGGTTGGTTTGTAATTTGGAGTTTCTTCTGGGCTCATGGTTCCTGCTGCAAATTTAGAGGGAGACTGTGGCTAGGAGAGGTAATGTATAATTACATCTAGTGCTCCAGTTGTACTAGAATTCCTCAGAATGGGTCAATTCACCACAGCCAACTTGCCATGGGACAAGTTGCCGCAGGACAATTCAAGAAATTCAAAGGTTTAATTCATTTCAATTGAACTGTGGACAATAATAATAAAAAAATCAATCCAGAAATGCAAGAATTGCAATATTTTTGATGAAAACATGGCCACCAATAATAAAAATAATTGAAGGAAATGATTAATACAATGTTGAATTGTCCTGTGGTAAGTTGGCTGTGATGAGTTGGCTGCAGTGACTTGTCGTAGACCAGGGGTGTCAAACTGGATTTCTTTGAGGACTGGATCAGCATTGTAGTTCTCCTCTGCGGCAGTGGTGGGATTCAATTTTTTTTACTACTGGTTCTGTGGGTGTGGCTTGGTGGGCGTGGCAGGGGAAGGATACTGTAAAATCTCCAGTCAGAGGCAGTATTTGCCAGTTCTCCGAACTCAAAATTTCTGTTACTGATCCTCCAGAACTGGTCAGAACCATATTCTTCTGCCAGCAAAAACAGAGCTCAGGAGAACCATGGGTGGCCCTCTAGAGCTCCAATTTTGCCGGCAGAGGGTTGCAGAAGGCTGTCACAGCCGAAAACAGAGCTCAGGAGCCCGTTTTCATTGGCAGAGCACTTGGGCCACCACAGGCGCTCCTAACACAAGTGACATCGAGCTGGCCACACCTACCCTGCCCAAGCCCACCGCAGCCCCCTGAGGTCAAACACCACCCTGATGCAGCCCTCAATGAAATTGAGTTTGATACCTCTGATTGTCATGCGGACTACAGCAAAGTACAACTCAGCACACTTTTGAAGCTTTTCTCACCAACAGACTTGAATAATTATTAAGACCAGCTATGATCTCTGTCAGCTTGAGAGAGTAGCCGGGAAATCTGTGTGCAAGGAAAGTTCTGACCCCTTGTGGTTAAATATTTAAATGTATATTTTTAGAAAATACAAAATGATTTTTTTTTTAAATTCCATTTTTGAATACAAAGCTTGAGAAAAATGGATCATCAAAAATATGCTTCAATAACAGTACTAAATTTCACAAAAATATATAATGAATGTTAATTATAATGAATGTTAATTCTAAAAATGCTGGAAGAGCCTCAGATAAAGGTATCTAATTTGCCCAGATACTGCTTTATTGTAATGAAAAAGGAGTTGCTTGGATTTATAACAAAATAGGCAGGGGTGATTCAATCAGTGTTATTACCGGTTCAGTGATTACATTTCAAAGATGTCTGTTGCTCTTCAGAGCTACCGGTTCTATAGAACCAGGCAGAACTGGTAGCATCCCACCCCTGAAAATAGGGTATTTCTTCTTCAAACAGCTGATTACTTCCCCCCCGCCCCACACTCTATAAGTAGCCAACAGTGGATTCAATAACTCTTTTCAGTCAAAATTGCACATAATGACTGCTTTTAAGAGAACACTGTAAATCAAGCACACCTCCCAATGTTACATACACTGCCATCTTTTAGGAAATACAAGCATCATAAAAAATCAAGCTATATTTTTCTATAAAATATATGTTTTAAAAGCAGTCTCTGTAAAATATACTTCCAACAATATCTAAGGTGCACCTTCTCAGAGTTATCATAAAGTTTATATTAAAGGTATCACAGTGGGCTCCTCCCTGGACAGATGAATAAACGAGAGCTCTGGTGGCGCAGTGGTTAGAGTGCAGTACTGCAGGTTATTTCTGCTGATTGCCAGCAATTTGGCAATTCAAGTCCCACCTGCTCAAGATTGACCCAGCCTTCTGAGGTGGGTAAAATGAGGATCCAGATTGTTGGGAGCAATACGCTGACTCTGTAAACCGCTTAGAGAGGGCTGTAAAACTTATGAAGCGATATATAAGTCTAAGTGCTATTGCTGCCATTGCTGTTATAGAATGAAGTTTAGAATTGTGAAAGGTTATAGATAAGACCAACAAGAATCTTTTTCCTTTTTACAACATCTCCCCTTTAATTAGTTCCAAGTGGCAATCACTGAGAAAAATAAATTGAATTTGGGAAAGTGACTACAAAATGAGATACAGTGTTGTGATCGCGAGCTCCACTCTCATTCCAGCCTGTTTTCTACTATATTACCGTAATTGTGTGTGTGTGTGTTTAAACTGAAGTTTTTAGGTTGACAAAATTCCCAGAGTTTCTTAATCAGCAGACATTTCTTGGCATATTTATATCCCAACTTCAGCAATTAAGATAGCCAGTCAGCTTTAATCAAGAACCTCTACTTCATAAATTATATTTAAAAAGTGCACTTTATGAAGCCAGTTCCTCTCTAGTAAAATGTGCTGAAGGGGAAAAGAACTGGAATTGGATATAGACCTATCCAGATATCTAGATATCTTTTTAATCATGATTTCTTAAAAATGATGGCATAGTTTCTCACAACTCAAAAGTGGAAATCTCAAAACAAATATAGAGGAAGTCTTAAAATTGGCCTCAGCTCCTTTGCGACATTCAGCTACCTAAAAATTTTCCACATGGTCTTTGTTGATCAGAAGTTGGCCACTTTTCCTTTCTGGTGATTGAAGTACAATTATCTCTAAAAGGCATCAGAAAAGTCAAATGACAACAGATGCTACATTACCACATATCAAGTATGGTACTTGACTTTTGATTCAGTTCAATAAGACTGAAGGTGTAAGACACTTTCTGCAAGGAAAGAGATAACAGCTTCAACTCTTTAAACAAACTACTGCAAGTAGCCCACAGGGATTATTACACTTTTCAGTCTCAGAAATAGAACAACTTCCTAGGACAGCTGCTCATAACATTATACTCCCCATACCAGATGACTTTGCCTACATTCCAACTTGCAGAAAGGACATGCCCCTTTTAGAGGAAATTGATTTGTCAGCTCTAGACATTTGCTATGGGGCTTTACTTTATACCTGAAACTTATATGCATTCGTGCATGTCAGCTGTATGAACAGGGCACAGCTATAACTGTAAATAGCAGCTGGGAAGAGTTTGATACCCATTGGATCCAGAAAAATTGCTCATGTGCACATATGTAATTCTCACTAATTTTAACAGTTTTTATATATATCTTTTTATCATTTGTAAGTCTCCCAGGTACAGTTCAGCAGTGAGATGGTTGGCATATACATTTAATAAATGAATAAAAATGCATAAGGCCTTCCCCATTCTTGTTCACCATTATAAAAACTGGGAAAAGCCAAAAGAGAAAGCTTGAATGATACTCTGACTTCTTTTTTAATATAAATGTATTGCCTTTTATAGAACATAAAGATAAAAATTAACACATAGTCAGAAAGAAGGATAAACAGAAAGAATAATGAGAAAGATAGAGGCTCAGGAGTACAGAAAAAAACTATAGAAAAAAAAATAAATGTATAAAAAGAAAGTGACTTCCAACTTCTTTTACAAAAAAATATGAATAAAGCATAGTATTCATTTTTCAAATGGTCAATCATTTTAACCAATCATTAAATCCATATGTCATAATTTGGGCTTTTTGTATTTCTTGCAAAAAGGCTTCCATTTAGAATGAAATTTTGCCAATGTCTTTTCTGTAATGGGGGTCATTAATTTTGCCAGCTCCCTTTTTGTAATCACTCTTCTACTGTCTTTATATGGTATGTAGTAGAATCTTTCCCAATGTTGAGCATATAGGAATCTTGCTGCCACTCCCAAATGTAAGATTAAAATATTAAGAATTTTTTCCTTGAGTTTTAATTATCAACCCCAATCAGAAAATTTCTGGTTTAAATTATATTTTAAGTTTCAATATTTTTTGAATTAATGTATGGATTTAGTCAAATACAGTGGAACCTCAGGTTGTGACCATAACCCATTCCAGATTTCAGTTGCAACCTGATTTGGTTGTGACTGGAAGCATGAATGTCGGTGCATGCATGGACAAAAGAAACCCAAAAAAAAATCGCGCCAAAGGGGAAATCGGTGTGGAAAGGGAAACTTTTTTTGGTCATCACCTGATTTGGTCACAAACAGGAGCGTTTGCGACCCGAGGTTCCACTGTATTGTTTAGCTATTTTGCAAGTCCACCAAAAAGGATAGAAAGTTCCTCTCTGCTTCTTACAATTCCAGAGAAGATTTGAAGTCCCTTTATGCATCCTCAACCATTTGTCTGGTGAAAAGTATCATATGTAGAGTGACACTGTAACTTCTGATTATTAGCATATTTTCTACATGCCTTGAAATTCTGGCTTCTTTTCACAGGAGAGCACCTGCTTCTGCTAATTTGCATGGATACATATCACTTGTGTTTCTTAAAAGTGCCTCTTCTATTCTGTCTTCCTCCCCTCCTGGATCAAATATTCTTTAAGACAGCATTTCTTAGTAAAACTATGAAGGGAATTTTTTTTTTCAGATGTCAAGATCAAGGGAGATCCAATGCAACAACAAATAGGATATGATGCAGTTCATCTGCATATATTCTCCCACGCTCAGTTCAACCTCATGAAAGTTCATTTTTCTCAAGTTGCATTCCATCATCTAGGGAGTATAAAAGCTTCAGAGCTATTTTAAGTCATTACCAAAGCTGCTCTTTCTTTTTTTTTTAATAACAAATTTTATATGTATACAGTATATGTATACTTTTATATGTATTTTATATTTTATATGTATACAGATGTATACAGTATTTTGTGTTTTTTTTAAAATGCATTATTAACAAGAAAAATGATATGCAATGTAAAGGAAAACAAATCATTTTATTAAACCTCAATATGTGCTTTTGAGGTGCATGTCATAAAGAATTTCTTGTGTTGTAAATTATACTGACAAGGTCCAAAATTTATTTTCAAGAAAGCGTCCAAACCACATTATTTCATCTCTGCATCTAATTCTAAACCAACTTAATGAAACCGTAGATATGATCCTGAGGTCTCTACAACTATCTTCCATTTTACAATATGTCTCTAAAACCCTAAACTCAGTTAGCCCCAAAGGAAATTTTAACAGTGCTTGGACTAGGGTAAAGACAATGTTTGTACTAAGAAGCTGAATTTAAATTATCAATTTTCATGCAATGTTTGAAAAAAAGGGATTCATAAAGAGAGAAAGGAAGTTCTACAGTCGACTGGACATGTGGGAAAAGAACACTTCATCACTGGAATATTCCAGCTACAGAACAAGATGCAGTTTGAGGGCAGAGCTGGCCTCGTGGAGTACAGCATGCGATCTTTAAGCTCTAAGATCGCTGCTGATATCTCTGTTGCAGGATGGTCCCAACGGACCTAAACAGTCCCGTAGAGATGGTGACAGAGGAGAGCACATCCTGTTGATCCCAGGGACATTGCAAAGTCCCTGGTAGATCCAGGAGAAGCCCTTTTTTCCCATGGCAGAGGGGCAGCCATTAAAGCTGCTGAAGTGGGACAGCTCCGGAATGGAAGAAAGCTGGAAAGAAAGTGTGTCAGTTTGGTGAGATAATTTTCTACTCATTTTTTTCTGAAGAGAACATCCTAAAAGACTAAAAATTAAATTTAAAAGTGAGGATAAAAGTGCTTAAGCAGCAAGATTAAGCACAAATTAAACCTGAAGGGTTTTTTTTTCTTTTTATTGGAACTTTGGATTTTTGTAAAAACTTTTCAATTTTTAAACTGGACTGGTCTTTCCTTTTTAATTTTAATTTTTTCCTTTCAAAATAACTCTTTGAAAAAGTTTTTTTTCTCTTGTTTTTTAGACTCTTTATATTTTTAAACTATTTTTATTTTTTTATTCCTGGTTTTAATATTAGAGGAGAAGGGAAAGGAAAGGGAAATAAGTACTGCTGCCACTTGGAGGCTTGGATACATTGTTTTCCTTTCTTTCTTGTTGATACATTTGATTCAAGGACTCTGTGCTTTTTTTCATTGAAAAGATAGTGGGAAGAGCATGTAGATTGTTTATGCAGGTGCTCTTCTGTGGAACTACTGATAGCCGGAGTCTGGAGAAGATTGAAGTGACCTTGAAAAGAGAACTGGAAATTTTGTTTTTTGATTTAGTAAAGAGCCTCGAATATATAGTGGCAGTGCTTTGCTTACTGACAGAATTGCATTTTCTCTTTCCCTTTTTTTTCTACTCTCCCCCCCCCCCGCCAGTTGGATTTTTATATTTGGACTTGAGTCCTTTGATGCAGGAATAAGACTACTTTTTCCCCTCCCTCCTCCCTTTGTTCTACCTTTTTAGCAAGGGGAATATACAGATTTCCATCTTTTTAATTTTTTCCTAATTTTTTTTATTTTTTCAACCTTTTTCCATTTTCCATTTGTTTCCTTTTTTCCCCTTTTTTTCTATATAATTGGAACCAATTGGATTAAGGTATTCAAGTGCCTGAAGATTTTTTCCCTTTCCTTTTTTATTTTATTTTATTTTTTTTACTGGAGCGGCAGTTGGCTTCTCTTGCTTTTTCTTCTCAATTTTCCTATTAAGTATTCTAAGATGAGCAGAAAGATACCAGCCTCAGCTTCTTCAATCCTGACTTCTTCCTCCTCACCATCTGGAGGACAACAACCAACACAGGTGATGTTACAACAAGAAAAGGAGAAAGAAGTGACACTGCAGATGATTATGCAAAGAATTCAAAAGATACAAGTAAAAACAGATAATATTGAAAAGAGAACAGAGAGTATTGAGCAAAGAACTGAAAAGACAGATGAGAAAATTGAAAATATTCAACAGATGATGATGCAATACGAGGACAGAATCAATAAAATTGAAGAACAAGATGTGCAAAGAGATAAGAAGATTGGAGATATGGTTACCTGATTGAGTGAAGTGGAAAAAGACAAGGGCAGATCTCTGCAATCATTGGGATGGGAAATTGATAGATCAGATTTCTATCTTAGATTTCAAAATATAGAAGAAGAAAAGGGTGAAAACCTTGCTGAAATGATGTCAGAAATCCTGGCAGAAGCATAAGAGGTAACTAAAGAGAAGATGATGGATGGAATGGATGAGGTTTTTCGTGTCTATACAAGATATGTGATGAGAAATAAATTGCCAAGAGAAGTTCATATCAGATTTACTAAGAAAATAATTAAATCACAAATACTGCAGGTGGCAAGAGAAAAAACATTAAAGTACAAAGATAAAGAAATAGTGGTACTGAAACAGGTACTGAGAAGAATGAGAGAAATAGGAAGAGAATATTTATTCTTGACCAAAGAGTTACTTAAGAGAGGAATAAATTACAGATGGCTGATACCAGAAGGTCTCATGTATACCTGGCAGGAACAAAGACACAAAATTGATACAGTTGAAAAAGCTGAGTTATTCTATCTGGAATATTTCAGAGGAAGGGAGGAAGATACAAGAAAAGAAGGGTAGTTAATTGAATTTCAAGAGGAATGTATAGCAGTAATTGAAAAAGAAGGAGCCGTAGGTGGTGTACCCAGAGAGCAACAAGAACCAAGATCTACTAGAGCAACAAATCCTTCTTATAAGGTCAAAAATGGATGAGAGAAAACTGATTACAATTAATATAAATGGACTTAATTCAGCTATTAAAAGAAGAAAAATATTTCATAAGTTAGAGAAATTAAAATTTGATATAATCTGCCTACAAGAAGTACATATTAAAAAACAACATGATTATATATTGAAACAACAAAAATTAGGGAAATTATTTACAGCGTTGACACAGTATAAAAAGAGAGGAGTGGTGTTACACATTAGAGATACAATCCCTGCGGAACAAATATATACAGATGATGAGAGAAGGATTTTGATGGTGGAGATAATGGACAATAATCTAAAGATACTTTTAATAGCAATTTATGATTCAAATGATAATCAAGGAGATTTTTACAGGAAATTACAAAAGAAAATAATTGAGCTGGACTTTGCTAATATCTGTCTGATGGGAGATTTTAATGGAATAATAAATGACAAATTGGACTATAAAATACAAAAAACAGCAAAGAAAGCTAGAAAGACATTGCCAAAATCCTTCTTTCAAATGGTAGATGAACTTAAAAGATGCATGGAGAGATAGAAATGCTGAAAATAAACAATAACCCTTTTATTCAAATAGATATGCATCATGCTCTAGAATATATATGATATGGATGTCAACAGAATTGTTTTCTAACATACAAGACATTGAAATACAAGCAAGTACCTGGGCAGATCACAATCCAATAACACTTGTATGGAAAGAACAAAAAAGGAGAACTAGATGGACTTTAAATAATACAATATTAAAGGAAAAAGACTTTAAACAGAAAATTGAGAGAGAATTGACTTTTTTCTTTGAAGAAAACACAAAAGAGGATACATCATTACAGAACCTCTGGGACACAATGAAGGCTTATTCAAGAGGCTTGATAATGGACAATGCAAGGAAAAGAAATTTAAAACAGAAAAAAACCTTTAAAATATTGGAAGATGACTACAAGAAGTTTGAAAAAGAACTACAGAAATTTCCACAAAAAAGGACATTAAAATTAAAATGGACATAACTAAACATAAAATGGGACTAATGGAAAAAGAAGAAATAGCACAAAAAATTAAAAATGCTAAGCAGAACTATTTTGAAGATGCAAATAAACCAGGCAGATGGCTAGCATATAAATTGAGAAAGGAAAGAGACTTGAGAAGGATAAATCAATTGATAAATGAACAAGGGCATGTATGCTATGGGAATGCAGAGAAGAAAAAAATATTCAAGATTATTATGGAAAACTGTACTATCAAGGGAATGTTCAGGAAGAAAGAATTCAACAATACTTACAGGAAGCAAATTTGCCTCAGATACTCAAAGATATTGAAATAATGTTAGAAAGTAACATAACAATGATGAAATTAACAGAAGCTTTAAAAAAGCAAAACATTGGGAAAGCACCAGGTCTGGACAATTTGCCAGTGGAATTTTATAAGACATTCCAGGAAACATTGAATTTTCACTTATTAGAAGTTATGAATGAAGTTATGACAAAGAAGAGAATACCCAAAACATGGTCAGAACACACTTGTACCGAAGGAGACACAGACCCACAGCAAGTTAAAAACTACTGACCAATATCACTGTTAAATTCAGATTATAAAATTTTTGCTTCAATTCTGGCAGAAAGACTGAAAAGATACTTAAACAATTATATTCACCCTGATCAAAATGGATTTCTGCCAAAGACACAAATTAAAGATAATATGAGAATAATTTTAGATACACTGGAATACAATGAGGCACATCCTGAAAAACAAATGGCTCTGATGTTTTTAGATGCACAAAAAGCTTTTGATAATGTGAATTGGCATTTTATGCTGTTACAATTGCACCAAATGGGCTTTGGTAAAACATTTACTCAAGCCATAGAAACGATATATCATAAACAAACTGCAAAGGTTATGATAAATTGAGAGTTAACAGACTTTATCGATATAAGAAAAGGGACTAGACAAGGCTGTCCACAGTCGCCTCTGTTGTTTGTGTTAACATTGGAAGTGCTGAACAGGAACATCAGAGAAGAAAAAGAAATAAAAGGAATGAAAATTAAAAAAGAAGAGTATAAATTACAAGTATTTGCAGATGACCTGGTATTTATATTAGAGGATCCATTGGAGTCAGCACCTAAACTGATAGAAAAGATAGAAGAGTATGGGAAAATAGCAGGTTTGAAAATAAATAAAGATAAAACAAAGATTTTAGCAAAGAACATGTTAGTAAGACGAAAGAAAGAATTGGAGGGAGTTTTGGGGATCCAGGTCACAAATAAGGTTAAGTATTTAGGGATACACGTAACACCAAGATGTAGCACAATTAAGGAGGATAATTATCTTAAACTTAAACAACAGATTGCAACAGGCTTGATAAAATGGGAAAAATTACAATTATCACTGATTGGGAGAATATCTACAATCAAGATGAATGTATTACCTAGAATCTTATACTTATTCCAGACAATTCCAATCAGATTAGGGAAATAATTTTTTGAAGATTTAAACAAAATAATGCTAAAATACATTTGGCAGGGGAAGAAAGCGAGAATAAAACTTAAATTGCTTCAAGATGCAAGAATAAGAGGAGGATTTGCTTTGCCCAATTGGGAATTATACTACCAAGTGACAAGTCTGATGTGGGTAAAGGAGTGGATAACATTAAGGAATACTAAACTTTTGAATTTAGAAGGACATGACTTGCTGGGTGGCATGCCTTCCTTTTGTATAAGGGAACTAAAACACAGGGGTATTTTAGAAGACATTATATTTGAGAAGCATTGTTTCTAAACTGGGAGAAGAAAAAAAAGCAATATTATTTAAAAATTCCATTATGGTTATCTACTATTGAAGCTTTTTCCTATCCAATAATATATAAAAAGAAACAAACAGTTAGATATGGTGAGATATTGAATGAAAAGGGTGAACTTAAATCTATGTAAGCGTTGGAAGAACAAGGTGTAAAAATGAATTGGTTTTGATATTTGCACATACAATCTAGATTTGATAAAGATGTTAAAATAGAAGGTATCTATGATAAGTTAACTGATTTAGATAAAATTTTGACAAGATACTGATGAAAAAGTAATCAAAAAACTTTATGGATATTTGCTAGAGTTTAAATTAGAGGAAGAACAAGTAAAAGAAACAATAATTGCGGGGGAGGGGATTTTGGATATGGAATTGACTTAGATAAATGGCAAAAATTGTAGTCTCAAAATTATAAAATGACAATGTCAACTGCATATAAAGAAAATTTGTATAAAATGTTTTATAGGTGGCGGTTACTCCCAGCGAGAATAGCAAGGATGTTCAAGAATAAATCAGATAAATGTTGGAAATGTCATCAGATACCTGGTTCATATTACCATATGTGGTGGACATGCTCGGATGCAAAAATATATTGGACTATAATCCGCACATGGTTGGAAAAAAAGACAAAACAACACATAGACTTTAAACCTGAGATATTTTTATTGGGAATTATACCAGAAATACATTGTAAATAATTGAAATATTTGATTGTAAATGTTTTAACAGCGGCTAGAATTCTATCTGCTAAGAATTGGAAAAAATGAAAAAATACCTATGCAGGAGGAAATTATTAAGAAAATCATGGACTGTGCCAAAATGAGTAAATTGCCATTTGAAATTAGAGAATAAGAGGATGAACAATTTTATATGATATGGGATTTATTTTATCAATGGTTAGATAAAAAGACATGGTAAATAGATTACTAAGCCTTACAATAAGAGTTAATAGATTGATATAGAATACGATATAAAATATATAACCATTGGATGAATGTATAAGATTAAATCATAATGAAAATTAGAATATCTCGTATAAAACGATGGAAAAATAGTTTAGTCAAATGGATGTTTAATAATTGATATTACATAAGCACAAGCTAGATTGATAAGGTGAGAATTTATATAACTTGTGAGTAATGGTAAAAAAAAGGATAGCACAAAAGATTGCAACCAACTGATACACTGTATGTATATAATTGAAAGAGGGTTTTATGTTTTTATGTTTTGTTTGTATGTTTGTTGTAAAAAATAAAAACTTTGTAAAAGAAGAAAATAATGGAATGTGCAGAAATGAGTAAATTGACATTAGCAATCAGAGAGCAAGAAGATAAAGAATATTACAAAATCTTGGACCTATTTTATCAATGGTTAGATAAGAAAATAGAGAAGTAAAATGAAGTAAAGTAAAGAAGTAAAGAAGGAATGGTGTAAAATGCAAGATAACAAAATGTAATGATATTATATAATTGAATATAATGAAATGAATTGTATGTTCTCAGATTGGTTAAAACTGAGATTTGCTCAATAAGAATCATGTGATTTGTAGCTGAGTCTAATGATGATATAATAATAATACAATGTAATATGATATTATATGTATAGTTCACTTATGTAATATGAATGTATGTTTGTAAGGGTAAGACTGTTGATATTATGACATTGCACGAAAGAAATGTACCAACGCTGTATTTTGGAAGATGGTTTTATGTTGCTGTTTTATATTTGTGTTTTGTTAGTGTTTCTTTTTTTAAAATAAAAAAATGATAAAAAAAACAAGGTGAAGTTTGTAATACATATGGTTGCAAAACTGGAGTGGAGGGAAATGAGATAATTAACTTCTGGATTGGTTTTGCCCTTCTTCCCCTTGAGAAGAGAAAGAGTTCCAGAGCCAAGCATTCTGAGATGAAAGGTTCAAGCCAGCAGGAGGAAAGAATGATAAATCTTACCATAGCTTAGAGGTCTTTTAACAGCCAAAAACTGAACATACACTTTTCTTGGTCTCTGGGATTCACCATAATCAATGTTAGATATAGTTAATAGTAGGGCAGGGTTTTTCCAAAAGACAGTGTCATGCCCCTGTTAGAATTTGACTCTGAGGGAGAGGAGGAATAGCCGACAGGGAGTGGGAGTGTGGCTCTGGAAGTTGTGAAGTAAACTGGGGAAGGGCACAGGCCGGCTGGGCATTCAGAGAAAGACCCAAGCCCATCCCCTCTTCATCCTAGGGCACGTAGGGAGGAGCAGATAAGGGAGAAACATGAATGGCATGGTCTACAGGGGAGGAAAGGGCCTTGATCCCCTTCATGGGCAGCAGCTGTGAGGACCATTTAAAAGAACAGACTGCACATGGGCCAGTGCTGGAAGCAAAGCATGAAAATATTTCTGTCAGTTCTTATCTGAGTTCTGGCATCCTTCCCAGTGTGTATTTTGATATCTGTGAACCAGTGGTGGAATTCAATTTTTTTTACTACTGGTTCTATGGGTGTGGCTTATTTGGTGGGCATGGCTTGGTGGTCATGTGACTGGTGGGCGTGCTTGGTGGTCATGTGACTGGGTGGGCATGGCCAACTCAATGTCACTCACATCAAGGGGTGCCTCACCTGGCCCCTCCCCTCCCAGCCATTCCTTGTCACCCAGCCTCAACTTATCTATAGTTCTGTAAAAATGTTGTTCACTTTTTTTGACTTTATTATCTGCATACTATAGATGTACTTTCATGGACCACTGAAAGGAGGAAATGGCTCACATGCTTTACTCAAGAGTGTGATATAGGCAACAGGCTTTTAAGGGGCTGCCACAATGAAAGGGGGGGGGAAATGTATTTTCCAAATCACCAGGAGGCAAACAAGAAGCAATGGATGGAAACTGAACAAAGAAAGAAGCAACCTAAAACTAAGAGAAACTTTCTGACAGTGAGAACAATTAACCAGTGGACCTGCTTGTTCCCAGAAGTTCTGGGTGATCAATCACTGGAAATTTTTAAAAGACTGGACAGCCATTTCTCTGAAATGGTATAGGGTTCCCCCAAAAGTCCCTTCTGTTATTGTGACACCTTTCTCAGGACCTCTACTCAGAGTTTGGCATCCTCAGTTTTCCTGCCTGAGCAGGGGCTTGGACAAGAAGACCTCCAAACTCCCTTTCAACTCTGTTAAACACACATGTATTTATGCTCTGGATTATAGACATTGAATGGATGTAAACCTTGAAAAATATGTGGTAGCCCTGGGCAAAAGAAAAGCAGTAGAATCACTCTAGGTGTAGGGACAGTGTAAAATATTAACACATAATCAATAATGAAACAATTAAAAACAATAGCACAGAGTTTTCTCTGTCTTTCTCTCTCCCTTCCTATTTCTTTTTCTTTCTTTCTTTCTTCGTCTCTGTCTTTCTCTCCCTTTCTTTTTCTCTCTCACACATGCACCACTCTCTCTCTCCCTATTTCTTTTTCTTTCTTTCTTTCTTTCTTTCTTTCTTTCTTTCTTTCTTTCTTTCTTTCTTTCTTTCTTTCTTTCTTTCTTTTCTTTCTCTTTCTTTCTTTCTTTCTTTCTTTCTTTCTTTCTTTCTTTCTTTCTTTCTTTCTTTTTTCTTTCTTCTCTCTCTCTCTCTCTCTCTCACACACACACACACCCACACACACACACATCCACCCACCCCGGCGGCCTTCATTCCCTCTCACTCCAGGCACCTTACTCACAAGGGGAAGTGAATCCAGCATTGGAGAAGTTCTGCATGTAAACAGACTTGCATTTGAAGCTCCTGTAAACTTCCCCATGGCTGGATTTCTCCCCTCCCTCTCCCAGTGTTCTTTCCCTCTCGCTCCAGGCACTTTACTCACATCTAGTGTCCATGAAGAATCCAGCCTTGGAACAGTTTTGCAGGTTAATGGACCGCTGCTCCGCCCAGTCATGTGTTTTCAAGTGGCTGCTTGAAAATGCATGGCTAGGGCAGGGGAGCAGACCTCCTTTAAACTGGGGCAGCGAGCACTGGGTGGGTGGGGCAAGCGAGTGAGCGAAAACTGGGCAACCAGGTTGGGGCCGTGGCCAGCTAGATGTTGCTACCGGTTTGGCGACCCATGCCAAATTCTTGCTACCTGTTTGCCCGAGTAGGTGCGAACCGGCTGAACAGCACCTCTGCTGCGGACATCTTCAAGCTCTTATCCTGCCTTGTCTCATTAATTCTTCAGTGTGGTTTGTGTTGTTTTTTTTCTATTTATAATGTATGTATTTTGAGTTTGAATGGGAGTTCTTCCTTTTCGCAACTGTTTGTGGGGAAGTTTTGTCTCCAGTCACTGATAATTTGACCTTTGAAACCAAGTTGAAGGAATTAAAGGGACTTCACCTGTTTTTGTGACTTTGTTGCTTTTGTATTCCACCCTGCATCATTACAGACAGGCTCTTAATTTGGGATTGGAAATTGTCACCATTCATCCTGCTACTAACCTCTGATATCAGCAGTTTTATGTATTTCATTCTCAGAATTTGGCTTGTTGGATTCCATTCCATGATTCCATTTGTCAATGTACTAGTTAAAATATTTCAGTAAATTAAGAGTTTAGAATGGAATATCCTCAGTTGTTGCTTCCTTTATCTCCCTGCTGTCTTGCGTTTGTGACCCCCATCCCACATCATCTGCATGCAGTTTTTTAGGGAACTGTCTGACATCCTGTGTAGGCAGAACTTGCCTGGAAAAGAAAAAAAAAAGTTCAACAGGACTCCTCTTTAATGCTAGCAGTTAGGACCACTGCTGAAAAAGTCCCTTGAAAACACTTCCATTGTGATATTTTTTTGTAAAGATTGACAGGCATTAAATGTCCTTTCTATCTGTAATCTGATCAATGATTGGGTTCGGGTTTCAGCATATGAGGTGTGCTGGAATGTAAACTAATTCCTTCTGCAAGTGAAGGCAAAAACCTTTTTTTTTTTTTTCTGGTCTAGCAGAATTCACATAGTGAAAGTGGCAGTGGTAGCTCTTGTGTCCTCCCCCGCCCTCCACAAGCTACTGCTGTAATTGGATCAAAAAGTGACCCTTTTCATCAAGGCTTTTTATTTCCAGCAGAGGGTTCCACAGCAGAAATAATCAGAGAGCTACAAAAAGTGAAAGCTGTCTGCAGAGCCATTTACCTTCTCGCAGGAGTTATTTTATACCCTCCACATTCCTTGGCAACTGATATTTCTGGACTGGAATTTTTCCAAAGAATTAAGCATGGAATCTTATCTTTGCTGAATCATCTCACAGTCATCAGACATGTCGGTAGATGTTCCTCCATTAGCTTTGAAATGTAATATGAAATGATCACATTATACTCTTTCCGGTGATTAAGCAAGCAGCCCAAAGTCAAGATAGATGGCAAATAAATTCAATAAATAAATAATTTTGGCAATGTCTTCTTGGAAGTTACCATCTCGCCAATGGTGAGCTGGCTTGTCAAGCTTGTTCAGCAAATATTGAAAAAGGAATTGTGTAATAACACCCAATTTTCCTTTCAGTGCCATGATATATAATATAGCAACTGTATTACATAGGTGTGCTATAGTTTACCCATCTGAAGTTTCCAAATGCTCTTGAAGAACAGTCCCATATAAAGCACATTGGAATAGTCTAATATTGAGCTAAGGCATGAGTGAATATAAGCAGTGCCTCCTAATCTGGGAATGGGTGCAATTGGCATGTAAGATATATTTGTGTAAAAGTTCTTCTGGTTGTGATTTCTACCTGCTCTTTAGTCAGGAGTCAAGAATCCAGAAGACCCCAAATAGTATTGCAATTTTATCTAGTGGAATACTAATCCATCCAGAACCGAGAGTGGAAAATATGCTGATTCAAGGTACCTTAAGTCCTGTACCTAGTCAGTCTTGCTAAGGTTAAGCCATGGCCTATTCTTCTGCATCTAGGCCTCCCAGAAACATTGGGAAAGGAACTTGATAGTATTGCTTGCTTGGCCTGTAGGGATGTTTAGTTAAGTATCATCAGTATACTTCATCTCCTGCTGCAAGAAAACTGCATAGGTGTCATGCCCCTGGTGGAGACGGACTCTGAGGAAAAGGAGGAACAGCCGACAGGGAGTGGAAGTGTGGCTCTGGAGGTTGTGGAGGAGGCTGGGGAAGGGTAGAGGCCGGCTGAGCAGTCAGAGGAGGACCCAGGCCCATCCCCTATCCATCCTAGGGCACGCAGGGAGAAGAGGATAAGTGAGAGACGGTGGTCTACTCGGGAGGAGAGGGCCTTTACCATCTTCATGGGCTGCAGCTGTGACAACTGAATAAGAGTACAGACCTGTGTACGGGCGAACGCTGGAAACAAAGTGTGGAAATATCTTTAGTTTATGATTCGTCTCTGAATTTGGTGTCCTTCCCAATGTGTGTTATCTGTGGATGTCCTCCAGCCCTTACCTTGCCTGGTTTGTGTTGTTTTTTTCCCCCCTTCTTCTTGTAACTATTTGTGTGGGAGTTTTTTGTCTTCCGTCAAGAATATTAGGAGCTTGGAAGCAAAGTGAAGGAATAAAAGAGGCTTCACCTGTTTTCTATGACTGTGTTTGTTTTGTATCCTACCCTGGGTCATCACATTAGGTCACAATCTAGGTCGGTCAATTTTATTATTAATTGTGTAACAATTCAACATACCCAACAAAATCAAAACTTCTTGGGAATGATCCAAAGTATGTTTTAAAGACTGATATGGGTGAACTTTTAACATATACTTAATGCATGCCCCATTTAAAGTCTTTGTTGCTTAAAAAAGTTTAGCTTTGGCTGAACTTTGTAGCTGAACATTTGATACACCACTGGTTTGTTAAGCATGTCAGATATGAAACTTTCCCATGCTTTCATCTAAAATAAATCAGAGCTGGTAATGTGAACAAAAGAACCTTTTATTATTGCACGTAATCCAGAATAACAGCAAATAAAAGGTCCTGGATAGCATTGCACAAATTGTCATATTTTAAAAATTTTTTAAAACATGTGATTTCAAAAGGTATGTTTCTCGTGATGATACATCTGTCATCTTGAAAGCCTTGAACATTTGAAGAATATCAAACTATGTTTGAAGGCATGCAAATTGAGGTAAACCCACTCCTGCTCACCTGAGGAAGCAAACTCCACAGGGCTTGTGCACATATTAGTCCCAATCCAGAAGTTCTTTGGGAGAGACAAGAAGTACGAGGCAGATCTCTTTCCTGTAGGACCTTTCCATTCATCTTAAAAAGGTCTATTGTGCACAAATAGAAAAACTCACACCTGTAGGGACTTCCATATGAGGCTCTGGATTTTTTGTGTCAACTTGTTCAAGGTGATATTTGGAACAAGGAATAAAGAAGATCCTTTGAACAATCTTAAAAGTCAGGGTTCTCAGAACTGTAGGAAGAACTGGCATTATTTGAGAGCCCAAAGGCATATGTGATTCATTCCCTCTCTATTAAATTACTTACATTTATTTCTTTGGTGAAGGCTTGTGCTTTTAATGTAAACAAAGCAGTTGCTCGCGAATCAGGGGATACCAATGTATGCACAAGCACCAAGAAGCTCCTTCTCTTTACAGATATATATATATATATATAACATACATGGCAAGGACAGTCAAAAATGTTTCGTGCTCCAAGTGAGAGCATTATGTGCTGTAGTCACCATCCATATTACATTTGAAAAGGATAAATTTCAAAATCAGTTTTGCAATTTGGCATGGAGATCCAGCTGTCTAAAGTAAAATAATTTAAAAAAACAACAGCCTGTGGACAGATAAGTCTGTGGATCTTGCCCCATATATCCCACAGACACCAAATGTATTTATTTTATCCTTATCATTACCTTGCAGAGAACAAAACATAACAAAGAAAATAACCACACAGTATTTCTGCAAAAGAGAATTCAGAGGTGGATGGAAATAACCTTAACATTTTACAAAAAGGCTCAACTTTGTGCTT
This sequence comes from Hydrophis major, assembly GCA_033807585.1. Lineage (NCBI taxonomy): Eukaryota > Metazoa > Chordata > Lepidosauria > Squamata > Elapidae > Hydrophis > Hydrophis major. The sequence continues at coordinate 236,018,290 of CM066330.1, read as the reverse complement.
CATGATAAATAAAGGACATTGACATCTCTCAAAGAAAATCACTTTCCCTGTTGTAAAGCTGCTGGCATACTAAACTGTATACCTAGAAAGCCAGCAAAGAGGCTGTCAGGTTTCAAAAGCAAATAACAGCCTGGTTATATTTAAGGGAATATATTTAGATGAAAAGGAAACATAACAATAAAAGCCTCAAAACTGCCTAAATTGCTATTATTTCATGTTTGAAGGACAAAATAATCTTCCACAATTTTCTAAGCAGTGTTGCCATACCTCATTCATTTTTAGAAATCTTGTTTTTCTCCTCCTTCAAAGCAGAATAGTTATTAAACAAACTGTCAGGAACAGCATTCCTGTCTTCCAAATTCATTTTCAGCAATTCATGAATTGTAAATCATCTGTTTTGAAAACATGGATTACCTGCTGCACTTAAAATCCTGTCATTTTTGGCACCTACAATTACAGTCTCTTATACAGTAACACATTAATTTTCTTATCTATTTTACTTGCGCACATTTAGCCCACAGCTGCAATTCCAAGGACTGTCACTATATATATAAAACAAATCATTGTCAGTTTTAAAGAAGGCACTTTTTAAAAATCTTTTTGGAAACAAAAATCCTCATTCTCTCCCCCTCAAGGAAAGTTGGGAAAGGGAACATCCACACACTTTAAAAACAAATTCACATACTGAAATTTCAATGACAAGTCATGTGTGCATCTGAATAAACAGAAAAGGACGGAGGGTAAAATGGATCTTGCTATAGGTCTAATTTTAAGGTGGGAAGGGGATAAACAAAGCTAGCAACAAAAATACTCAAGGCACTGTATAGTTATTAAATGAGCACAGATTTCATTTACTAACATTTATAGCAAGCCGCATTAAAATGCAGCCTATAGTTAGTAAGCTAAACAAATTTCATGGTGTTTAATTGTTGTTCATCAGCATCGCAAAAAGAATTGCTTACAGTAAGACCAGGTTTCAGCATCCTTGCACTGAAATTAATAAAAAGATAGGATTTATTTTGTTTTTTCTTTTTAATTGTGACTTTACTTATGTCTGAGAATGAGATCTGCTATTCAGGGAAAAAAGCTTCACTCGTTTTAGAATTATATAGAATTAAGAGCAGGTGAAACCACCATTTTTTCCTAACACCGTATTCAATTTAGTTTGTATGGGGAAACTCTATGCCCAGATTAGGTACATGCTGCCAATTGGTTGTCAAGAAGATTGCTTGCCCATATTTCACTTTTGCTCCCTTCTGGATCCTTGGCTTTGCTGGCTGTTGCTCCATTGGTGCCGCTAGCTCTATGATGTGTGCAGTTTATCCTGGAAGCTTTGTGACACTGGTGATTGGGAGAATCTTCTTTTCTTTAAAGCCTCCAAATTCTTTGATGAACTTCTTTCAAGCTTTTGCTTTGAGACAATATTAAATAGGGCTAGTCTCCAAAGAAAGTAGCTCCAAGTATGATTGACAAAAACAATCAATTAGGCTTATACACAATATAGACAAGTTGGTATACCGTAGCAGTTCCCTGGAGTCTCTCAACTGCTACTGGCCCAGGACAAGTGGTAAGGAAGGAGAACATCTAAATGGAAACTTTTAGAAGCAAAGAACGAGCTGCCATCTTGGCCCTCTCCCACCACTGCCAGCTAGCCAAATTAAAGCAAAGCTGTGTAATCAATGAATAAAGAAGTATGGGGAACAATACACCAAAGAGATAAAAGCAGCTGCAAAAGCCCACATGTAGCCTGCTAAACATTTAGATATCTAAATAGATCCAACTGAACCAGTTCTTCATTGCTCCACTTCTATATTAGCTTCGAAAGTGGATGAAAAGTTCTTCATATCCAAATCCTAAACTCAATTTGAGGTTGAAAAAGTTTGAGAAGAAACGAATGTGTTGCTTTGCTAGTGGAGAGAAGCATCATATTGGACAGTGGGGGAAAGGGAAAAATTGAATGCCCAAACACTTTGGCTCTCCTAATAGAGCTAAAAGAAAAAAAGAACACAAAACTAGAGCTTCTAGAATGCAGAATCTAGGATTGGGGAGGGAGGGAAGTCCTTTACAAGACAGGAAGAAGTTTTAGGCCCTAGTTTCTAAACCTTTCCTATTGACTACCTTTTTTGACTAAGGCCATATTAATGATTTTAGAAAACTGTTTTTTTTTTCAGGGACTTGGATAATTGCTCAAAATACAACAAGGGGCATGCATGAATGCCCCTACCCCCAGCCACCTTCAGCATATTCTTGGAGTTAATCATGATTCAGAGTTGCAGCACAATTTAGCATGGGGATTGGAAGATTTGTACCATTAAGTCTGATGTTTTCACAGTGAAATTCAAAGAAAAGACTTTTTAGTTTGTGTTTCCATTCCACAATTAAGATGAATCCTTGTTTCTTCAACAAGTGGCAGTGGAGTTCATCAAAATTATCTTCAAAGCAACACAGAAAAAAAAAAAGGGGGGGGAAGGAAGAATAAAAGAAGTTGTAAAATTTGAGATCTCTTCCTGCTATGGTTGGAGCAAAAGAGTTTGCCAGAAGCATGGTGTAATTGTACATGACCACAATACACTCACTGGGTGCTTCTATGCGTCTTCCTTTTAACATAGCTCTGAATAGCTGATGTTATCTCTAATTAGGATGGTTGTTTGGACCAGCATAAAGTTCTGTGAAAATATAAAATTTAAAAAATTAGGAAGGTAACAGAATTCATAATTTTTAAAAAATGTTTAACATTTGCAATACTACCCTACAAAAAGGTTAACGGGAGAAAGTTCCATAAATAAGAGAGGATTTCCATAAGAATAAAAAATTAATAGCTAATATTCTGGTTTATTACCTGGGCTTTTAAACAATCCCTATCCCTGGATAATAAACAATATTGTTCCTATTCCATTCCCCATACTTGTCTTTTATTTCCCACATTCTTACTTATTTTTGCCTGGTTAATAATTTGATGGTAACAGCAGCCATCCTGTGTGGTAGAAAATAGAATAAGTCATATAAAAAAGAAGACTGTATCAGTAGTTACTCTGCAGTTTCAAAAAAGGCAATGTTTGTATGATTCCCACACTTAATCCACAGAATGAATTTCCCTGAATAGCACACACTGAATAGCAGTTGTTGGGAAGAAGCTCTCAGCAAGGGGGATGACAATACCAATATATGAAGTGGCTTTGATCTTTCCAACCTTTCACTCTTCTCTCATTCATCTTTATTTCTATTTAACTGATTAAAAAACATTTCCATCACGTTCAGTTAGAATATTGTTAAAAACAAGCACCCCACTCTTTCTGTCTGACTGAAGTCAAACAGTACAAACTGTGGCTGACATTTCTTTTCCTATCAGTTCTGGAATGCTTATTGTACCAATCTCTACAGACAGACACAATGAGCGTAGAAGTCAGGTATGTGGAGGAAAGATCAGTCAGTGGTGGAGGTCAGGAGAACAAAGAGGAAGCCTGATGAATGAATGGAAGTAGAGAGAATTGAGGAGGTGATGAAGGGGAAAGATGAAAAAAGGAGACATGCAAAACAAAAGTGAGAGAAGAAACAGAGAACGGAAAAGAAGAAAAATATGAAGGTGAAAGGGAAAGTTATCAGAGAAGAAACAGAAAGGCAATACAGTATAAGGCCTGATAGAGATAATATACAGAGAAATTAAAATGGATGAAGAGGACTCAAATGGAGTAATTAATAGACCTTGGAGAAGAGAGTTGAGATAATTATTTCTGCTTTAATTTGCTGCTATATTGTATTTTAACTGGAATTTTATCTCATATGGCTACATATGGCTTGTTTTATGTTTTAAAATTACATGTTGTGAAGCAACTAGAATTACTATAATTATGACACCTGTTTTTTGAATCTTACAAACAAATACTCTAAGTTTGTAGAAAATGCATAAAACAGACCTCTGTGTCATTTAAGAATTATTGTAAGCTCCAGCCATTGCTTACTTAGACACATCGTGAGATGATCCAGGTTTTGAGTTTAAAAAATGACTGGTGTCAGCAAATATGCTGATGACATTCTTATTAGAAACTATTCTCATTGAACTGAATGGAGATTGAGTTAGAATAAACATGATGATTTATTTTATTTTATTTAGCATACGGCATGTGTCAGCCAGGGATCACTGAGGTGACTGGCTGCCTCTGTGAAAGAATCTTTTTCAGATGGTGTTATGCAGATGGTGTTTTTTCAGATGCATTTATTTAAAACATTTAAAGAGCCACACATTTTATAACCAACCTTGGGAGGGTCCCAATAAGTGTTGTCACTCTTCTTTATTTATTAAACAAATTTATATGACTGCTCAATTCATCACCACCACTACCATCCCAGTAATCCCTTAAAACCTCCAACCCCCACCTCACCCAAGATACTCTTACCTTGTTTTGATATCTCATCATGTCAGAAAATGTACAAATAAGATAGACAGGCCAATGTTCAGTAAAATGACCATGCAGATGATTATTGTGTTAGGTCCCTAAGAAGGAAAAATTCAATGATTAAATATTAAATATATTACATATCTATTATGGTTTAAAACAAAGACAGATTGAAGATATCCTCAAAATATGAAACAATCATCATAAAAATAGACTATCCATCGATATGCATAATGATCCTGCTGAATTATATCCCCCAAGCCTAGGAAGTAGGTCCAATTGTGAGAAGGGTTGACAGTTATAGTTCACCAACATTTAGAGCAGGGGTGTCCAACCTTGGCAAAGCTGGCTGAGGAATTCTGGGAGTTGAAGTCCACAAGTCTTAAAGTTGCCAAGATTGGACACCCCTGATTTAGAGCAACAGGCATTGTTGTCTATTGCACATACATTAGAATTACAAGAATAAGAACCTTGTGCTTACATAATACCCTTCTTCCATAGCTGCAAGGATTACTTTTAATTTCAATGTTATACGAACTGTAACTTTTAATGATAATTCAACCAGAGATTATGAAAGTTTCTGCTTTCCACCAAGTATTAAACTTACGAACCGCACATCCATGTTGCATGTTTATTTTTTGCACATCTAAAATAACAGTAGAAGCACTGGATCATCCAGTTCTAGAATAAAGGGAAAGATGAGAAATCTCCCAGGAATTCCAGAGATATAAGCTACGCTATGAAGCAGGAAGAGAAGCAGTTTGATATAATGATTGGCACCAAGCTAGAATCTAAGAGGTTTGGAGTTCTAAAGCCAGTCTGTGGATCAATCCCTCTCTCTCGCAGTTCTATGGAGGAGGCAGTGGCAAACCATTTCCAACATTTTGGCAAAAAAACCCTGCAGGGATTTGTCCAGGGAGTTGCCAGGAATCAAGATGGACTTGAAGGATATGCCTCTCTCCCCAAAAAGGGAATTAGAAAAAGATATCTCTAAAGAAGGAAATGGCAAATGACTTCCAAAAGCACTGCATGGAGAGGACTAAGAAATTGGCTGGAATTAAACTTGACTCAAAGGAAATTACAGTACTCCTCCCAGCCACACAAAGAAGAGTAGCATATTTTTGTTTATTTTAAACTGCAACCTACCATTTCTAACTCCTCTCTGGTGAACTTGTTAATACATGTACTGAACTGAAACATATTTAATTTAGTCTAAATAGTTTTCCCATCCTGCTTACCTGGCTTTTAGGGGAAAAATAGGTATAATGTATGCTTAACTTGTTGGAAGTAAGTTGCTACATGAACTTATTGGGCATCTATGAACTTGATCAATACCTCCTAGCCCAAGTGTTCCTACATGATGGGATATGTTTGGAAGAGGAAACAAAGATTTTAATAGGCAAATTTTCCAGGAAATCATAAATATAGTACTTTGGATACTCTCTCCTAGAAAACAGATGTTGAGCAGGAATTTGTTTTGGTGCAAACTGTTATTAAACACCATCCTATGCTCATACATACAGTAACATACAGTATAAAAGGGCTGTAAATCTCTGCAATTTGCTTTTAAGGAAATTGAATTTTGCACCTATTTCTTAGGATTTTCTTAGAACTATTTATTAGCAAACAGTATTTAATGAGAATAACTTATTTAAGATAAAGTGCTGATGGCTCTATTGTCAGTTATACACTGAAATATTGGACTTTTGAAACAATTTTTTTACCAAGATCAACTTATCAATTTTTTACCTGGGCATGATGGGCAGCATACAAGTTAATAAATAAATAAAGTGCAGTTTTTCAAAGAAGAAGTACAAAATGTCCATGCGCTGACCTATTTTCACACAAATATTAACAGCAAGTGGAACATTTAAAAAATGGCTACCCTATTATTGCTGCCTCTCCCTAATCAGACCTGCTAAATGAACAACTATCGCTGCTATGAAGACAAAAACAATTTACCTCTTCTTTTTCTACCACCTCTTTTGTGGCTGTTTCTGGTGGAGAAACTTTTTTCATCACAGTCTTGGGCTCAGTTTTAGCTACCATCTTGGTTTCAGGCTTGGTTTCATTCACGGCTTCTACTTTCTCTTCCACTTTAGGCTCAGGTGGATGTTGCTTCGGCTCAAGCTTAGATTCTGTCTTGATTATTTTTTTCTCTTTGTGACCTGGTTCATGTTGGGTGACAGGTGTACTTTCCCTCTTTTCTAGCTCTAATTTGTGATCCACTGCTTTCACATCAGCTTCTGGCTCTGGGGACCTTGACTTGGTAGGAAATGTGGAGTCCGAGAATGGCTCTTCTTCATTATCCACTGGGGGAGTAACTGGAGAGGTCCGCACCGCATAACTGTGATATCCCTCAAATAATTTAACGTCACCTTCCTTCTTTATCCTTTCAAGAGGCTTGATCTCCATCCTATCGGTAGCAATCTTCATATGGCTAGGACGGCTGGGGCTCTGGGAAGCAGGTTTACTGTTACTTCCTGACTTCTCCACTGTTGCCAGTGGAGCACTAGAAGATGTGTTGGGTCTACTTCCTATATAATTCCCATTCTTAGTATGATCTCCATTCCAGTTCCCAGAGCTGAGAAAACCATCTTTCTGAGAACCCTGCTTAGCACGCTTGGACTCAGGTGGTGTGCCAGAGGGTGATGGAGTCGGAGCTGGACTCTCCTTAGGTTTCATAAACTCCTGCTCATCATCTTGAGGACTTTCTGGAGGTGTTGCTGGAGATGTCTCTTCAACAGGGGGTGTTTCTTGTATATGCTCTACATTCTCCTCATTTTCCATGAGTTCCTGGAGTAGCCTCCTCTTCAGATATTCAGGGCCTAATAAGGAAAAATAAAACTCTAAATATTATCAAAAGGTCATTTAATTTCTCTAATACTTATGCATTTGTGGCTGGTGGTTAGTCAAGCTTAGTCTTGCCACCTCTAGATCTATGAATGGGATACCTCATCCCATCATGATGTTAATTAAAGGCTGACTCATCATTTTGTCATGCTGTGCCAAAGAGAAATTAGTAGATTAAGTCAACCTGCTGTCGTTCAATGAGACATTATTTAAATTATTTTTATATCATTAATTTCATATAGCCTGCTGGAGACTGGAAACAATATAAAAACCATACAAGCACAGGAAACAATGCCATCTCTAGAGATGGTATTGAAAATGACTTCCTGCAGCCCCGTCTAAACAAACAAACATTTTCAGTAATCATATGTTCTATGGAAGAGCTCAATCTTTATTGCTCCTCTCCCACCAGCAAAAGAAAACAATTTAAAAAAACCCACAGCACAGTAGAAGAGCACTTCTACTGTGGAGAGAGGGACAAGGTAAGTTTTTTAAAAAAGATGAAAGACTTTGTTCCCTAATCTCTACTCTGCAAGCAATTGGTATGCCCAAATCTTACAATCAAGTCTTTGCTAGATTGATTAATTGTTACAATTACTGCTTGATAGTGGAGTGCTATCCTTTATATAACCCCTTTCATTCCATTTCCTTGTAGCAAATATTAAAATAGCAGAAGCCTAACTCTGCTACCATCTAGTGATCATTCTGAGTTTTCAGCCTGGATATGGTAGCCCTACTAATAAATAATCTCTGCCTAGCTGTTTATGTGCACATAGAGATACATCACTTGTATATCTTCTCAGGGATATAACTTCTGTATAAAGACTGGGATGGGAAAAAGAATCAGTAGAAATTTGTCCTTAATTTAAAGTGAGCTGTCAGATGGGCGCATTGCTTAGTAATAAGATCATCCACCTGTGACATCAAGATCCCGTTGGAAGCATTGGAGAAGTTGACCTGACTTAGTTAAAGAAATTCTGGATTCAGGTTGCATCTCACTGCATTCTATAATATCTGTCTGTACCATTGCCATGGGTTACATTATTATTTATAGGCTAGGCAGAATCAGTCTGGTTTTCTCCACTGGTCCAATATCCTTCCCTCACAACTTTGAACATGCTTATAATGTGAATGAAGTAATTAGTTTTAATCAGCAAGATAATATTTATGAGTATAGCTAAGATGGCAGTAAACTTCTTGTCTTAAACCAAGGTCAAAAAAATCTTCACACTTAACTTTTAAATCAGTCTGCATTACAAATGTAAATTCTACACCAGTTCAATCATCTTTTGTGTGTGCATTTCCTCCAACATTCAGACACCATTAAGTAACATTTATAACTGGTAGGATTAATGTATCAGAGATTGAATAATAGCTTTACAACTATTTTAAAATTTATATCTAAATTACTTTCAGTTTTATAAATTACAGCTGAATATTAATTACAATTCAGAAAAGCTTTCTATCTTAGTTCTCAATGGTATAGATTTTATAAAATGACACCAATACTGTAGATCAGTAGTGGCTGATCTTTTTTGGCTTCTGTGCTGAAAATTGTGTATGCGCGCTAGTGTGCACACACTCACATACCAGCACACTTAGAAGTTAGTGTGCGCACCCCCCTATGCCCCCTGCACATGCGCGTGCAATCCCCCCCATCCCCTTGCCTGCACTGAGCATGTGTGCGCCTCACAGCTGATTTTTCAGCTGGTTTGAAGCCTTTTTCGGCCTTCCAGAGGCTTGAAAAAAGCCTCTGCAAGGCTTTTCAGGATGAATAATAGGCCCATTTCATCACTTCCGGTATTTCAGGAAGTGACGAAACGGGCCTATTATTCATCCTGAAAAGCCTTGCAGAGGCTTTTTTCAAGCCTCTGGGAGGCCGAAAAAGGCCTCAAACCAGCCAAAAAATCAGCTGTGAGGCGCACACATGCTCAGTGAGGTAAGTTTGCTTGTGGCTCGCGTGCCGGCAGAAATGGCTCTACATGCCACTTGTGACACACGTGCCATAGGTTCGCCATCATGGCTATAGATTAATCCTCATAGCAAATGGCAACTGTTGTTTTAAGGGAAGACAGAAAACAAAACTGGAGCAGCTAAAGGCAAATGTAAATTGTCCCTGATGTGGGCTGGGAATGGAACAAAGGCAGCATCATGAGGACATGTCCTTCTAGAATGAAAAGCAAGATATCTTTGTGCTGCTGTGAGAGAGAGAGACAAGAATGAAACTATACAGGTAATCCTTGACTTGTGACTACAATTGGGACAATTTCTGTTGCTAAGCAAGGCAGTTAAATGAGTTGCGTCCAATTACACAACCTTTTTTGGCACAGTTTTAAAATTGCAGTTGTTAAGTGAATCGTGAGGTTATTAAGCTGATCCAACTTCCCCTATTGACTATGTTTGATGGACATCAGTCAGGAAGTTCAAAAATTGTGATCACATGACCCCAGGATGCTGCAAACATTGTAAATACATGCAGTTGCCAAGCACCTTAATTTTGATCATGTGATCATGGAAATGCTACGACAGTTGTAAGTGCAAAGACTGGTCCTAAGTCTTTTTTTAGTGTGTTTTAACTTCAAACTGTCACTAAACAAGTTGAGGACTACCTATAATTACATTCCAGAATTTGCTATTGCAACTGCCATCAGTTGCAACACTAGATTCTAGTAATAAAAATTCATAGTCTGGTATCAATATTTAGTAATAATCATGGGTATTACTGGGTTACTCCAATATCAGGGGCAAGCAAATTTGAATCCGTTCCCACCAGCCTCATTCAACATGGTAAGCGAGAATCTATGGGAGATGTACTCCAAAACACAAGGAGGACATTGCAGGCTTACTTCAACATTTGGTTACACAGTTGTGGGAACTAGAAGAGCCTTTATTCTGATCCAGCCAGGTTCTTCTTCCCATTGTGTTTAATTTCAAACCTCTGCTTGGAATGCAGCCATAAATGTGCATCACTGCAATCAATATCCAATAGTATCAAGACATGAAATATTCATATGATTCAACCCAAAATAAAGAAAAAGTTTTTACAGATCCAGAGAACATTACAAAATCTATGCAATATGCTCAGCACAAGTTCTTGTGTACTTTTACTTGGAGTATGACCATTTGATGCTACAGCAACTAATTCCTAAATAAGCTTGCACCATATCAGGCAACAAATCTATGCATTCTGGAAAGTTTGATTTTCATACTGCTGGTTGTTTGTATTAAAGCGGGACAGGAAAAAGAGATACCTAAGAGCTTTATTTTAGCCAGCTTGCTTTGCCTACAGGCACCTGTCAGTCATAAAAAGACCCATTCAGGGCTATTTATTTCTGGATTCAAGCACACTGTTTGGAAGCTACTTTACCAGTTGCTCAGAGTTCTCAAAATAGCCCTCAGCAGACTAACCATCTGTGGTCTTGGCAATAAAGGTTACAACATTTTCCAACTCTGAATGAATGATAAAAATGCACACAAATCATAGCTTTCCCCTTTGGTTAATCAATTAAAACAGAGGTCCCCAACCTCTGAGCCACAGCCCACTAGTGGGCCATGAACTGTTTGAAATTGGGCCACAGAAATGGTGGTTGAGTGCACACATGCATGCACATCCCCACTTGTGCGTGCAGTGGGCAAGCATGTGCACACACCCACACCATTTATATGAGTGATCGGTGTGCAAGCACATTGCTCATGCAAATGGAGCTGTACACACACATGCATGCACTTGTGGCCACTTGGGCAGAACCATCTCCTCTCCATGTACCATCCCCATCAGTCTGTAAAGCTGAAAAAGTTGGGGAACTCTGGATTAAAACATAGACCATTCATTTGCTGATTAAATGCCAAATGTTTCCTTATGTATGTGCACATACATGCTGGTTAGGACAAGGAATGTATATTGATTTGTAAATGCAAATTGTACTGTGTATTTAAAACTATTTCAGAGAAAAGGTTAAGCTAAGCCTTGATGTTTGAAAATACTAGAAACAAACAGGATATCGGAGTCAATATCTGTTTTCTTTCATTGCAAAGAAAAGTTGTTGTGTTATTTTGTCAGTAATGTTTTGCTGATAAAATTATGTGATAGTATTTTTCTAATAAAATATATGCTTCTCCTATCTTGTAAAAGACATTATCCCTATTCATACACTCTCCAAGTTGGCAGAAAGGTGTGCTCAGAAATCACTATCCACTATTTGATTCCTCCTTTAGCACAGCAGATTAACAGTACACATTTGCTGTTTGATTATTCAAAAGTAAACGTGGCTTTGTTTAGTAATCTTATTCCCAGACAAGTGCAAATGAAATTGCAACTTCACAGGCCATTGGCAATAAATTTTGAAAAGAATGCTAAGGTCCTGGATGAGCAAAATACATTCTAGAAAAAAAAAATGAATACAAATAAATGGCATGAATATTTAAAAGCATAAATGTAAGAAAATGAATCTAGGCTAAAGCAACCAAAGATGTATAAATATTAGGAAATGCTTATCCATTTCATTTTACTTGTAGAAAAGAAACAGGGAAACAAAACTACTAAAAATGAGCTAACACTGCATGATAAAATATAATGCAAAATAAGGAAATAATAGCAAAATGTTGGTATGCCCTTTCCACCCCAATATTATGAATAGTGAAATCTCCACAGCTGTGGATATTTATCCAGGATTGATTGAATGAAAGTCTGAATGGCTTAATAAAATTGTTTTGCACATATACAAAATGAGCATACAATATAGGCTCACGCCATTATTAAATTGATTTATCTTTTTTCTAATAGACATTCAGTGTCTTCAAAACTCCAAACAATCCCTAGCTGTGACCTTTCTTCTGACTTAGTGATGCAATTTTAGACCTCATTTGGACATTAAGTTTATTACTTGGGAATACACAGATAATAATATATAAAGGCAAGATATTACAATGAAGTTTGGACTGGACAAACATGCCACCCTTACCTTATAAGGTAAAAATAAAGAAAAATCCTTCAAGCTTACAATATCAAACACACTGAAGTCAAGAAGGATAGAGGTGGATATATTATGAGAGTGAAAAAGATCTTAAAGTCCAAATTCAGTGGAAGCAATACCACCAAGGCAATTAACATCTGGGCAATTCCAGTCAGTAGATACACTGCTAAAATAAAGGACTGGACTCAATCAGAACTAAAAGCGCTGGACAGGGAGACCAGAAAAATAATGACAATGACCCAAGCTGTTTTCTTAGCAGCTTCACTAAAGATTATGGAGATGGCTGCTTTTTGTAAAATCTTATCACATATATTGTCACATATGGAAAATGTTAACTTGCTTGTTGGTTTTACATAGCTCACCAACCAATGTGTAGATGAAAGTCAGTAATTAAAGACTAGGATGAAGGACTCTTCATTTCTTACCTGGCTGATAGAAGTCTGGAGACAATTCTTTGGCCATCGACCTGGCTAACATGGATTCATTGTTAGCTGCTATTGCTGCTTGCTCTGCACCTTCTGACTTGGCTTTGGCATGGGCAGTCCTGTGGACATAACATCATTGTGGTATTTAGTATAGAGAGATGCTATAGAACAGGCCTGTCAAACTGGTGGTCTGTAGGCCGGATGCATCATGCGCAGATCACGCCCACCCTGGCTCCGCAAAGGCAAAAAAAAAGTTGCAATACATTATGTGACATGATCAAGTTTGACAGCCATGTTATCGAATGTGCCTACTATTCCTTCCGAAGTGGTCATTCTAACATCAATAAGGACTATTCATTCTATGGCCTCAAGAAATGCATTGATGGTGTCAGCCTTCACAAGACTCCTTTCTTTTCTTTTGCTATCTTTTCAGCTGCCATAGTAACAGAGGGAGGGTGAATCAGTTGGGATTTGTGGGGTGGGAAATATGCTGGAGGTTTTAGAGAATGAACTATATAACTTGGGAAAAACTTTATTGTTTATGCTTATCCGCTTGCTTACTGCGCAAGTGCAGCTCTTTATCAAACTAGGCCAAGGTCAACAGCCAAATGTCTGCATCACCACCTGAAAATGCTCCATACAACATTATTCACATCTTTGATTGGATGGACAGTTTGAACTATTGTGGGTGGGAACGTTGCCATTACTTTGTATATGTGTTTTTCACATGTAAATCCTCAGATCTAGAATCCTTTTGATGCTACCACTTGATTTCCAGTAAAAGATACCTTTTCTCTATAACAATGGAGTCTAAGAGTGTCTTTCTTGGATTTTGAATGGAGCATCATCTGACAGATGACCAATTACTTTTTCTACATTGTCTCACTTATTAACTATAAAACTAAAATAATTGCTCCCAATACTTCTAATTTTTTATCTCTAAAGACCTTTGCTACATGCTATCCAACTTTACCTATTCTTGAATAAAAAACGAACTGCCATCTTTTCTGTCAATGTTCTACACATACTGGAGGATATCTTTGTTTTCTTAATATTCACTTTCCAATTTTACTTTCCCCCTGTACTCTTTTAAATCTTCTCTGTTGACAGTTAATAAAGCATGTTGTTTATATATCTGATTTTTTAATCTTCAATTTTTATTTCAGCTGTTATTTCTTCCTCTCCTGCCATTCTTATGACTGCTTTGCAAATAACTTTAGTAAACAGAATAAGAATAACAGAATAAGAGAGTAGGAAGGGACCTTGGAGGTTTTCTAGTCCAACCTCCAGCTTAGGTAAATAAGTATACAAGTACATTTTATAAACTTACAAACAAACAATCCATAGTTATTCTCACTATTTAGACTTAGATTAACTTTATTGTCACTTTGAATGTATACTACTCAGCATATATTAAAATGAAATTTCGTTGCATACAGCTCTCAAAGGGTCTCCACCTCTAATATACACTACATTATAATAAATAAATACAAAATTATGCATATACCCACATATATTATATGACATGGAGAAACAACATACTCTAGTTCGGATGCATACATATACATGGTGAGCAAAACTAATCTTGAGAATTTACCAGTCGGATGACATGTTACAGAATCTGGTAGTACTGCTAGAAATACTTCGAAACCTCCTCCCAGAGGGGAGGAACAGAAACAGACTGTAAAGTGGGTGTGTAGGGTCTCTAACAATGCTTTGAGCTCTAAGCACATAGGCCTATAAGCAGTATCTTGAATGACAGGAAGTGAGCTTCCTATAATCTTCTCGGCTGTCCTTATCATTCTTTCAATGGACTTTCTCTCTGAGGCACTGCAGCCACTAAACACCAAATTCTTGAGATATACAAAGTATAAAGTTATAGAGTTATAAAATGTATGAAACATAATGCAAGAAGAATCTTAATAAAGCTGATAGTGGTCAATAAAATCTAGCATCCTGGGTCCATACTGGCTAAATTGATGTATCTGAGAAGTTCACAAGCAAGATTTGAGGCAATGACCCTTGCACTCTGTTCCTTGAAGAACTATTCAAAACCATTCTGGTTTTGACCTGGAGATAATATTTATCCACCACAGCAAAGAAAAACAAGAACGTCCAAATTGTCTTCTGAAAAAGCACCTTTGGGACACATTAATTATCTTTTAAGTCAAAGTCTTCTGAATGACTTTTGTTATTTCTTGTGACAGTGAATTCCACAAGTCAACTTTACATGATAAAGTAAAACCTTCAAAAACATGTCTATGCCTGTATTCCAAGTAAAGTTTTTTATTAAAAAAATAATCACAGTAAAACTGTATGTTAACGGCACCCTATACCAAAAAGTCTCCTTGATAACGAGGATGGGTTTTTTTTGTGATGAACAAATGCCAACATGAAATCCATGTTTTTTTAAACTGAAACAATTAGCTTTTTAGTTAATCCACTCAGAGATGCATAATATCCTTTGAAGGCAAGCCTGTGTGGAAATATTTCCAGCATCCTGGTGTCTTGTTCAAAGCACTCCATCTCCTTAAGTATTTGGAGACACTTAGCTGGTGAGGTAGAAATTGGCAATTTTAAGCCTTGACAGTTCACAGAAGGCCTCCAAGAAGTTGTAAGTAGACAGAGCATCTCCTTTTTTGGAAGTGTATAATCAGTGTGATTAAATCCACTGTAGGCTGTGGGAGGCCTGGTGACATATTTATGTCTTTTTTGTGCTTGAAGAACTGGTGCTGGATGTAAAATGCCCAGAATATGCAGCACAAGATAAAAAAAAAAAAAAATCTCGTGTTGCCTTTTATTTCTTCAAAGGAAAACAGTAGAATAGATCACAGCATGGCAAAACCAGCTAGAGTTGTCACTAACCTAGAAACAACATACAGAATTTTAAACTTCTAAATACAAGTTCCAGTAAATTCTTATTTCAGACTAAGAATATCCAGTTAGTAAAGAGCCAGGAGTGCAATTTTATTTTGCATTTATTTTTTATTACAGTATGCTTTTTGGCTTTGTAAACAACTTAGAATATTCAACCATTGCTCTGTTCTGATCAGAATTGTCTTTACAGTTTATTCTGACAGTGATTGTCCACCATATCAAAATAGTTTTCCCAGCCCTTCTCAGAGATACTAAGAACCAAATTGGCAATTTTTACATGCAGAGTTGCAGACCTATTCCCATTTCAAAGGTAGATTGCTAATTGTACATTGCAGAATATGCAAGAAAAATACTCTATGCAACTGATTTCTGAATATCACATACTGCCTTCATGAAAAATGATCCCAGTGAAAATGCTGTGCCATGACTGTATGAATTCTGGAACAAATTTGTAGAACTTCTCTATTCCTTTTACTCTCTTAAAGTAGCTATCATTGCCATATTGGAATATGGAGTGTGTTGAGTAGCAATGAAATGCATTCATGCTGGTTTGAAATGTCTTCGGATGCCTAGATAAAGATGAAAACAGAAACTTTTCTTTTGGATTTAATGGAAAAAGACTTAGAAAAAAAAATGGAACTTTGATCTTATGTATGTTGACGGTAAAGACTACTGTATACACCAAAATGGAATGATATTTCGATTCCCACCATGGACGAATGGCTACGGAAGCTGATGGAGTTGGCAGAGATGGCTAAATTGACCGTTTTGATCAAAGAAAAAAAATATAAAGGCTTTTGTTCTGAGACAATCAAGCTCAGAGAATATCAAGGACCTCTCACATAGGTATTTTTCATTCATAAATCTGGGCAAAATTGCCAATGATCCTGATGTACATATTGTAGGTTTAGTTCATCAACAATAGAGCAATTTCCCCTTCCAGCTAATTCAATGAACTAAATAAATACATTGTGGCAGAGCAAACACTGATGATTTTTCCAAATCAGTTTAAAACACACACACAATTTCTTTTAACACCAATCCATCTTCCTGTGCTGCTAGAAATTGGGTTTACTCTGCCCCACCACTGCTTGTGTCCAATTCTCAGACTGTTTGGACAAGTCCCTGCTGTTTTTTTTGGTAAAGATTTACAATGGTGGTTTGCCACTGCCTCTTTCCAATGGTTGAGAGAAAGTGACTGGTCTAATGTCACTCAGATGGCTTCATGTTGAAAGTGGGATTAGAATTCATGATCACCTGGTTTCTACTTTGATGCCTTAACCACTATACCAAACTGGTTCTCTAAATGTTATATTATGCAGGATCAAATGCCAAGCAGAGTAAGGGCAAACAGCAGGACAAGCTGTAGAAGTAGGTCTACATCCAAATATGTTACATTTAGAATGGGAAAAAAGGACAATGGTATTAGGAACAGGGACAGTTTAACCTCATATATCTGGGTGTATAGATGAGGGATATACAGTTTTTGGACTTCCATACAATGCTGGTCTTCCTAGACATCTAGAATAGACTTTATTGGCAGAACACTCTCTCTTGAATGAAAGCAAAGGTGAGCTTCATCCATGATAATTAATATTTGTGTTAGATGAAATCAGTGCCTAACTAATGCTAAAAGTAACATGCAGTATCCTATAGTGTAGTCTCTAAATAAATATAATCATCAGCTTCTGAATCTATTTCTGTTTTGGGGATTAAAGCAGTCTTTTGAATATTACTTGGAGAATGTTATGCGGGGACTGAATATATGGATCCCTGGATTTCAAATTGAGCTCTAATTAAATTTGAGCAAAATGGGGCAGCTGTTTGTGCCCAAATCACAAAGCTCCATGGTAGCTCAACTATGGCTCTTGACAAGGTGGCATTTTACCACACCTGAGCTTTTTACTGGATTTATGGCTATTTGAATATTTATGGGCAGGAAAAAGTTTGCCCCAATGCAAACATTTCTGGAACAGAATAGGAACAGTCACTAAATAATCTTGCATTCAAATTACTGTAGTGTGCTTATTTGAGGCTATTTTCGAAGATTATTTGGAAAAGAAAATTGCTGCAATATGTAACACCACATTGTTGGCACCAGAGAACTATTTTAGCACTGTCTTGTGGACATTGCATTTCCACCCCCCCCAAAAAAAACCACAAAAGCTTAGAGCAGAGTTCAAAGTACTGAGAATCAGCTATAAAGTTCTCTATGGCCTTGGCTGTGTTTTTGGAATCACTTTCTTTGAGTAGAGCCTGTCCATTATTTGATTTACTGTATTAGATTTGTATCTGTGTCTTGATTTATAAGCAACTCAAGGTGGCAAAGCTGCCTGAGGAATTCTGGGCATTCAAGTCTTAAAGTCTTAAAGTTGCTAAGGTTGGAGACCTCTGGTTTTTTTTTAAACAAACTTTATCGATTATAGAACTAAAATATCAAATAAACACATACACAACACACAGAAGAAGAAGAAAGAAAAAGGAAAAAAGAAAATGATTAAAAACTAACAATTCTACAATCTACAGTCTATGGTTCCTTGTTTGTTATCAATATTGGTGATATATTTACAAATACATCTTATTGCGAACATATAATTACCGTATATACTCGAGTATAAGTCAACCCGAATATAAGCCGAGGCACCTAATTTAACCACAAAAAACTGGGAAAACTTATTGACTCGAGTATAAGCCGAGGGTGGGAAATGCAGCAGCTACTGGTAAATTTCAAAAATAAAAATAGATACAATAAAAACTTTCACTAGGACAGTTGAGAATAAGTTTGATGTTCACAATTTCCTCTTTGAAAGAGACCAGTAAATAGGGAACAAGAAGATGAAGAAAAAGAAGTGTGTTTTTTCACACTTTTCACACTGCAGTGAACAAAAATGGCATCATAGGAACAGGCTTATTCTCAGCCCAAAGGTTTGTTTCTGATTTCTTCCCTGATTTAAGGGAAATTTGGGAAACGATCTCACTATCATGAAAGGTTTGATTGATTCACTAACCCAAAAGATGATGATGATGACAGTGGTAGGCAGGAGTCACTCTCTCCCTTGCAAGAAAAAACCAAGAGCCATTCTTATGATACCTCTCTCTCTCTCTCTCTCCCCCCCCAATAAAGTCAAGCCCTTTCCAGAACACGCGCGCGATACGCCCCCGCCCCTTTGCACCTTGCAAATGCAAAACCCCAGGGTTTTTGCATTTGCAAGGTGCAAAGCGGCGGGGGCGGATCGCACGCGCGTGCTGGAAAGGGCTTTACTGTATTACGGGGAGAAAGAGAGAGAGGGAGAGATCATAAGAACGGCTCTTGCTTTTTTCTTGCAAGGGAGAGAGTGACTCCTGCCTCCCACTGTCATCAACATCTTCTTCTTTTGGGTTAGTGAATCAATTAATTTGGGAAATGATCTCACTATCAGAAAACAACGCGAGCTGCCACCACCACCTCCTCCTCCCCCTCCTCCCGAGTGGACTGAAAGCAGCTGGAGCTGAGGAAATGAAGCTGAGTGGAGCGACCTCGGCTCGCGTTGCTTTCTCAGCCTAGAGCTCAGAAAACAACGCGAGCTGCCTCCCCCTCCTCCCGAGTGGACTGAAAGCAGCTAGAGCTGAGGAAATGAAGCTGAGTGGAGCGACCTCGGCTCGCGTTGCTTTCTCAGCCTAGAGCTCAGAAAACAACGCAAGCTGCCTCCCCCTCCTCCTCCTCCCCCTCCTCCCGAGTGGACTGAAAGCAGCTGGAGCTGAGGAAATGAAGCTGAGTGGAGCCGAAGCAACCTCAGCTCGCGTTGTTTTCTCAGCCTAGAGAAAGGGGAAGGGGGCTCATCTGGACCAAGGGTGAGTCTCCCCCTCAGCTTCCCCTGAAGGATCTTCTGTCGCTTTTGCCTTCTCCCTACATCTTCCCTCTGTTAAAATCCCACCCCCCCACACACACTTATTTTCGGTTGTATAGATTTCGTGTCTGAGCATTCTCACATGGCGGTGGGTCTTCCCCCCCCTAAAAACAGTTAAAAAAAGAAAAAACAATATATCCTCAAGCAAGAACTTTTCTGCTTCCGATTACCCCCATGCTTAAAAGTTGCAAAGGAAACATGGAAGCAGGGAAGCGGCTGCCCAGCTTCAGAGCTCCACACCATTTTTTTTTCAGAGGGGAATCTGACTCGAGTATAAGCCGAGGGGTTTTTTTTCAGCACAAAAAATGTGCTGAAAAACTCGGCTTATACTCGAGTATATACGGTACTACCTCTTTTACGTTGTTTACTAATATATTTTCTATTTTTGTTCTATCCAGTCATACCAGCATTCCCAGCTTCTATAATATTTTGATGTTTCTTTTTCCTTAAGTGCTAAAGTTAACTTATCCATCTCTGCACAGGCTGTTATCTTCTGAATAACCATTTCCTCTGTTGGAATATCTGCTTGTTTCCAACATCGTGCAAAGGTTATTCTGGCTGCAGTAAGAATGTGCAGTATTATATATTTGACTTTTTTAGAAATTTGTCTATTAAATATCCCCAATAGGAAGAATTCTGGTTTTAATTCAATTTGCTCCGCCATTATTTCCTCTAATCATTTTTTTATTCTATGCCAGTATCTTTGGACTTCAGTGCAGGACCACCACATGTGAAAGAATGTTCCCTGTTTCTTTTTACATTTCCAGACCTGTTTTAAAGGATCGAAGTTTCATGCACAGAAGCTCTCAATTAACACTGGATCAAATGTTCTAATTTAGGCAATTTAGATGGAAATTCCCAGTTCCTAATGCTGCCCATGCTGGAATGGAACAGGACACCAGATGACCGCAGATGCATTGCAACACCAGAGGTAGCTAGCAACATACCTCACCTGAAGCATATGGCTCATCTATTTCCCTCCCTAGATCCTGAAGCCAAGATTTTGCTCTTGCTGGGATTCGATGCCCCTGATGCCTTAGCGCACACTGAAGTAGTCAGAGGCCCGAGATACTCACTCTTTGCCTTCAGGACAGATCTGGGTTGGGGAATCTCAGGAATTGCCAGTGTCGATCAGATGCAGGCCCCAACCCAGGCAGATGCCTTAGCACCATCCATTCCGACAGCCTTCCAATGCCCTTTAGCACCATCGAAAACAAGAATGCCATTCCATCCTAAAAGGCCACCGGCGACCAGTACACTTTCGCTAGGACACCCTAAACAGCCACCAGCAACCATCAGTCATCCACTAAGACACTCTACATGGGCATATGCCTCTGTAACACCCTTTCAAACAGCTTCCCAACACCCTTTGACACCATGGAAGCAAAAGTACCAATCCAATCCTAAAAGGCCACCAGAAGCGACCACCAGACTTTCACCATTGGCACCAAGAGTACCTGTCCACTCTAAAAGGCCACCAGAGGTGACCAGCAGACTTGCACCAAGAAGCTCTACACCTGACCGGTCACCGACCTTGTGTTGCTGTGGAGAAAGGCTGAACTTGAAGATTGAACCTCAAGCTTTGCATGCTTTCCTTTGTTTGATGCTCTATTGCTATATACTGTTTCTCTTAACAGTTATGTAGCTAACTGTTTATTTAGTTATATCTGCTATTCAGTTAATATTACTCTTTACTGCTTATCTTAGTTAATTGCTCTTTACTTAGTTTGTGGAATTTACAATTCCAGGCAGGGAGTGTGCTATCCAGACAGTTTAGAGTTAATGGGATTTGGGATAGTTAGTTAAGACTTGTGAGCTGTCCCCTTAAGGGAATGCATCATGGTAAATGTAGTTAAGGCATCCTGGGAAATGTAGTCCATGTCACGTGGTCACATCTGTAATCCAGATTGGTCACTGAATTGACTCTTGGTGGGTTGGGGGAGGTTCCTTCACTCTTGCCTGAAGCCACCATACCATGTGGCTGCTTCAGTCATGATGGGGTTGAGACTTTTTATCTTCCTACATCACAATTCAGATATGCAAAGAATTGGACATTAAGAAGAACCTCATCATAAATGTGAGTTGAGAGAATGCCTGATGAACCAATAAAAAAGACTTTGCATGGATGCTTTGTGGAGTTGATCTATCTGTCTTTGCACAGTATTTGTACAGGACAGGCAGAAAAAAGGCCTAATATAAATTGCCCATGAAAATAAAAGCTTTAAAAGCAACTATTACCTTTCCTAAAATGCAGGGAAATTTGACCCTGCATATCAAACTTCTATTAAGGCAATGATAGTTTATTCCTATCCACTAGGAATTGTTTTGGATATTCAATTTATTTCCAGCTAAGGAGCAAAGCAATCATTCTTAAATCCATTGCTAACACAATTAAAAAAAAAAAAACCAAGAATAGCCAGGCACTATTAGCATAGTTTGGTCTTTATCCAATTTGCACTGTAAATTCCTCACCCCATGGTTATTGGTTAAATTCTCTGGAACTGAACTCACATCACCAATTATGCTATGACATCAGATGTTTTCAAATTACACTTTGCCTCCCAGCAAGTTATATAGAAAACTAATTCATTGTATTCTTACGATGTCATCTCTTTATTCCTGGCCCTTGTTCAGGCATTTTTCTGTCTCTTGTTCACAGTCACAGATCAAGTCCAAGGACATTTCTACACACACTTGAATGCAGTCCCAGAATGCATCCTGGGTGGATGGGTGGGAGGGAGGAACAACCTGTATATTTCTAATGTGAAACCATTTCATATGTTGTAATGTATCAGACATGTTTGGGGGAGAAAGGAAAGAAATATTTGGGATATTCCAGTGCACTTTTTCTTTATCATCCTGTCCTATCTTATATTCCAAGAATATAAAGTAATTACAGATATGCCCTGGAATTTACAAGAAATTCCTCAAGAAAAAGTTTTCCTGTATTTTTTCCACCAAGAAAGCATTGGGCATATGTAGTATTTAACAGTATGTTCCTGGCTTTTGTAATTCCATTTTGCAGGTACCATTTTTCTTTCTACACCTGTAGGCCAGTGATCACTATGAATAATTGATGTAAAGATAGTTAGCTGAGTGACGCTACATTTTCATCTCTTTTCCTTGTCTAAACAGCTTCATTTGTTATTTATTCCTGTATATAAATCTCCTTTAAAATTAAACCAACATTCTCAGACTTTTCATCCTTTTCTTTCTCTTTTTCTCCTGATTCTTCCTTGTGCTTTTCCGATCATTCTTTTTATGATTTACCCTCTTTCCATAATAGAAAAGATCACATTACTGGCTCTTAGCAATCAATAGACTTAAATAACTTAGGCTTTCCCATTATCCTTTTTCTTTAAATAAAACTTACGTATTTATTGTCTTTCAAGTAATCACCAACTTTAAAAATACATTCTTACAAAAAATATATATTCTTAACTTCAGTTTTTCTCTTTCCACAAATTCTTTCCACTGTAGAAAGCTATCTATGTATCCCCATGGGTTCTGCAACATATGAAATTTCTCTGTAATGAAAAAGTTGATATGGAAAAATTATTTAAAAACGAAGTTTGAAAAGTACAATATTGAAAGGAATACTTACTCTGTTCCACCAAGGGGATCACTTTCTGTTGGCTAGATATTATCAGAGATCTCTAAGTGCTGTTGAGGTCAACTTTATCATAGCCTTCATGATTACTTGGTGGATTTTTAAAATTGTGAAACATTATCTCTGGCCCTAAATAGCTCTAGACTCACTTGCAGCCTTCCCTGAAGGATTCTTTCTCATAGAGCCAAACGCCCTGCAGCTGGCTCTCAAGACATCAAGACATCTCTCTACCCAAGGAAGCAAAATGCTAATCAAAAACACTTAGAAGTGTCATGCTAAATGCACTACAGAATGAGTGTCATGGCACACTGTGGGATTTGTGTCTGAGTAAATATTTATTTGAAGGATTTTTCTCATGCACTTCCACAGAAAAATTGGGGGACCCATGCCATGTAGGCAAAAGGTCCTACATTCAATTGCTGACATTATTGGTAAGGTGAAAATGACACCTGCTTGAATCCCCAGAGAGTGACTGTCACATAATGTATAATAGCAAGCTAATTGAGGTCTATTTAGTATAAGGTGTTTCTTTATGTTCTTATCCATAGATTATTTGTAAGACTATTTAAGTCAGAAGAACAAGGTGCAAATGCAGCTTCAATGTTTCACTGCCAGTTGTTGAGAAATATATGACCTAAATATTGCCATTCATTTTCTTGAAACCATCCTAATTATACTCAGTGTGCCTTTCCATGTCCTATGACCCAAGTTCCTTATGTGGTAGGAAAACTTAAGTCCTCTTCACTGGTACCTAATCCCATGTTATCATTATATGCATTAGATTTTGGTTTGCATTTAATTTATCCTTAATAATTCAATGAAGATTCCAAATGCATCCATTTGTTTTCTAAAATGTTCTCCAATTTATTGAATTATCTACCTGGATTAGTTTAGTTTTCTGTATTCAAAACACTGGCACTATGTATATTTCAATATTTGGATTTTTTAAAATGTTATTTTAGAACTACTTTAAAAAGAATTGCACCTAAAATATCTAAAATTTATGAACACATGGATTTATTCAACCTGAACCATATAACTAGCTTTACCTAACAGATCTTGGAAAACAATTTTAATTATAACAAATAAAACTGTAATGATGCTTTTTCTACAAAGATATCCAGATATCAGAGTTTCATATCCCAACATGCATATGTTATTTCTGAGCTACTGAGACACAAGACAATAAATTAACATTTAAGAAAAAAAAACATATCATAGCAATAATACTATTATATCATTTCAGAGTACAGATGGAAAATGACAGGAAGAATGCTAAAAATAGCTACATCAGAGCATTTCTCTTTGGCATAATAGAATTCTTCAGGCACGTAGCATTGGAGATGGGAAGACTTCAACCATGTAGTCTGAAATAAGAACATTGTCAAAGGAACTGGATCCATTCTTTGCTCAAAGCTGTTGACCATTTTAAACATTACAAATAGAATTTAGCTTTCCAATCCCCTTTGCAAGTAGCAAACACAGCAAAGCCAGGCAGGCAATTCTATGCAACTACTTTACACTTGGGAAGTATAGACCATAAAAGCTATAAAAGTTTAAGAGGACTGAGCTTAAAGAATTTAGGAAATGTGCCTCCCTAGTCTGGCTTTACTCAACAGATTAACATTTAAATCCCTGGAGAGAATAAATAGTTTAGAATTATTCTAACTTTAGGCTTTTGCTTCAAAAGGCCAGTGGGAGTTTGAAGAAACAAAATTCTGATGCGTTTATGATTAGCAGCAAAAAGCAACTACTTTTTTCCTCCACATCCACAACATTTCAAAAATAATAAATTTGGGATCAGGAGTTTGGATGCTCTTAACAGCATTCTGAGAGGTGGAGCTTGGAAATAGCATGTGAATACAGAAAAAAAAATGAAAATCCAAATTAACCTAGATAATTGTTTAATAAGCTAACTTTGTATGGATAAAAAGAGTCCATCCAATTGTCTTTTTTAGATGGCCAAAGAATATTTTCCTAAAGAAGCAGTCCTATAAAGAATATGTATCAAGAATTGACAGCCTTTTAAAATAAAAACATATGGTTTGTTAAATGATTAGGAATTCATCTTTAAAATATGTTGTGGTTAGCTGGTAGCAGGTGCAGATGGCTGAGGAGAGTGATGACTCAGATGAGGGGCCAGAATCATTAGGGAGTGGACTTCTGCCTTCAGAGATTATGGGGACTGGCAGCAGTGATGAGGAGGTTCCCGAGGAGCCTGTGCTAAGTGCATGCAGGATTACTCGGAGGAAAGAGCAATTACAACTGCACGGGCGACTCAGGAGTAAGGCTGCAAGGTAATGGCCCCTCCTTCAAAGAAGATAAAAGCCAGCTGTGAAACGATCGTACTTTGCAGAAGGCAAAGACATTTTGAGATTCCAGCCTTGTGGAGATTCCAGTATCCTGAATTTGTATTTAAAGATTCTTATTTTGCAAATTATTTCTTGTCTGTAATCTTTGGCAAGACTTGTGTTTATCACAGCTAATTATTTTGTAAAAGCATTACAAGGTTTCTGTTCCTTTTGGATTGTGTTTGATTTGTTGGAAAAGGGTGTGGGTCAGAACAAAATAAGAACATTCACGGTAAGATGTATTCTGCCTTACACAGGATAGCGTTATATGTTAAGGGTTCAAGGATGCCTCCCTTCATCCTTTATTTTTGAGCCACTTGGGTCCATATAAAAAGTTTGTAGGATCACAAATTGAAAGGCACAGGGAAGTTTTTCTTAGGATAATGAAAGGGTGAAAAATGTAAGGAATAATTGGAAGAGCACAATTCTGATTAGAGATGAAGCTTGACAAGTGGAATATCTCTTAATGCAGCGGACCCCAACCTTTCTGGCACCAGGAACCGGTTTTGTGGAAGACAATTTTTCCACAGACTAGAAATGGGGGGGGGGGGATAGTTTTACACACAACCTAGCTCTCATGCATGCACAGATAAAACTTTGCTCACTCTCCTGCTGCTTGTGTGGCCTGGTTCCCAAAAGGCCACAGCCCGCTACTGGTTCATAGCCCAGAGGTTGGGGACCCCTGACTTATTGAATAGCTAATATGGGTGTCCAAGTCTCTAGTATATATTTATATCTACTTGCACACTATTTGTAAACAGACACACAAACAACAAAATACAAAAAGTCTTCCTATTCTAAAGAATGCCCAATAAGCATTATCTCTGGAATTCTTATCA
Organism: Hydrophis major; assembly: GCA_033807585.1. Classification (NCBI taxonomy): domain Eukaryota; kingdom Metazoa; phylum Chordata; class Lepidosauria; order Squamata; family Elapidae; genus Hydrophis; species Hydrophis major. The sequence continues at coordinate 235,992,081 of CM066330.1, read as the reverse complement.
TCTTGTAAAATATGTAGTAGTAGATAGAAATCCACAGTTTTTTTTAAGTTCTACACTGCAATTTAATGACAGAAAATGTAGGACATTACTATTTATAATATCCCAGCATGTTCATACCTATTCTGATCCGATCAAGGGATAAATATCCTATGCAACAAAGGGTAACTTATACCCTCAGGCAACATTCTGTGGACACTGTTGTCAGTTTCTCACCAAGACTAGCAAAGATACACTCATACATCCTTCGATATGATCTTGCTCACTGCAGTCCTCACTTTTCTTTTTCATATGGGTTAATCAGAAAGCTGTACAACCTCACTGCTTAGTATAGCTTGAAGAATAGCAATAGCAAAGACACCAACAGGTATATGAAGGTCTTTTTGCGTAAAAAAATTACTAAATTCAAGGACTGATTGAATTTACTGATGTACAAAAACAATCACTGATGTATCAAAACAGAATGTTGCCTGAGGGTATAAGTTTCCAAGTGAAAGAAGACTTGGTGGACTCATTTGGTTTATTTTCAATGACTTCAAGGTAGCTACATCAAACACTTGATTTATTCCCAATTTATTTATCCCATAAGTGCTGTTGTGAGAAGAGTTGCCAACTGGCAGCTCCCAATGTCTCAGTAACAAGTTGTTATCCCTCCTAGTCAGTCACACACAACTTCTGCTAGTCAGGAAAGGATTTGGGTAAGAAGGCAAGCCATGATTAAGCTATCATAACTGAATAACTGTTTCTCAACTTTAAAGCAGTTTGATACTCTGAAAAAGACTTTGGAAGAAACAGAGGGAGCTCTGTAGAGAAGAACCTAATTTTACACATACTGAGATTGTGAAGTAACAATTAATTGTGGCTTACATGTGGTTTCAGAAGTGATTTCTGAAGATATACTTCTAATTGTTGCATGGGATACAGCTTCAGAAATGATTTCTAAAATGGCACCTTTATCTCTAATTATTTCATAGGATAAAGCAGGTGGGTGTTTTAATATAGAGTTGCAAGGATAGCATCTTTCTGCCCTTTATTAAAGTTGCCATGTCTTATTTCTGGCTTCCAAACAAGGCTGAAAAATTCTGTAGCTGCTTTAAAAAAATCAACCCCTTAAGTTGCTAAACTTAAGATACAAGAAGTGGAAATAAAACCAGCAATTCCTGCTCTGTTTGTGTGGGGATGGAGGAAAACTAAAGAAATACTAGAGCTAACGTGGTTTAGACATCTAAGGCTAAAGGGATCAAGTTTGCTGCAACACTGGGTATAATCTATGGCTAAGGCTTTCACTTAAAAACAATTCTAGTATTGATAAAGTGACATACCTGATCTATTTATAAACTAATTTAACATGTACTAGAGTGAGAAAATGGCTTGTGGCTTCTGAAGTGTAGTATAATAGATAGAGAACAGACAGTTACTTAGATTTGTGGATGTTTGCTTATATTTTTTTGTCAGACAATGTTGAAAGAAGTCCTAGTCATGTAGCATGATGCTTTCTTCGTGCATTTTGAAAAAAATATCCTGCCTGCCCCTTTTAAAAAAAACTACAAAGCACTGGATTCTGAAGCTGGGGAGGCTAAAATGTAGCAAATGTCCAATAAGTTTTTCTCTTCTGAAACAGTTCCTAAACATATTTCCACTGAAAACGCATCATAATATACTTTTCTCCAACTTAATTAAGCTCTCCCACAGCTATATGAAAACTACCACCTACTTTATTCTATGCAACAATTAGAAATAGAAGTATTTTGTCTTCCCCCACTTCTGTAATCACGACCCCAAAAAGTAGAGGTTGTGCGACCGAAGATGAACCAGACATGACTGAGATTCTTGGCTCAACACCCGAAGATAAATGACGTATACAAATTTGCATTCACAAATTGAAGCTTGTTCATCATGGAAGAGCAAAACAAAACAAAACAAAACAAATAAGTGTTGAAAGTACCTGGTAATTGTATTGTAATTTGTCATATTTTTGTTGGGTTGTATAAATTAGGGGCACTTTAAGAGATTCAAGCACATTAATGAAAGTGAAGATGCAGAAGAAAAATAGCAAACTGGATACATATCCTGGCCATAGGTACTGCTTAGGCTGCCTCAAAGCTAGCAAAGCTGTTCTTTGTTGAGAAAACATTTACCTCCATTAAAAGAATACAACAGACTGGGAAAACAGGATAAAAATGTAGGCAGCTGCACACTTCCGGCCAAGACCCACCATATGGAACAAAGAAAGAGTGTACTAATTCTAGTTAAAAAAAAAAAAAAAAATCAAACCTGGCTGTGTATTGTGGAAGTTCTTTGTTTTTCTTGGAATCTCTATGCAGGGATGAGAAAGACATCTGTTGAAAGCCCTGGTGTACCTCTATCAATAGCAGCAGTACAAAACTTTACAAACAAATAAGTTGATTTGGTATAAATCAGCTTCCTTCCTAACGCTTATTGTCACAAGCAGATCTTGTTGTTGTTTTTTTAAAAAAGAAAATGAATAGTTTTATCTTTAACTTGTTAGAAAATATATATAGTTTTCTTTTATCAGAGGCACAAAGAAAGTAAGATAATTTGGAGAAATATAATTCCTTATTTATGTTACACATCACAATATTTCCCAGTGGATCTCTTACTCTCATCTACATATTTTCTTCCTCACATGTAACACACATACATATGCACATACATATACATCACTTATGTAAGTCCTGTACAGAGAACAAATGAGCCCATTCATCTGTTTCCAGCCATTCTTTTGCAAGGAACCACCAAACATTTACTAAAATCCAGAAACTTATGGAACTAGAGTGACTGCACTGTATTTGTTTAAAATAGCTATATGATTCTTGGCTTTCCTAGCTTTTTTTCATTGATGTCTTTTTTTCCCAATTAAGTAAAGATATCTAGAGTTTTGGTTTGACAATAGAATTCCTTAATGGAGCCATGCATGAATTCAAAGTTCTTCCATATGTTTCACAACTTTCTCTTTTCAGCATTTATATATTTATGGGCTTGGCAAGAATAATCCAAAGCATATTCTCTTCTACTATCCCACAGCTGGACTGAATTGGAAAATGCTTGGTAGAAATGCTAAGACCTCTCCAACCAGCTGAGAACATGTCAGAAGATTCAGCCTGATTGGTGGCAAACCTCCTACAATTATAATTATATTTGGGATAATGGCTTTTTTCAGCTGCGCTACTGTTAAAAAGAACCAGCAGCATTCTGTAATCTTATTCCTCAGAGGAAGGATCTGATTTAAAAAATCTGATTGATAAAGAGAACATTTTCTTTTCCGACAAGAGCTAAATTAAGCAATTAAATCAAGGTTGTCAACCAAAACAAAAAGCATCCTAATACAGCACTTCAGACTGTGCAAAGTTCTCTATGGATCTGTAAAGAAAATCTGCTTATCACTTCATGAAATAAGTGAATAGCAATTCTGAAATTACAAACCTTGCTTTACACTCATGCTCAATGTGAAAAAATGACATCTAATCAAAAATATGAGGTTGATTGTACGGTGCTTTAGATCAATCATTAGCACCTTAGTGCACAGAGCACCATTGCTCTATGCTGCTGGGTGTAAATGGCTTGCAGGATATCTATACAGAATTCAGCCCATTTCATTTGCTCACCTTCCAGAATCATCACAATTACCAACTAAATCATCTGATTATTATTGTTATATGTCTTTACATAAAACTGATATGGCTTTCCTTGTTTTTCAATTTACTGTTTAAATAACATCTTCCCCCTCCTCTTTGTAAAATACTTATTTAAATGACAACTTGTAGACAGATTTTCTCAATTTTTCACAGTACGTAGACTACTTATGAATGCCTTGTAAACTGGCAAATATTTCTATGATTAATGACAGGTGTTATGTTTGGAGCATGGGCGAGAAAGAATGGAGACAAGCCTCTGGAACGGTGAACTTCAACTCTTTATTTACATAGTGACTTCTCAACTCAATGGCAGTTATAACCCTCTTTATATAGGCAACCCCAATAACTATTAACCAATAACAATCGAGGAGCGCTAGCTCCCTTAACCAATAGGAACTCTCTGTTAATGGCCAATCGGATTCCCCGGAACGGGCCAATCCGATCCTGCTGTTAACAGCCAATCAGAAGTGCAGGGCCAGAACCCTGCACTTTACTCCAAGCTCAAGTTCTCTTTATTAAACCTTATGCATTCACAACACCCTTTCCCCCTGGCTTCTGTTTGCAGGGCGCAGTTATATAGTCCTTTAGGTAGGATGATTGCTCACTTCCTGGCATTTATGACAAGCTTTAACCCAATTTTAGATTTGCTTGTCGATGCCCGGCCACCATGCGTAGCTTCGTGCGAGGGCTTTCATTCACACGATACCAGGGTGGCCATCGTGCAAGGTTCTCAGCAGCGCTTTTGGGAGTCGTTCTGGGATAATGACTCTATCGCCGCAGATGACACAGCCTTTTTGAGAGAACAACTCCGTTTGTCGAGTCTTGAATGGTGTGAAGTCATCTGATAATTGGTCCAATGGCCATCCGCGTTCTACCCAGCCTAGAACTCGCGCTAAGGTGGGGTCACGTTTGGTTTCTCTCGCGATATCTCGGGCAGTCAATGGCGGCGAGTTGAGTGTTTCAATTTGCAACGTGGTTACCGTTGGTGCAGGATCGTCGAGAGTCTCTGGAAGCGGTGCTCGGCTCAATGCGTCGGCATGGGGAATGTCTTTCCCCAGGCAGTATTGCAGCCGATCATGATAAGCAGCCAAGAATTCTGACCAGCGAGTCATCCTGGGGGATAATATGTAGGGAGTTGACTTATCTCCAGCTATTATCCCCAATAACGGTTTGTGGTCAGTCACGATAGTAAAAGCCCGGCCATACACGTACTCGTGGAATCTTTTAACGGCCGATACAATTGCGAGGGCTTTTTTATCGATTTGGCCATAATTTCGCTCAGTTTTTGAAAGTGTCTTTGAGAAATATGCAACAGGGGCTTCGTTACCATTAGGCAGTACATGGCACAGAATGGCGCCCACTCCGAAAGGCGTAGCATCACATGTGATATTCAATGGCAAAGTCTCATTGTATTGCATGAGTACAGAGTCAGAAGTCAGTAGTTTTTTCACATTACGGAACGCCTGTTCTTCTCTATGACCCCATAACCAGTTTGCTTTCTTGTCTAACAACCGGTGTAACGGTTCAGCGACCGTTGCTTTATGCGGTAGAAATACATTATAAAAGTTGATGAGGCCTAGGAACGCCTGGAGATCGGCCTTGTTCCGAGGCCTGGGAGCGTTTTTTATTGCTCTTAGTTTACTGTCGGTAGGATGAATACCCTGACTGTCAATTAGGTACCCTAAAAACTCAACACTATCTGTACACAATTTACACTTATTCTTTTTTACCTTAAGACCGGCGTTTTGGAATTTTTGTAGGACTAACTTTAAACGATCCTGGAAGATTTTTTTTGTAGGTGCAGCAATTAATACATCGTCAAAGTAGGGGACCACGCCTTTAATACCTTGTAGTAGCCTCTCCATCAGGCTCTGAAAAATCCCTGGGGCTACACTGACTCTGAATTGGAGCCGGGTGCATTTGAAGGCAGCTCGGTGCGTCACAATCGTTTGTGCCTGTGCCGTCTTTTCATCAACAGGTAGTTGCTGATATGCCTGAGCTAAGTCTAATTTAGCGAAGACCTTTCCGCCCCCCAGGGAGTGGAGGAGATGCTGTACCACCGGCACCGGATATGCATTCTGCTGTAGGGCGTGGTTCAGGGTGGCCCGGTAGTCCCCACAAATTCGGATTGACCCGTCTGGCTTAATGGGTGTTATGATTGGGGTTTCCCAGGGGGAGTGATCAGTAGGTTCTAGCACCCCCTGAGCGATTAGTTTGTCGAGTTGTTCATCGATTTTCGGCTTTAAGGCAAACGGAACTCGACGGGGCTTAAAGCGGATGGGAGCTATCTTTGGATCAAGGCTGAACGAAATTGGGGTCCCCTTGTACTCGCCTAAACTTTCCGCGAAAACATCCTTGAACTCATAGATGAGGTCCTCCTCCCAGTCACTTCCGCTGATTCGGTTTATGCCTGCCACTTCAATGCCAAGTGGCACGAACCATTGGAGACCTAGCAGACTAGGCCAATCTTTGTCGATCACAGTTAGCGGTAAGTACGCTGTGTGCTTCTTGAAGGAGACCCGGACTCGGCAGGAACCAACGACAGGGATTCAATTCCCTTGATAGTCCTTAAGAATGAGTTTTTGGTAACGGAGGTCTTGGTGCTGAATCGTGGGGATGAGTTGCTTGAGGGTCTTCCAGGACACCATCGAGAGGGACGATCCCGAGTCAACTTCCATGTGGCAAGGCTGGTTCTCGATGGCTACTGTGATTCGGATTTTCTTGGCATCCAAGGCAGAAGCGTGACCGATAGTGATAGTATGGTGAGCCTCTTCTCGCTGTAAAGCTCGGTTTCTGTAGGAGTGGCTTGCTGGTTTCTCTGATAGAACTCGTGCCGTCTCACGAGCATAGGCACGGTTGGCGCGTAGTGATCTCTTAGTAGAGGTTCGAGGTCGTCCTAATCCATCGCCTTCACTTCTCTAGGTTTTGCTAGTGCTTTAGCCATCTTAAATACGGTTGGACCGCAATGCGTTAGGAACACCGCCCGTTTCTTCCCGGCTGTGGCGTCCTTTAAGTTGTTAGTTTCTAAGAACATTTGGAAGCAATCCATGTAGGACTCCCAGTCTTCCTGCACTGGATCGAATGGAGCGGGTGGTACGACGATGCCTGACATGGTTCCATTGTGTAGTGTCGTCACCCACATGCTCAGTGTTTCTTCTTAGTTCCGTCGGTTCAGACGTCTCCACATCCCACCCTCGTCGCCAGTGTTATGTTTGGAGCATGGGCGAGAAAGAATGGAGACAAGCCTCTGGAACGGTGAACTTCAATTCTTTATTTACATAGTGACTTCTCAACTCAATGGCAGTTATAACCCTCCTTATATAGGCAACCCCAATAACTATTAACCAATAACAATCGAGGAGCGCTAGCTCCCTTAACCAATAGGAACTCTCTGTTAATGGCCAATCGGATTCCCCGGAACGAGCCAATCCGATCCTGCTGTTAACAGCCAATCAGAAGTGCAGGGCCAGAACCCTGCACTTTACTCCAAGCTCAAGTTCTCTTTATTAAACCTTATGCATTCACAACAGGCATAGATGAAATCATTGTTGTCGTCCCCCAAGAACACAACATCTGTTCTTTCACAGATGGAGAATGATAACAACTTTTCCAAAAGTCATGTTAACTTCAGCAGAATAGGGGAGGGGCTCTCTCCTTGCAACTTGAGAAGCCATTAGTCTTCATGCTGCTCTCTAAGCCTCTAAGACAGGGTTCCCCAAACTTGGCAACTTTAAGATTTGTGGACTTCAATTCCCAGAATTCTCCAGCCAGCTTCTGGGAGTTGAAGTCCACAAGTCTTAACGTTACCAAGTTTGGAGACCTCTGCTCTAAGAATAGACATAATGGAAATAAACTTCTCTCTCCATCCATAACTGTGGGAGAAAGTCAGGGTTCACTTCTTACACTAAGACTGGAAAATTGAGTCCTCATTTTGGGGGGAGAGTGATAAGTTATAGTGAGGACACATTTCAAGTATTTAACCAAATGGGTTAGCTCTTCCCAATATGCACATAATATTTCCCCTCATTTCTATTTCCTAAGAAAATGCAGAAAGTCAGCAGAGATTGACATTCACTGAAATTAGAAATTTCATTTTAGAAGAGATTTAAGGATATAACTCCAAAACAGACATTTCCTCAGGCCAGAATTTTACTACTAAAGAATGAATAGCCAGCTCAGCTGGAATATTTTTCCTTACTACTGGATTGTGAGGAGAAACAGTAAACTGTCAGCTGCAAGGAAAAAAGAAATAAACAATAGAGAGGAGGGGAGGGAAAAGAATCCAGCATCTAGTATTTCTCTCATTTGCCGATTCACAAAACAGAAGTGTAGACTTGAGACCCTGAACAAAGTGATCACAGTTGCCTAAAATGAGACTTTCCAATTTTTTACACCTGAAATTTAATTGGTTTTTATAGAAGTTGTAATTTATTCATATACCATTTCTGTCTCACTATTCCTGAAGAAGGATGTCCACTCAGAACCACAAACAATTCCTAAAGAAGACAAAAATAGGCAAATTAATGAGGTTTCTATGGGCACCTAGAGACTCTCACTTTCTTCATCAGAACAGTGAAAACAGCAGCAGTGCTGTGCCTATGAGGCACAAGCAACCAGAGCCAGTCACAAATAGCTGAAGGAAACAACTTTATGGACTTCTACCTATGTTACAAAAATTTCCCCGACTGCTTTTTTTTTTACCCTGGGAGTGATCAGATAAGGCTATGGAGCTTGGGGGCAGTCAAGCTTAAGGACTCTAAGCTTGGCCCTCACTTGACCCCTCCTTCCAGTCTAGTTGGCAGTTTCGCCATGGTGTCATACCAGAAACTCTGTCCTTTGGGGAAATATGTTTGTGACATCACAATGCACAGAAAAAGGGGAAGTTGTTTTTTTTAAAACAATTTTATTGATTTTTTTAAAAACAAACAAAACATAAAAACATCAACTCTTTTCCATATATATATACAGTGTGTCGGTTGGTTCATCAGTTTTGTGCATTCATTTCGTAGTCTCAATTACAGTTATATTACATAATAACTCATATTGTCAATCCAAACTTATATATCCTAGTATCATTTGACTATAATTTTATTCATTCACACTTTATGAGATAACTATACTTTAAATGGTTTATTCTATAACAAATCATATAATCATACCAGATCTATCCGAAAAACACTTTATAGATATGATGTCAAATAACAAAAGAGAAAGAAAAAACAAAGATATTCCTTGCTATCTAACATTCTAAATATTCTATTATTGTATTTTGTCATCTAATCATTGATAGAAAAGGCCCCAAATTTCATAAAATTGTTTATCCTCTTGCTCTCTAATTTCAAATGTCAATCTACTCATCTCAGCACATTCCAATATTTTCTTAATAATTTCTTCCTGCGATGGTATTTTCTCATTCTTCCAATTTTTAGCAAATACAATCCTAGCCGCTGTTAACATATTTACAATCAGATATTTCAAGTCTTTACTGTATGTATTTGGTAAGATTCCCAATAAAAAAAACTCCGGTTTCAAATCTATGCATTTCTTTGTCATTTTTTCTAGCCACATGCGAATTTTAGTCCAATATTTTCTAGCATCCTCACAAGTCCACTACATATGGTAATATGAGCCAGGTATCTGATGACATTTCCAGCATTTTTCAGATTTATTCTTGAACATTCTTGCTATCCTCGTCAGGGGAAAGTGCCACCTGTAAAACATCTTTTACAAATTTTCTTTATAAGCTGTTGACATTTTCATTTTATAATTTTGTGACCATAGTTTTTGCCATTTCTCTAAATCAATCCCATATCCAAAATTCTTCCCCCAAACAATCATAGTTTCTTTAACTTGTTCTTCCTCTAGCTTAATTCCCAGTAAATAACCATATAATTTTTTAATCACCTTCTCATCAGTACCTGTCAAGATCTTATCCAGATCAGTCTGTTTATCATAAAATCCCTCTGTTTTAGAATCTTCATCATACCTTGAATGTATTTGCACATATGAAATCCAATTCATCTTTATACCTTGTTCCTCTAAATTTTGTATCGATTTAAGTTCACCCTTTTCATCCAATAGTTCCCCATATCTAACTGTTTGTTCCTTCTTATAATTTATAGGATAGGAAAATGCTTCAATTGTCGATAACCAAACTGGAATTTTCAAATAACATTGTCTTTTTATCTTCTCCCAGTTTAACCACAAAGACTCCCATATATAATGTCTTCTAAAATAACCCTGTGTTTTAGTTCCCTTATACCATAAAAAAGCGTGCCAACCCAACAGCAAATCATGACCTTCTAGTGTCAACAATCTAGTCTTTCTTAACGTTATCCATTCCTTGACCCACATCAAATTTGCAGCTTGGTAGTACAATTCCCAATTAGACAGGCCAAAACCTCCTCTAATTCTCGCATCTTGCAAAAACTTTAGCTTTATTCTCGCTTTCTTACCTTGCCATATATACTTCAGCATAATTTTATTTAAGTCTTCAAAATAGTCTTTTCCAAGCCTAATTGGTATTGTTTGAAACAAAAATAAGATTCTGGGTAAAATATTCATCTTGATTGTTGAAATTCTCCCTATTAATGACAATTGTAAATTTTCCCATTTCTTCAAATCTAAAGCTATCTGTTATTTAAGTTTAATATAATTATTCTCTTTTAATGTACTACATCTTGATATCAAGTATATCCCCAGATACTTGACCTTATTCATGACTTGGATTTTCAACAGGTCTGCCAGTTCTTCTCTTTGTCTTAGCAGCATGTTCTTTGTCAAGATCTTTGTTTTGTCTTTATTTTCAAACCAGCCACCTCACCATATATCTCTATCTTTTCCAATAACTTTGGAGCTGTTTCTAAAGGATCTTCCAAAATAAAGGCTAAGTCATCAGCGAAGGCTTGCAGTTTAAATTCTTCCTTTTTAATTTTCATTTCTTTTATGCTTTTATCATCTCTAATATTTCTATTCAACACTTCCAAAGTCAATACAAATAGCAAAGGAGATAGGGGATTCTTATCTTGTGCCTTTTCTTATTTTAATAAAGTCTGTAAGTTCTCCCTCCATCATTACCTTTGCTGTCTGCTCATTGTATATGGCTTCTATTGCTTGAATAAATTTTCTAGCAAAACCCATCTGTTCCAATAGTAATAACATAAATCTCCAGTTCACATTATCAAATGCCTTTTGAGCATCTAGGAATATCAAAGCCTTTTGCTTTTCAGGATGTGCCTCATAGTATTCCAAAGTATCCAGGATTACTCTCATATTGTCTCTAATTTGTCTCTTTGGCAGAAATCCATTTTGGTCTGGATGAATGAAATTATTTAAATATTTTTTAAGTCTTTCTGCTAAAATTGAAGCAAAGATTTTATAGTCTGCATTTAATAAAGAAATGGGTCTTATAGTTCTTAATTTGCAGTGGATCAGCCTCTTCTTTTGGAATAAGTGTAATATAAGCCTCTGACCATGTTTTGGGTATCATCTTCTTTGACATAGCTTCATTCATAACTTCTAACAATGGAATGCTCAGTGATTCTTGTTATGTTTTATAGAATTCTGCCGGAAGCCCACAGACCTGGTGCTTTCCCATTATTTTGTTTCTTAAGTGCTTCAGTTAATTCCATCGTTATATTGCTTTCTAGCATTTCTTCAGTCTCTTTAGATATCTTAGGTAGGTTAGCATTCTGTAGATTCTGTTTGACTTTTTCCTCATCAATATTCTCTTGTTTATACAGTTGCCCAAAGAAGTCTCGAATAATTTCCTTTTTCTCCTTATTACGATAACAAACTTGGCCTTGGTCATCTATTAACTACAATATTTTTCTTGATTCTTTCTCCTTTCTCAATTTATATGCTAGCCATCTACCTGGTTTATTTGCATCTTCAAAATAATTCTGTTTAGCATTTCTAATTTACTGTGCCAGTTCTTCTTTCTCTATTAACTCCATTTTATGTTTAGTTATGTCCAATTTCAATTTAATATCCTTTTTCTGTGGCATTTTCTGTAATTCTTTTTCAAGTCTTTTATACTCATCTTCCAAGGCTTTAGTGGCTTGCCTTTTCCTAATATTCTTTTTTCTTATATAATCTATTATCAAACCTCTAGCTTATGCCTTCATTGTATCCCAAACATTCTGCATTGAAGTATCTTCTTTTTTATTTTATCTAAAGAAAAAAGCCAATTCTTTCTCCATCCATTGTGTAAAATCTTTTTCCTTTATTGTTTAATGTCCATCTCGATCTTTTTTTTTTTTGTTCCTTCCATTTAATTGTCATTGGGCTATGATCTGCCCAAGTACTTATTTCAATATTTGTTTCTTGAATATTAGATATTAGTTCTATTGAGATCCAAATCATATCCAATCTGGACCATGATAAATGTCTATTTGAATAGAAAGTGGTATTGTTTAGTTTTAACATTTCTTTCTCTCCAAATGTCTTTTAAGGTTAATTCGTTTGCCATTTTAAAAAAGGATTTAGGGAGAATCTTTCTATTTTGCTTTGTTGTTGTTGCTATATAGTCCAGTTTATTGTCCACAATTCCATTAAAGTCTCCCATCATAATTATATTAACATAGTCCAGTCCAGTTATTTTCACATGTAGTTTTTTAAAGAATTCTTCTTCTTTATCATTTGGAGCATAAATTGCAATCAAGAGTGTTTTTATATTGTTGTCCATTATTTCCACCATTAATACTCTTCCATCTTCATCAGTATGAATCAATTTTGTTGGGATGGCCTCTTTAAAGTATAGAACCACTCCTCTTTTCTTACATTGAGTCAAAGAAGTAAATATTTTCCCTAATTTTGGCTGTACTAACAATTGTTCATGTTGTTTTTTAATATGTACTTCTTGTAGACAAATTATGTCAAATTTTAATTTCCCTAATTTATGAAAGGTTTTCCTTCTTTTAACAGCTGAATTAAGTCCATTTATATTCATTGTAATCATTTTTTTTTCTTCTATGATTATATTTTATAGTTAGGTTTAGCAGCTCTCGTAGATCTTGGTTCACGTTGTTCTTTGATATCCACCTGTCTACCTACTGCGCCTTCTTCTTTTTCAGTCCCCAGTTGTTCCTCTTGAAACTCAATTAATGAGACCTCTTTCTCTGCCTCTTCTTCTCTCCTTCCAAAAAATTCTGCATAGAAAAGTTCTGCTTTCTCAATTGAATCAATTCTATGTCTCTGTTCTTGCCACGTAAACATTAATCCTTCTGGAATCAGCCATCTATAATTCACCTCCTTTTTCAATAGCATTTTGGTCAGGAATTGATAATCTACTCCATCCATCATCTTTTCCTCTGTAATTTCCAAAGCATCTGCCAAAATTTCTATCATTATCGCAGCCAAATTTTGTCCTTTTTCTTCTTCTAAGCTAGGCCCTCACTTGACCCCTCCTTCCAGTCTAGTTGGCAGTTTCCCCATGGTGTCATACCAGAAACTCTGTCCTTTGGGGAAATATGTTTGTGACATCACAATGCATAGAAAAAGGGGAAGTTTTTGTGCCATAATGTTACAAAACTGCTTGCAGCACTCTGGCTTCCCTTGGTCCCCTACTACCATGAATGCCGCTAACGTCATAGTAGTCTTCAGAGGCTGGATGTTTACTTGTCTACTTCATCTTGATCAGTTGGTTGGACTGGATTACTTCTAAAATCTCCAAATGTGTGATTTTAAGTAGAGTATTTTTGTACTATTACTTTAATTTTTTTCTTCATATATTTTCACAGTTGCAGCTTTGAAATTTGTGCTTGGAATTAAATATTTCCAATAAGGCTGCCATAAAAATTGGAAATGTATCCATGCCCACCTGCTTGGCAGCTGCTCTTTTTAGTGAGAATGGATCTGACTCATACTACAGCAAATAGGACATCACTAACACCGGGGAAACATCAGAGAGCATATAATGTAAAACCAGGGCCATTTATTGGCTGCAAGTTAGCTACTCTGTATAATTAAATGTGAATGTTGCTTTAAACAGAACCAATTCTTTTTTCAGACCAGCCTATTTGCCCCTATTTTGAGAATAACTTGAAGGACTTTTAGCAGCAAGGGGGCATTCTCAACTAGTTAAGATCTGTTTCACTGGAGACCTAGAGAAATTATCCCAGGATAAGGGCTGGCATTCAAAGGATGTGCTCTACCACTAAAGTATGGCTCCTTCCTTCCAATAAAAATACACGTACTATTTAAAACCAAGGAGTTTTGTTTCATTTTTCCAGGAGACAGCTGTTCAATGCATGTTAAGAAGAGTTTGGCTCATGCCAATGTGCCAGTATGATACAGTGCAAATTGTGAGACTATTCTTCCCTGGGTATCTTCCATCCATACTCTGTTTTGAATCTGAGGACTTACCTTAGAACAACATTTTTCAAACTTGGCAACTTTTAAAATGGGTGGACAACTCCCACAGACAACTTTCCAAAGCCAACTGGGAATCCATGCATCTTAGAGTTGCCAAGGTTGAGAAACACTGCCTCAGAATCAGAGGTGGTGTTCAGCAGGTTTTGACCAGTTCTGGAGAACTGGTAATGGAAATTTTGAGTAGTTCAGAGAATCAGAAAATACTACCTCTGACTGGCCCCACCCCCATCTATTCTCTGCCTTCCAAGTCCCAGCTGATTAGCTGGGTTTTCTTTTGTTGCCCTGCACAGGAGAATGGAGCTGGAAAGCAGGTTAGTTGGGTGGGGAGGGAAAGGGATTTTGCAGTAACCTTCCCCTAGTAGTGGGGAGGGAATGGGGATTTTGCAGTATCCTTCCCCTGCTACACCCATCAAGCCACGCCCACAGAACTGGTAGTAAAAACATTTGAATCCCACCCCTGCTCAGAACCTGCCATTATCTGAGATATAACAGGTAGTAGTAATACAGGAACTCTGCACCATATCTTTAATTTCCTGAGACATCTTTCCAGGATCTTGGTGTATCCTGTCTACAAATAGAGATATGTAATTTCTCTTTCAAGAAGTATTGTGATAGGACATGTTGGATCCTGATTTATCATGCATACATCTGTGAGATAGAGAATTAACACCCTCTGATGGTCAAAGAAAACCAGATAAACTATCTTTCTAGCCTGTAAAAGGATATTTTCAGTGATGGCCTCATTTTGTATTGTAAAAGTACTGTATTGTAAAAGCCATTAACCCTTTTTTAGTTGATGACCATTTCCTCATCCTTTCCTGGAAGTTTCGGCAGCTTCCAGATTAATTGGGATTATAAATCACAGAATTCCACAGAATTATGGTACAAAGGTATCATGAATGAGGAATTTTACATATAGTCACCAGCTTAAAATCTGGTTTTAAAGAAGGACTTTAGCTATCTTCTCCATGAATTGATCTGGACTGCCATTTGCGCTGCTTGCTGAAATCTTTATTCTCTAGATTCATTGTATTTATTTTATAGCTGTCACTGTCTTCCTTGAGCTTGTTGGGAAAAAAAGGCTAAGATAATCATTTTAACATTAAGACTGAGGGGCTAACTTGCTACAATTGTTCTTTAAAAATTACAGCTCATATGCTGCACCCTAAGAGAGTCCCAATTGACTTTGAGAGTCCCATCCTCTTCATATTAAAGCTATATGAGCTCAGTTTACTCTTCTTCAAGCTGATATAATTGGCCATGCAGCAGCCACGAATGTCTGAAATATCCTAATATTTCTTTCTATTTATCACTGGTGTTGCACATTACAAAGAAAATCAGGATATTTTTCACACTTAATAGCCTGAATGTTTCAAAAATCCTCTCTTGAAATCTTCTTTCCATCATTTCTCATTTCTCCATTTTTTAATTCTTACATTGCCAAACCCTGTACAATCTTTGTTGTAAATTTGTACATACATTTCTTCAAATATTCTGCTGAGTCTGGTACTGGAACTTTTGGATTGGAATTCATCCATATACTGGGCTGTTGGTAGTTTGACCCAACATCCTGGCAGTGAAGCATTCTTAGGACTGGTCCCATGTGCCCTTTAGGGCCATGGGGTTTCCTGAGAAGGAAAAGCTATATCAGACTTCCTAAGACTTTTCCAAAGCCACAAAGATTTCTAAGCTTAAATGAGTCTATTTTCTTTGCCTTCTGACATCTTGGCTCAACTTCTGGTTTCTAACTCTGCACTGATAGCTGTGTACAATTTTGCCTTGATGAGATCCACTGTAAAAAAAAATGAAAGGAGAAGCAACAGCAACATAAAGAGAAAAATATATGATGTTGACTGAAGAGATTAAGAGCTACAGCAAATGACACATACTTCGGATTTGAAATTAATTTTAGAAATGTTTCAGTGTCAAGTTAACCTAAAACTAAAATGAAGTGGAAGGGACAGCAGAACAGAATGCTGGAAAAAAAATGGAATAGCAATTTACTCATCCTTCAAACTCTACAGGGAACTGAAGAATGAAATCATGTGGGCCACTCACCCACACTAAAGCAGCACCTGTTCCTCCCAACCACATATATTCTTTTGTAGGGACCAGCATGGCTGAAGCAATCTATACACACTTGCCTACATCAAGAGGCCCATGAATGAATCCACTAAATCTTCAAAAGCTTACGAAACATTCCATGGGTGTTGTACCACCCCTCACGTAGATTATAAACCTAGAGCAGACACATCTTTAGAAACTTTCCTTTGTTACCAAATTTCTCTCCTAACTAAAATAACCTCTTTGAAACTACATATCCAAGATGAAAGGAACTGGTGAATATGAGAGTGACTGGACATTCCCACCCACAAATCAATTCCAGCTGAGCCTCCTTGGCCATTTTGAAATTAGAACATTTGCAGTTACAGCTTTGAGTAACATCAGATCATTTCATATCTCAACACTTAAGGAGCACATGTTTACTTGGTAACCATATGGAAATAGTTGACTTTGGAATGCAGTGCTGCCAACACTCACGCAATCAGAGTGAGACTCACGCAATTCAACCAATTTTGACTGTCTCACTCTGATAAACGAAATCTCACGCTAAAGGCCCGAGAGATCTTCCTTGCAATGGGAATTCCGGCCTCGAATAAAGGCGCGCTTGTGGAATAAGACCCCCTCCACCCCAAATTTTATTTCTAATTCATCTTAGATTTGCAATTTAAAGCAGGCTAATCCGCTTGCAAATTTGCCGAAGAACGGCGGGTTTAACAGAAAGAAACTCCCCTCCCCGTCTCTTTCCCCCGCAGCCACACCTCTCTAGCAAACTAATCTGAATTTTAACCCTTCAAAAACCGTAGCTCCTTGCCTCTAATTTTGCTTTAGATGTGATTTTTCAGGGGATCGGTGGCTCCGAGCAGCCGCTCGCCTCGCCGATAAAAATATATATTTTTTTCGATTGTACTAAGGGCATTGGTGAAGTGTTCCCTGGTTTATTTTTCCTTTTGCCCTTTTTATGCAAGCTGCATCAGCTATTCAAAAGTTAGAATGGAATAGAATTGGAATGAAACTGGAATGGAATGGAATAAATTGGAATGGAACTGGAATAGAACAGAACAGAAAACTATTGTCACTTTAAATGTACACTAATCAGCATACATTAAAACAAAATTTCGTTGCATTCAGTTCTCAAAATATAACCATTACGCATATACCCGCATATACCCGCATATACCCACATACACATACATATATGACAAAGAAACATCACAGTCCATTTCAAATAATTACCCAATTATTTTTTCAAACCTTTTATGAAACTAAAAGGCCTATGCTATGTCTCATTGGTTTTCATAGTCAAGTTCCCTCACTGAAGAAAAATGTGTTTTTGTAATATGTGTCCTCATTTTTTTTCTTATGCCTATGGGTTAAAATGTATGTATGTATGTATATGTCCAAATCATGACTAAAGTATGCATCAGATTGCACCATTTAAAATGTAAAATTGTCAAAGCTCCCTACCGTGGAAGGGGGGACACCCCCCTTCCACACCATCCCCCCCTCGGTCGCTCCGCTCCCTCGCAGTGTCTCACTCCGAACTATCACTCAAGGTTGGCAGCCCTGGGAATGTTCTTCTGGAATGTTTTTAATTTTGCTATCCTGTGCTTACTTATTCCCATCCAACACTGACCAAGTCAAAATCTACTTATTATTTTCAGGTTAAATTAAATCACCTAGGTGCAGACATGAACAGATAGTCTGTTTACCACCATTAATTTAATGTGACTGTTCAAAGTTACAACAGCACTGAGAAAAGTGATTTATGACCATTTTTCACACTTAAGACCATTGCTGCATCCCCATTTTAGGTGATCAAAATTTGGATACTTGACAACTGGTTCATATTTATAACAGTTGCAGCGCAGTGGGCTCTATTGTCATCATAGGTTGAAGACTGCCTGTACTGTGATTTCATATTGTCCAAAATGCCTTTCCTCAATTGTTTTATAACTGTTGTCGAGGATAGACTGGGGTGACAGTTTGAAGAACAACTATACCTCACTCAAATCAATTGCTTTAAGATTCAATAAAGAACACAGTTAAATATCATTTGCTTAACTTATTGGGACTGCATTATTCAGCCTTTGTTAATAAAATAATGAATGTTGGTGATTTTTCAAATTAATATAATGGAAGCAGAATGTTATCCAAAACAAAAACAAAAAAACAAAAGTAAGGAAAAAGAAGAGGGTCAGGCAACTGTGTAAACAGTGTTATATTGGGTTAGAAAAGTCTATTTTTAATTTTTCAGTCCAAATCTTTCAAATAAAAATAAATTTGCTTTTGGTAATAAGGATTGGAAAAACCCTTTTCCAAGAAAAATAAACATAAACCTGCTGCCTCAGGCCATAAGCTCTTGTTTCACATTTTAGTTTTAGCAAAGCACAGACTCAGTCTATACATCATATGCCATTCCATTCATAATAGCATAGCGTTAAAATCCACCAACATACATTCCTGTTTTACTGGATAAGAACACTGGCTCTCCATCGCTGCATTCTTCTCTCCCTCTGATAAACCAGTGCCATGCTTTCCCTTATTTAGTCAGAGATATCTCTGCTGACTGCAGGCTTTCAATGCGTCATTTACACCATGTTCCACCCGTGTCTCCCGAGGAGACTCCCATTGCTGCCCATGTCAAGGCGAGGTGAAATGCTGAGCACATTGGAGATATAAGTTGACAGTGCTTAGGAGTGTGATTGGCCAGAAGTGCCCAGGAAAGTGATACCAAGGCTCCAAATTCAAGGCTTAGCAGCTTCGTTATTTTAAGGGAGAGCTTGGTGTGCTCCGTGACACATGGAACACGAATGCACAGAAAAGTCCCTTTAGAAGCAGGAGAGTAAAAGAGACAAAAAGAAAGCATATGAAATATGGAAAGCTAAGGTTTCATTTTTTTTCTTCCATTAAGTTCTCTTTGATTCTCAGAGAATGCCTGGACAAGTCCTTGAAGTTTTCTTGGCAAAACTTTGCAGAAGTGGTTTGCCATTGCCTTCTTCCTAGGGTTGAGAGAACATGACGAGCTCAAGGTCACCCAATGGCTTCATGCCTAAGGTGGGATCAGCCTCCAGGTTGTTGACCTGATGCCTTAACTGTGCACCAAATTAATCCTCTTAAGATTTTAATACTTCTGTTTGTTTCCTGAGGAACAGAAAGCAGTAGGTGAGCTTGGCTCACTGTAAAATGGCTTTTTATTTGATGGTTCCAAATGGAATAATTCTGGCTGGTTTTGTTTTAATTTTCTTAATGGATTAATGGAAAGGTAAAAGACCGAATGGGATCATGTGGAAGGCTATAGTGGTAGTCCTCAACATGCAACAATTAACTTAGCGACCATTCAAAATTACAACAGCAGTGAAAAAAGTGACTTATGACCAATCCTTGCACTTAACAACCATTGCAGCATCCCCATAGTCATTTAATCAAAATTAGGGCAATTGGCAACTGGCATATATTTATGATGGTTGCAATCATGTGATCACCATTTGTGACTTTCCCAACCAGCGCCTGATAAGCAAAGTCAATGGGGGGGAAGCTGGATTTGCTTAATGACCATGTGATTCACTGAACAACTGCAGTGATTTGCTAAACAAGCACAGAAAAAATATTATAAAATTGGGCATGACTCAGGTAGTAACATCACTAATCCTAACTGTAGTCATAAATCTAGAACTCCCTGCACTGCCTAGTAAATGTCAATAAAAGTCTTGTTCTGAAAAACAATTGCGCTCTTGCAAAATCTATATAATGTAATGGAAGTGAAAACCCTACTGTTAAAAAGAAGAAATAGGAGTTTCCCTTTTCAATGGGGCAGATCCTTCCATTTTTAAACAGAGAGATCCAAACGACTGTACAGTCTGTTGTGTATGCATAAAGATTAATAAAGTGTGAGCTTGGAATAAGTGCAGGGTTCTGGCTCTGCACTTCTGATTGGCTGTTAAGCGGCCGGACCGGATTGGCCCGTTCCGGGGAATCTGATTGGCCCTTAACAGAGAGTTCCTATTGGTTATAAGAGCTAGCGCTCCTAGCTCGTTATTGGTTAAAAGTTACAGCGTTTGCCTATATAAGGCGGGTTTAACTGCTATTGAAATGAGGAACTCACAATGTAAATAAAGAGCTGAAGTTCACCGTTCAGAGGCTTGTCTCCATTCTTTCTCGCCCATGCTCAAAACATAACACAGTCCTTCACATGAACTCTGAGAAGCTAGACAAGTGCCACTTTGAACCACGCCCTGCAGCAGAACGCGTATCCAGTTCCGGTGGTGCAGCATCTCCTCCATTCCCTGGGGGACCGGGAAAGTTTTGGCTAAATTAGATTTAGCTCAGGCATATCAGCAATTACCAGTAGATGAAAAAACGGCACAGGCCCAAACTATTGTGACGCGCCGAGGTGCCTTTAAATGTACCCGGCTGCAATTCGGAGTTAGTGTAGCCCCGGGGATTTTTCAGAGCCTTATGGAAAGGTTATTTCAAGGAATTAAGGGCGTAGTCCCCTATTTTGACGATGTATTAATCGCAGCCCCTACAAAAAAAATCTTACAGCCCTCGCAATTGTCTCAGCTGTGAAAAGATTCCATGAATACGTGTATGGCCGGGCTTTTACTATTGTGACTGACCACAAACCATTATTGGGGATAATAGCCGAGATAAGCCGACTTCCTACAAATTATCCCCTAGGATGACCCAATGGTCAGAATTCTTAGCTGCTTATAACTATCGGCTGCAATACCGCCCGGGTAAAGCCATTCCCCACGCCGACGCATTGAGCCGAGCACCGCTTTCAGAGACTCTCGACGATCCTGCACCAACGGTAACCACGTTGCAAATCGAAGCACTCATCTCGCCGCCACTAACTGCCCGAGATATCGCGAGAAACCAAACGCGACCACACCCTAGCACAAGTCCTAAGCTGGGTAGAACGCGGATGGCCATTGGACCAGTTATCAGATGAATTCACACCATTCAAGACTCGACAAACTGAGCTCTTCTCCCAGAAAGGCTGTGTCATCTGGGGCGATAGAGTCGTTATCCCAGAACGACTCCAGAAAGCACTGCTGAGAACCTTGCACGATGGCCACCCCGGCATTGTGCAAATAAAAGCCCTTGCGCAAAGCTACCATGGTGGCCAGGCATTGACAAGCAAATTGAACAGTGGGTTAAAGCTTGTCCCAAATGCCAAGAAGTCAGCAACGCCCCACCAAAAGCCATGACTACTGAATGGGAGACACCACGTGGACCCTGGTCCCGAATTCACCTGGACTTCGCGGGGCCAACCAAAGGCCACACCTTCCTGCTTACCGTCAACGCGTACTCGAATTGGCTCGAAATCCATCGCATGACGACTACGACCTCCGAGGCGGTTATCAAAATCTTAAACAGACTCTTTGCAACCCACGGATTACTAGACGTCCTGGTATCCGATAACGGCCCTCAATTTACCGCACTAGCGTTCGAGCAGTACCTCGCTGACCGCGGCATTCACCATGCACTCACCTCGCCTGCGCACCCTGCGACCAATGGCAAAGCAGAACGCATGGTCCAATTTGTGAAGAAAACCTTGCAGAAGGTAGACTACAACAACATTGACCACAAGGTCAATCTAATCCTCTTCTTGCAACACATCACCCCACATAGCGTCACCAACAAAACTCCCGCTGAACTGCTAATGGGATGAAAGCTCCGCTCCCACCTCGACCGGTTGCACCCAGCTTACGAACCGGAGAAACCATTAGGATCCAGCGGCCGCTGTTGCACCTTCCAGGTAGGAGACTTGGTACATGCTAAAAACCTATCGGGCGACCTGTTGTGGGTGGAAGTGACAGTAGTACGTGTAACCGGCCTCAGATCCTACCTTGTACAATGCCTTGATGATAAACTTTGGAAACGTCATATTGATCAATTACGATCGCGGCTTCCAGCGGCCAGTTTGAAAACCCCCTATGACCAAACTGAGGGGGGGAGGTACGGAAGAAGATGAATTCCTAGAAAACCCGTTTGAAGGAAACGATGGTTTGATAGAAACTCAGGAAGCGGAGCCGGAGGGAGAAACGGTTGCACCTCAGGGAATTGCAGAGAATGTGGACAACGACGTTGAAGTGAACTCTGAACCAGAAACAGCCCCACTGCCAAACAACGATCTACCTCAGCATGATTGCAGCCAGCTGAAACAACGGAAATCAAAGATACTAATAAAACAACCATCCTACCTAAGGGACTATGTAACTGCGCCCTGCAAATAAGAAGCCAGGGGGAAGGGGTGTTGTGTATGCATAAAGATTAATAAAGTGCGAGCTTGGAGTAAGTGCAGGGTTCTGGCTCTGCACTTCTGATTGGCTGTTAAGCGGCCGGACCGGATTGGCCCATTCCGGGGAATCTGATTGGCCCTTAACAGAGAGTTCCTATTGGTTATAAGAGCTAGTGCTCCTAGCTCGTTATTGGTTAAAAGTTACAGAGTTTGCCTATATAAGGCGGGTTTAACTGCTATTGAAATGAGGAACTCACAATGTAAATAAAGAGCTGAAGTTCACCGTTCAGAGGCTTGTCTCCATTCTTTCTCGCCCATGCTCAAAACATAACACAGTCCTTCACATGAACTCTGAGAAGCTAGACAAGTGCATGCTAAATCTATTTTATTTGTTAAGGTTTTTTTTAAAAAGATAAATGAGTAAAACAATTTTTCAAAAGGCCTTAACTGAGCAAATGCCCTCCAAATATGTTCATGTGTGCATGCCTTTGAGTTTGTGTTGACTCCTAGCAACTGCCAGTACAAGTCCCTGCAGTTTTCTTGGCAAGATTTCAGAAATGGTGAGCTGTTGCCTGCTTCCTAGGGATAAGAGAGAATGACTGGGCCAAGGTTGCCCATCTGGCACTGTACCCTAAGATAGGACTATTATTCAGGGTTTCTCAGTTTCTAGTCTGATCCCTTAACTACTACATCATTGGTTCTCTGAATTTGTTATACAGTACTATAGTTAAACCCATCTGGAACCCATACAGTACTATAGTTAAACCCATCTGGAAGACATATGATAAAAGAAACATTCTTATTGTTATAATTGCTTTTGGATTACACAGTATATGTCATGAGATTTCACTTTATAAGGTCTTCATTCTTATTGTAATTATGAAAAAAAACTGCCCAAAGGAGAACAACAATGTTTAATAAGAATACATACTGAAACTAACACCGAAAAGAAGCAAGTTGTTTAAATATACAGGGATGCATTTTAGTTGCTGAGAATTTTATTTTTCATCAACATCTTGCCATAGCTGCTTATCTTTTAAAAATATTTGAGCAATTCAGTACAGTACTATTTACAGTACTAAGAGCTAGCTTGGTTAAGTTGTTAAACTAGAAACTGGGAGACTATGAGTTCTAGTGTTCTTAGGGTAGACAACTGGGTGACTTTGAACCATTCACACTGTTAAGTTCTGCGCATGGGTGTAAGGAGCGGAGACGAGGCAGTGAACAGTGAACTTCAACTCTTTATTGCATACTGAACAGAGCAATCACCTAGGGCAGCAACAGCCCTTTTATAGGGTTGGCTGCTGTCCTATTAGCCGATGAAAAACATGGAAGTGTTAAACCCTTGAACCAATGAGAGTTGGCCTGTTAACAGCCAATCAGAATTCCCCGAAAAGACCAATCCGATGTCGCTATTATCGGCCAATCAGAAGTGCAGGATTAGAACCCTGCTTTTACCTAAGGTTGTTAAAACTTCCCCCTAGGTTCCGTTTGAGAGGTGCGGTGACCTAATCCCGTAGATATGCAGGTTGTTTCAACTGTCTATTAGATTTGCGCTGTCCCACCGGTTCCTGTCTGTAGTCCGGTTTCGGTGGAACATTTTTTGATTTCTCTGGTACAGGCGGTTCCGCATCCTCACAGGACGATGCAGCGCCGCTGATTCTGTCGTTGTTGTCCTCCAGTCTCTGCAGGCTCGCCTCCATTGAGGTATTTCTCTGTGGCGAGTCAACCCCCATTCCTGATTCTTCTTCAGGTAACGCGCCGGGTTGCTGACTTCCTTTGATTTCGTCATCCAACATCTCGAATTCGGTTCCCTCGATATCCTCTCCCCCCTCAGTTTGAGGGTCACAGGAGTCGTGGGAACTGGGTTGCAACCTAGAGCGAAGCTGATCTATATGGCGTTTCCATATTTTTCCGTCCCTTGTTTGTACGTGGTACGATCTGGGCCCGGTGGCTTGGGTTATGGTTGCTTTGACCCACAACAGTTTGCCGGAAAGATTTTTAGCGAAGACTAAGTCGCCTTCCTTGAATTCGCGGCACTTTCCGCTAGATCCACAGGGTTTCTCTGGCGCGTAGGCCAGGTGGAGACGGTCGAGGTGGGAGCGAAGCCTGCGTCCCATCAACAGTTCAGCTGGCATTTTGTTGGTTACGCTGTGTGGGGTGATGTGTTGGAGTAGAAGTATTCTGTTCAGTTTGTTGTCAATGTCCCCATGGTCCATCTTGTGGAGAGTTTTTTTTAAGAAATTGGACCATGCGCTCAGCCCTTCCATTGGCCACAGGGTGTGCCGGAGAGGTTAGCGCATGGTGGATGCCCCGGTCCGTGAAGTATTGTTCGAATGCCAGGGCTGTGAACTGGGGTCCGTTATCGGAGACTAAAACGTCTGGCAGTCCATGTGTTATGAATAGTTTATCTAATTTGTGGATGACTGAATCAGTTGTAGTAGTCTTCATCTTGTGGATTTCGAGCCAGTTGGAATAGGCATCCACTGTTAGGAGGAACGTATGTCCCTTAGTAGGTCCCACAAAGTCAATGTGTATGCGGGACCACGGCCCCCAGGGGGTTTCCTACTCCGTTGGAGTTGCTCTAGGTGGGGCACTGCTGACTTCTTGGCACTTTAAACAAGTCTTCACCCAGGCTTCAATCTGCTTATCGATGCCCGGCCACCACGCGTAGCTTCTTGCGAGCGCTTTCATACGCATGATGCCAGGGTGACCTTCATGCAATGCTTTCAAAACTGCTCGTTGTAACCACACTGGGACGACGACTCTGTCTCCCCATAGGATGCAACCTTTCTGCAAGAAAAGTTCTGTTTGCTGGTTTCTGAAGGGGTGAAGTCGTCAGGGGCTTGTTCTACTGCCCATCCTCGTTCGACCCAGCTGAGAACTCGTGCCAGGACAGGATCTCATTTTGTTGCGATAGCGATGTCTCTGGCTGTTAGCAGCGGTGAATGTAGGGTTTCAATCTGGAGTGTCGTGAGGGTTGGAGCTGGGTCGTCGACGGTTTCTGGAAGTGGGGCACGGCTCAATGCATCAGCGTGGGGAATGGCTTTCCCCGGGCGGTGTTGCAATATATAATTGTACGCAGCTAAGAACTCCGACCAACGAGTCATTCTAGGTGACAATATATAGGGGGTTGGCTTGTCTCCCGCTATAATCCCCAGCAAAGGCTTGTGATCGGTAATAATAGTAAAAGCTCGTCCATACACATATTCATGAAACCGTTTCACAGCAGATACAACAGCAAGAGCCTCTTTGTCAATTTGGCTTTAGTTGCGTTCAGCTCTCGATAAGGTCCTTGAAAAATAGGCAATAGGGGCCTCACTACCATTTGGTAACACATGACTTAAAATGGCTCCTCCTCCAAACAGTGACACGTCACACGTAATGGTTAAAGGCAAAGTCTCGTTATACTGCATTAAAACAGCATCGGAGGTTAGTAAGTTTTTCACTTGTCGGAATGCATGCTCCTCTCAATGTCCCCAGACCCAGGTGGCTTTTTTGTCGAGAAGTCTATGTAGAGGCTCAGCTACGGTCGCCTTCTGGGGCAAGCAGATGTTGTAAAAGTTAATGAGCCCCAGGAAAGCTTGGAGGTCTGTCCTATTCTTGGGTTTTGGGGCGTTTTTGATCGCTCTTAGTTTGCTATTAGTGGGGTGAATACCTTGCTTATTGATTAGGTACACCAGGAACTCTACTTTCTCTGTACACAGTTGACATTTATTTTTTTTAACTTTTAGGCTGGACTCTTTAAATTTCTGGAGAACCATTCTAAGACACCTCTCTAGTACTTCTCTATTCAGGGCCGCAATTAAAACATCGTCAAAATATGGCACGACCCCCTTGATCCCTTGCAAAGGTCTCTCCATCAGACTTTGAAAAATCCCTGGGGCCACGCTCACTCCGAATTGGAGTCGGTTGCATTTAAAAGCGCCTCAGTGCATAACGATTGTCTGTGCTTCTGCGGTTTTTTATCTACAGGCAGTTGTTGGTACGCCTGTGCTAAATCCAATTTAGCGAAGACTTTTCCCGCCCCCCAGGGAATGGAGAAGGTGTTGAACCACCGGCATTGGGTAAGCGTTCTGTTGCAGGGAGTGATTGAGGGTGGCCTGGTAGTCCCCACAAATCCTTCACGATCCATCCGGTTTGATGGGTGTTACGATTGGGGTTTCCCAACGGGCGTGGTCAGTTGGTTCTAAAACACCCTGGGCTATTAATTTATCGAGCTGCTCGTCGATCTTTGGTTTTAGGGCAAAAGGTACCTGATGAGGCTTAAGGCGGATGGGGGCTACTTCAGGGTTAAGGTTAAATGATATCGGGGTCCCCTTGTACTCGCCTAGTTTGTCTGCAAAGACGTCCTGGAATTCCTGGACGAGGGCCTCCTCCCAGTCGTCGCTTCTGGTTTGGTGAATGCCGGCTACCTCGATCCTAAGTGGGGCGGACCATTGAAGGCCTAACAAACTAGGCCAGTCGCGATCGACGACGGTCAGTGGTAATGATGCAGTACGATTTTTGAATGATACTTGGACTTGGCTGGAGCCGACGACCGGAATTCGGTTCCCCTGGTAATCTTTGAGTATAATTCTTTGGGCTCTGAGGTCTTGACGCCGGATGGCAAGGATTAACTGTTTAAGGGTCTTCCAGGAAACCATCGAGAGGGACGACCCTGAGTCGACTTCCATCACGCAAGGTTGGTTCTTGATGGCGACCCTAACTCGGATCTTCTTTGCATCTAACGATGAAGCGTGACCGATGGTAATGGTTTGGTGTGCCTCTTCCCGTCTCGTTGAAGTGGCAAGTGTTTTATTTCTGTAGGAGTGGTTGTTCCATTGGTGGTTCGAGTGTTCTCGACTCACAGGACGATTCCCTGTGGTCTGGCGGTAGTTGTTTTCTCTCCGAATTGGGCTGGATCCTCGCTTGCTTCTACAGACCTTCCCAATGTGGCCTCTTTTCCCACAGGAATGGCAGAGCACATCGAGGAATTTGCAATCTGATCGCGGGTGGTTTGCCCCACAACCCGCACATTGGTGCGGTAGTCCTCGATTCCGCGGGTTGTGTTGGTCGCGTTCGAACCAGAGCTGGTTGACCTCCTCCTCCTCACTTTCTGATGGAGATTCAAGGTCCTCGTGGTGGGCTGCTGTTGTGGGCCTCTCTAGGCGAGGTGAGGTATCGTTGACGAGTTGACGGAGTGGTGCGTTGGGGCGGCGCATTTGTGTGGCCGACTTTCTGGTTGCTTCTGCTGCAGTAGCGTCTTTGATGACATCAGCAAGATCGATGTCCCCTTTGGCCATGATCTTGCCCTGCGCCATCTGGTCATCTAATCCCAGAACTATTTGGTCTCTCAGAGCTTCTTGGAGGTCTGCAAAACCACAGAGGCCTCCCAGGTTCCGGAGATCCGCGATGAAATCTGCGATGCTGTCTCCTTTCCATTGGTCCCTCTGATAAAACTCATGTCTCCGGACAAGCGTTGGTATGGTGGGTGCATAGTGGGCCTGTAGAAGGGGCACGAGGACGTCCCAGTCCATGGATTTCACCTCAGCCGGTTTCACTAGTGCCTTGGCCATCTTAAAGACGGCAGTCCCGCAATGGGTCAGGAACACTGCTCGCTTTTTCCCCGTAGTTGCGTCTTTCAAGTTGTTGGTCTCCAGAAACATCTGGAACCGGTTCATGTACGAGTCCCAGTCTTCTTGTGCCGGGTCAAATGGAGCGGGTGGTATGGCGCCGCCGGACATGTTTCCACTGTCGATGTGCCTTCAGCCACGTGCTCTGTTTGGTGCTCTGTGAGTGTTCAATCAGCTCAGATGTCTCCGCAACCCATCCTCGTCGCCAGTGTTAAGTTCTGCGCATCGGTGCAAGGAGCGGAGACGAGGCATTGAACAGTGAACTTCAACTCTTTATTAAGCATACTGAACAGAGCAATCACCTAGGGCAGCAGCAGCCCTTTTATAGGGTTGGCTGCTGTCCTATTAGCCAATGAAAAACATGG
Source organism: Hydrophis major (assembly GCA_033807585.1). Classification (NCBI taxonomy): domain Eukaryota; kingdom Metazoa; phylum Chordata; class Lepidosauria; order Squamata; family Elapidae; genus Hydrophis; species Hydrophis major. The sequence continues at coordinate 235,963,766 of CM066330.1, read as the reverse complement.
AAGTGTTAAACCCTTGAACCAATGAGAGTTGGCCCGTTAACAGCCAATCAGAAAAGACCAATCCAATGTCGCTATTATCGGCCAATCAGAAGTGCAGGATTAGAACTCTGCTTTTTACCTAAGGTTGTTAAAACTTTATTAAACGCCTTTATTAATTCATAACACACACTCTCTCAGACCAACCCACTTCTCAAGGTAGTCACTGTAGGAAAAATATGAGGTGAGTTATGAGTTGTTGAGTCCTACAGCATAAAGATAGGATTATAAATATAATAGTTGAATCCAAAATGCCTTCAACAGGTAGTTTTTTTAAAAAAAAAGAATCATTATTATTCCATAAGACAGTTGATGAATTAAGAAAACCAAAGATGGAGGTTTTTATTTCTGGCCTCTATAGGGCAAGTAAAAAATCTGCATGGTGGCAAGTATGCAGGTCTTGGCATGTTCGGGTCTTTTCCCATGTAACATTGAGAGATACTCTCAATCTTACATGGGAAAAGACCCGAACATGCCAAAACCTGCATATACATACATACATACATATGTATGTATGGTATTCAGCTTTGTTCAGGTATTTTTCCACGTCATTATAGTTGTGCTTTTAAAGTTGTAGCGATGTTTCGGCAGAATCTCATCTGCCATCAGCAGGCTTCTGTATTTGTTTTCTGAGGTTCTCGCGGGTATTTGTATGTGGATCTTTGGTTATTCGGGTTTTCTCCCGCGTAAGATTGGAAATATCTAGGCAACGTTTTGATGAAGTCTCATTCATCATCTTCAGGCTTGGTCTTCAGCTCTGTGCTTCTCAGAGTGATGTGAGCAGTTAAAAGGAAGAAGCAGCTGCAAGCTCACATCACTCTGAGAAGCACAGAGCTGAAGACCAAGCCTGAAGATGATGAATGAGACTTCATCGAAATGTTGCCTAGATATTTCCAATCTTACGCGGGAGAAAACCCGAATAACCAAAGATCCATATATATATATATATATATATATATATATATATATATATATATGTATATGTATATGTATATGTATATGTATATGTATATGTATATGTATATGTATATGTATATGTATATGTATATGTATATGTATATGTATATGTATATGTATATGTATATATATATCTGCCATCTTGCAGATTTTGACCTACAACTCTTGACGTCAATGCTTTTGACTACATTTGTAGAACATATGTCTGGTATTAAGACTCAGAACTAATCAAGGGCCAATTTAGTTTAGTTTCTATCCACAGAGGAAGTAACTAAACCAGCCTAGAAAGCTTCCAGTTGCCTCGGACTTGTTTGCTTACTTACATAACAGTAATTAAAACTAAAATTTAATATAGCTGTATTATCTGTATTTTTTTCTAATTCCACTTTAAATTGGGCTTTTCTCCCAATGTGCTAAATAGCATAGTTCATTCCTGGAACCTTCTAGGAATGGATTACATAGTTTTTGCACATCATTGGCTTTCATTATATCTAGCTTTAATGAGTTCTAAATGCTGAGTGAATCAGAAATCCCAATTCTGTTAGATTAATGCATGTTCTGATGCTACCAAACAAAAGTTGTGCCACATCATTCATTATTTTACCATAAATATATATTGTGTCACATTTCATTAAACATTAAAACCACAATTCAACCGCAGCAGCAGCACTTCAGATTCCCATCAATTCATTGAAACTTAGTGGATTTTCCACTTTCTACTTTTTTATACTTAATGACTTTTTTTTTATCCCTATTCTCATTTCTCACGCTTGGAGATAAACTTTTGATGCTCCCTCACCAATTCTTTCTGTTTTAAACATTCTAAATGATTTGGTATCATCAGCAAGAGTGATAGCTACACTTCTCACTTTTAACCTTGTATGAAGAAAATGGAAGACCTGAACTTGCGGAGTGTCTCTGCAAAGCCTCAAGCAGCTGCATTTGTGCAAGACCTATGGAGGAAGAAAATGGCTCTATGTATCTCCTTTCTTTTGCTCGAAAGTTTCCTTAATAGGAAATTATGTCTAACCCATGCTAACAGAGAAAAGCATTCCAATCCCTGATGTAAACCACTCAGAGTTCCCCCTTTGATTTGAAGTGTAAATAGTGCCTTTTATAAAAAGAGCTTTTTATAAATGGCCCAGTGCCACTCCAACATCATTATTCATAGCCTTGTAGCTGCTCTTCTTGTACATGGAAGTTACTTACAGCAGCAGAGTATCCCCTGTGTTAACATGAATAGAGTTTTGTTCTTTCCACAAATGTGATCAACTCTTAAGCATTTTTTAAACTCAGTCCACCTTTACATTACAATGTTGTTTCAATATAGATCTATCCTGAGTCAATATAATATAAATATAAATGGTTGGACTAGATTACCTACAAGGTCCCTTCCAACTCTTATTATGTGTTATCTGTTAAATCTATCCCTGAGGCACTAGAGGCCCAATTTCAAGGACAAAAATACAGATGGGGTAAAGCTGTCTTCAAATGGGTCTTCTGTGTAGAGTATTTTTTCTGCTTATAAATCTAGGTTTTGTTTTGTTTAATTAATGCAGAAAAATATCCATCGTATTTGTGTAAAATAAACTACACAGGCCAATGCTGTCGTTATGTTACTATGGGGTTGAGGGGTAGAGTGCACTTTATTAAAATAATAAATCTCTTTTAAGCTGCTAGTCCAGACAGCCCAATATATCTTTGGTTTCAATGCACCATTGCACCAATCTGACCAAACTCTTTCAAGGGCTTGTTTTCTGCAGTTTTAAGAAAAGGAACGTTTGGAACATTGCTAGTTAATCAACATAGGATTTGCCACCAATGTTGCAACTCCAGGGGCTCACGCTTAGACACGCAATGCCATGAGTAAGATCCAGTTGATCTTTCTGCAAATACATTGATTCTTGTACTAATTAAACAATCCATGTATTGCATTCAATTCAGAAATGGATGAAAAAGAATTCTATTACGGATTCTGCTGAGAATAAATTTGGAAGCTCTATCCTTAGCAGATCCATAGTGAAATTAATAGTAGTAGAAATGAAGTTGTTATTTTAGTGTCTCAGTTGGTCTTTAATGAGGGGAGGGGTTGTATTTATTACCTGGTCTTTTTTTCTTTTTTTAGTATATATTTTCCATGTTGAGCATCCATATAACTGTTTCAGTTAAAGAAAACATTTGTTCTTCCGCAGAAAAACATACAGGATACGCATAGAGATTATACTTGCTTTTTTAATGCAAACTACAAGTCTTTTCTATTTTTCTTTAACCTTTAAGATATTTTGTGTATTTAAAACTATGCCAGCCCTTTGCATGCTGTAAGGATCTTGCCTAGCCATGTTGGATCAGCCATGTGATTATTCAATACAATATTCTCATGATTATTCCAAGAAGTCCGAAGGAGACACAGATGGTTGCATGGAAACAAATTAGGCTCTTTATGGTTAAAGATGGAAGAGATATCTTGACCCCCTCATGCAGTTTTTAAAAATGTAAATGCAGTCCCATAACAAAGTTATCTAATTTAGGGGAAATTTCTGAAGATCTGTTTTTTAAAAATCCTTGGAAAATTATATCAAAGCAAAATTCTACTCTCAAAGGTGAACAGATAAAAAACAAGCAGACCCACACCAGTATATCCAGGCCTAACTTTAAAATGGTTAATGTACTAAATATAACACTAGTATTTAATGATGGCTAAGTGTCTACCTAACAAAAATGCTAAATGTATTTCATGTGTGTTCAAATTTATCTTGAGAATGCTATTCATAAATACTTGTTCAAAATGAAATTGTCCATCTCCATATATTTATGGAAGATCATCATGTTAAAAATGGTTATATGGATATTTAATAAAATAATAGAATAAAAGAATTGGAAGGAACCTTAGAGGTCCCACTACTCAGGCAGGAAACCCTGTTGTCCCAATTTCTTCTTAAACATTTCCCATGTTGGAACATCCGCAACTTCTGGGGGCAAGTCACTCAACTGATTAATTGGTGTAATTATCAGGAAATTTCTCCTTAGTTCTAGGTTGCTTCTCTCCTTGATTAGTTTCTATCCATTGCTTCTTGTCCTGTTTAATTTTAATTTAATTTAATTTAATGTTTTAATTTAATGACAATACTTTGTAGTTGTTTATTCTTTAATATCACAACATTCATTCTTTTTTCTTTGCAGTGTTGGTCCTGCTTTCTTTTACATATTATGTACTGCACCCCACCTCTTCTGCCAAGTCGTGCGTACATCTACCCTAATTTGAATTGAAAAGAAAGCATAAAGCATTAAAATATAGCTCACAATCATATTAATAGTATTAAATTACTTGAATTTACAGTAATTTTACACAAAATGGAAAGCAATTTTAATTTTGGTTTTGTGGTAATATCCCTATCTTCCTTCTTTATTCTGCCCTTATACAGCATGTAAGTCCTAATTAAATCCCAAGCATATTTGGTCTGTGATGACAGAATATACTCATTGATCCAAAGGAGATGACTCCTCTTAAATTGAGCAGTGTTGCCAGTAAGGTAGTTACTTGAGCCTATAGAGAGGTGAACATTAAAATGGCTAAGTCCACACAAAGTCTCCCTTGACCTAAACCTTGGCACAGCTTGCATATGGTTTCATTACACTCCTCTAAGGACAATTCACCTGCATATTTCTATTCCATCCTTGTCTAGTTTTTGAAATGTAAATTCCCCTTAAAAGGCATGTGAACCACTGGCTTAAAAGGCCTTGGACACTTTTGATTTTTAACATCATGATGACTGAATAGCAACCATCCACATTCTTCAGAAATCTTGCAAGCAGGGCCTAAACTCTTTATAGTTTTCTGAACTGCTCATCCCTATAAATCAGGGATCTCAGTTGGCTAGGGAATTCTGGGAGTTGAAGTCTTCCAGGATTAAAGTTGCCAAGGTTGGAGATCCCTGCTATAAATGGTGGTAACACTAAAATCTAAGATTCAGTTTCTGACATATACTATTACTGTAAAGGATTGCAATAACCACTAAAAAAGATTTATTAACCAGTGAAGCAGAAAACAACTAACAATTCCAGAAAAAAAAAGTCCAGTTCAAAGTTCAAGTTATATGAACTGGTGAAACACAAAATGATCTTTCTCAAATTGAAAACAAATTCAACTGAATTTCTCTAAAAACTTTCATTTTTATTTTATTTGATTCTCAACTGACTTCAAAATGACTCTGGAAAGTTCACAATTCAAACAGCCAGCATTATAAAAATAAACAATATGATATAAAAACCATGTAACATCCTCCCAAACAATACACCACTGTATAGATATAGAACATGACTAACAAGGAGGCCAAATCCACCCTATTCCAAAACCTAAAGAAGAGCCATGTTTTATGGAGCTCCATCAGGATAGGAACCACGTGAATCTCTAAACTTCTGGAACTCTAAACTTTTGAATTTCATGCCAAAAGGCAGGTATTGTGACAGAGAAGGCATGTTTCCTAGATCCTAACAAATGGCATTGTTTAATCAAGAAATAAACCAAATCTACCAGCTCTTACTGGATGGACATACACTATGGAAGACAGTTCATCACTCAGATAACTTGGCCCTTGCCATGTTTGGCTTTGTAGATGATAACCAATACTATGAATTGCACCTACAAGTCTCCAGTTCCAGGAAGAAATGCAACTGGTGCACACGATGAAGCTATATGCTTATTGGCCAAAGCTGCCACTTACTCTTTGAGTAGGAACTGTGAATTCAAGATAAGCCCAGATTGTGCACCAATCTTAAATGGAGAACTACAATCCCATCTATGATTCAAGATGGAAAATCCCCAGATCAAGAGGACTGTAATAACCATAGTCTCTCATAGTCTTACTAGAATTAAGATAAAGGTGATTTCTCTCCATCCAGACCTGTCCATGCTGACTGGGAAATCCAGGAGCTGAAGTCTACATATGCTAAAATTGCCAAACTGAGAAACGATATAAACTGATGCTGTGAAGATTATAATTGCATACCTCTGTTTAGTTCAAAATTTTATTTGAAACAAATCTGCTAAGATCTTTGTTTAAAACATTGGAAACATACTGCTAGTAAGAGGGGACAATAAAGAGTCAAGATTTGCCTTAGCTAGAAAACTAAACAATTTAAAATGTTGGTTTGTTTTCCCCAAAAACCATGTTCTCCTATATTAGATACATCTTGACCTGGATATAAGCAGCAGTGGCATGAAGCTGAATTATAATACAAGACATACAGATTCTCCTTCTATTATCTTTCCAAATTTCTCTATCACTCTTTATGGGTGACATATTAAACACTCTGGATGCAAAAGGCTTTCTTTCCTTTCCTAGATGCAGATATTTAATTTCTGGAAAAGTTATATTTTCTGAAGATCTCTAAGTTGAAGCCACTACAAATGGAAGTTCAGTTTCATGAGTATTTTAGGTTTGATCAACAACTGCAAATAGAATTCAATTACAAAAGGGCGCTGGATGGTGTTTCTACTTGATAGCCATTCAAAAATTCCAAGTTCGTGATCCTTACCTAGAAGCTGCAATATCAGATTTCTGTCTGGAGATGGCTGCTGCTCTCTGAGCACCTTCTATGCTCCGGTCCACTTTCTGCCTTATCTTTGCACTTTTTAGAGGTATCACCCGTTTCTTCATGCCTTTGATCAATACGTTCATGCGGTATTTTCCTTCTTCCTTCTTCCCATCAGGCAACGTGGTACAACCATATCCATGCCGCACGTTATCCAGCCACTCACCCTCATACTTCAGGCCACTTGATCTCTCACTTATGCCAAACCCTGAACGCTTGTCATTCTTCCACTCTCCCATGTAGGATTCTGTGGTGGTGGCATCAATATCAGCATCAAAAGGTGGGAAGTCCTCTCCTTCTACTCCTTCTCCCAGACTGGCGGTGGAGGTAGCATCACTACCTGTAGAGCTCATACCACTCTCACTCTTAAGGAAACTGAGTCGACTCCTTTGGCTGGACAAAGAGGTCTTGGAGTCAGATTTCTTGAGTTTCCCAAACAAGGAGCTCCTCCTGAAGAGTCCACCCTTCTTTAATTTGCCAGCATCTCCATCTGCATACAAACTGAGAGCAAAGCCACCCCGAGTTATGTTAGGTGATATAGGAACATGTTCCTGGTTTGCTGATGGCAAATCATGTTGTAGCAGTGTGCCATTGCTATGCTCACTCCGTAGGGATGTAAGGGAGGTTCTTAGAGGGTTGCGGACCACAGCTGCAATGCCATATGGGACACTTTGACGAACTCCATAACCATGGCGCATTCCATTGGTGAACTGGCCCTGATAGGTACCTGAAATCAAAAGTAAGGACTAAGTCAAATACATCAAATTTCTCTGGAATGCATATGAAAGCATAGCTATTCGGGCAGTCACAGCCTCTTCTCTATCTTCTCATATAAATGGTTCCTTATTGCAGAAAAACAAGAAGACAGCTGTATCTTCCTTCCTTCCGTCAACAAATACAATTTTTCCATCCCCTCTGAGATTAAAACTAGCATCGGTACACAGCTTCTGCTGAGGGTGATATTCATTAATGGCATATATAAAACACATCACTAATGAGGGCAAGGTTTGCAAATCTGGCAAATAGGTGGTGATTGTTCTAACCCTTTTCTTTTCTTATATAAAAAGAATATCAGCATAAAGAGCTTGGTTTCCTATTAAACAATGAAATTGTCTAACTAGATCTTCAGTATTAAACAATACTATAATTCAGATTGACTTATTATATGACATGGCAAATATGGATTATGGGGAAAATAGAGTGCATTGACAATTTATCTTCATACATGTATATTCAAGCATGTACACTAGGACTAAAGTAGAGGTAGTAAATCATCTCAAAATAAAATAATACCTTATCACATACACACAATATTACTTGCTCTTCAGTTCGTTTGCAATATTACATGCAAGGGTAGTGGAAAGTTGTAGGTTTTTCATTTCATTAGTTTGGTCTCTGAATTCAAATAGTGAATTTTACTAACTTCCATTACACGGGAATGAAGTGGGATAAAAGTAAATACATTTTAAAGTTCATTTCTGATGTCAAAAGAAAAGAGTGCTGGCTCCAACAAAATGTCTACTTATTGTTTCTATATATTGTTTACTTTTGGTCTTAATAACTTAATACTATTTAGATGAGTGGACTTCAATTCCCAGAATTCCCAACTCAGCCATTCTTCTGGAAATTAATTCCACTCATTTTAAAGTTGCAAAAGTTAAAAAAATAATGCATTAGACAATTCCCTCGCTGTTATGCCCTTCTACCCAGGGGTGGCTTTCGAAAATTTTAGTAATGGGTTCTCTGCCCACTTGCTGGGTGGGCATGGCTATGATGGGCGTGGCCTAGTCAGTCTCCTGCACCATGGGGGGGGATGTTTTTGCCCTCCCTGGGCTCCGGAGGCTTTCCTTGAACCTCTGGGAGGGCGAAAATGGCCTCCCTGGGCTCCAAAGGCTTTCTGGAAGCCAGAAACAGGTCCGTTTCCAGCCTTCCCAAATTTCTGGGAGGCCCGTTTTTCACCCTCCCCAAGCCTCCATGTGTGCCCTGCACTTACTTGCATCCAAAATGGACTGTGTGGGGACTCCTGGGAGGGGCCGGTGGGGTGGGCGGGGCCAGTTAAGAGTAGGATTTGGGAGTTCTGCAAACTGCACAGAATTGGGAGAGCTAGGGGCTCTCCCGAACCCCTGAGAACCCCCAGCAACCCACTCCTCCTTTTACCTTTCTCTTCCAGAAAAACAATTGCCAACCTTCCTATAGGAGAGGTTTACTTAATACTTTAGCTTATATTTATGTACATCTTATATTTATGTGTAGTATTTGGGTGGGTTTGTTTGGATGGATAGATAGATAGATAGATAGATAGATAGATAGATAGATAGATAGATGGATGGATGGATGGATGGATGGATGGATGGATGGATGGATGGATGGATAGATGGATGGATATGCTCATATAGATTACATTGAAATAATAAAAAACAAACAAAACATCAAAAGACACATATAGGCACAAAAGCAGCTTTAAAATTTCCTTCTTTGCCTCTCATTCCATTGTAATAGGTTTTGTACCTCTTTTTACCAGCACTGCTGAAATATGATATTGATTAAGATTTCAGCTGTAGAGAGAAGATTGCTAGTGCAAAACTTGACAGATTTTTTTAAGATTACTGTTTTTATTTTACATTATTTATTATTTTACTTTCCTTGTATCGCTAGTTTTCTCTTGGACTTTAAAAAAATAAGTTCAGGGGGAAATTAGGTGCTTAAAAACCTGTAATAAAAAATATTCTATTGACTTGAAATCAGCAATGTTCTCTTAAATTAAATCTCATAACCACTTTATTATTTCAACAATATAGGAAAAAGGGGATATAGAATTGGAAACATTAGCTCAGCTCAATGAGCCACTCTTCTTCTGCAAAGCTGCCAATAAATAGCTGAATCCCACCAAGTAAAGTGCTCTGGCTCAAATAAACAGGAGACTCACGAGTGAACAAAATACAAAAAGAACATTTTGGAAATGGAACAGAGAAACATAATCTGAAATTAATATGAAGGTGAATGGGGAATTAATTAATGGACAACAACACCATCCACTTCTGCCCTCCAGAAACAGTTGCTTTTCTATTATAGTGACAAGACAACCTGGCAGTGTAAATAAGCTCTAAGAGTCGTCCTATATACAGTAAGCAAAGATATTCAAATTCTAAATAAAACATAGCTGGTTCAGAGAATCTCCAAAACTTGTTGAAGTATGAAATATCTATTAAACAGCTATTGAGGTGAACTAAATTTCAACTTAGTATTTGCAAAAGTTTTACATATTTGACTAGGGTGACTAGCATTTCTGTCTGACCTATCTATCTACCTATACCTACCTATCTATGTACCTATCATCTACTATCATCCATCCATCCATCCATCCACTGTCCTCGATGACAATACTCCATGCTTGATCATTCTTTTGTTGTATATATTCTCAGTTGTAAACTATTTAAATGTAACAAAAACCTTCTTTTCCATAGCAAATTTGAAGTTTTCACAGAAAAAGGTTGGTTCCTTTCCCACTAATTAGCATAAAACATTAATTTTCCTCACTTCACAGATTCTATCTTGCTTCATTGTCTACCTTTTGTTGACTTGGTTACCTCAGCAACGAACAATACTACTCTCTCACCCCCAAAACTTTTCTTCTATCCCTCACACACAGTTTCAAATTCCATTCCAAAATTAGTAAGCTACCCTCCCCTACTCCCCATTCAGCTTGGGTATCCTGGAATGAAATATGCTAAAGAAATACAAATATTTATTCACAGTAAAGAGACACTAGCTCCCCCAAGGATTTGGATTCTCATAGGCAAAGGGCCAAGAACAAATGAAGAATTTTTATGGACTCTGATCTCCAGAGCTCACCAATCAGGTCTATCCTATCAACAAAGGACAATAATGCTTAAAGATCTAAAAAAAATACTAGGAAGACAAGGAAGAGTCCAGAAAAAAAAGTACACAAAACACAGTGGACAAGACTCTGGAATGAATTACAATAGGGTGTAAACAAATGAGTACCTTATAGACAAGATTATTGACTTGATCAATTTCTTCATTATTAATTTTCACTACCATCCATTATGCTGTAATATTAAGATAAGCCCCAGAAGACACTTCACATAAAAATATCCTTACAAGGTTGTTCCCTTTCTCTCAAGTATATGTAAATTTAACATTTAAGCTAAATTGCTAATCAATGCTATAATTCTTGTAAAAAGGTTAATATACAAAACAAATCACAAGAACAGGGCAAGGAAGTTAGGTACAAAGAAATTACTGCATTTTGACAATTAAAAAATGGAAATATTGAAATGTCAGGATTCTTTTTAAAAGGAAATAGAATTAGGAAGCAATTTTGCAGAATAGTTATGTATGCTATTATAAAGGTGAATTTAATATTACTATAGAACAGGGGTGGGCAAACTTTTTGGCTCAGGGGCCACATTGACTTTTAAAATTTGACAGACGGGCCGAGTCAGCACACAGCTCCGCAAAATCAAGCCCTGTGCCTAATGCGCAGACATGATATTCTTCTGATTAAAAACACAACATAGATAGATAGATAGATAGATAGATAGATAGATTCTTCCCCTACGAATAAACGAGTGTGTGTGTGTGTGTGTGTGTGTGTGTGTGTGTGTGTGTGTGTGAATGTACCCCCTCAGCTTACACAAGTTGGCCACTTATAAGATAAGAAATAAATAAACGCCCCCCCTCCTAAAACATAACTCCTCCTGTGCCCACGGATACACTTTGGACCACTGTTCTCTCCCATCTTACCGCAAGGGAAGGCCGTGGAGGGAGGTGTGAAGCACCTGCTGGTGCTCGGGTCTATGGGAATACGCATCACAACAGCGGGCGTTAGGGAAGGAAGGAGGCGGCAGTGGAGCTGCTGCTGCTGCTGCTGGCCGAGAGGTGAGGGAAAGGGGCGCTCAGGACACAGTGAACCAGATGCCCAAGAGTGCACGGCAGGCCGCTCCGAAGCCGGATGCGGGAGAAAACTGCCCCAGCCCCCCCCCGCGCAGGTTGGCCCCTTGCCACCACTGCCAGTCCCGGCTGCTCCGGCCGCCAGTTGTTCCTTGGGGCGCAGCTCTTAAAAGCCTGCTCCCAGCACCCAAGCAACTTCCCAGCAATTTTCAGCTTCCTTTTAACTCACGGGCACTCACGCCTGGCCCCAAGCTGCATGGCGGAGTGGAAGCCCAGAGCGCCGCCGGGTCGCCTCCTCCAAGCAGCCCGCCCGCCCGCCGGGCTTCCCCTCCACCACATGGCTTGGGGCCAGGCGCGAGCGCCCGCGAGTTAAAAGGAAGCTGAAAGTTACTGGGAAGTTCCTTGGGTTTCCAGGGCTTCCAGGCTTAAAGTTTGCACAGGCGAGGAACGGGAAGGGTTCCGCCTGGCGGACGGGCAGGCTGCTTGGAGACGGGCAGGCTGCTCCAGGTTTCCCCTCCACCACGTGGCTCAGGGCCAGGAGTGAGCGCCTGCAAGTTAAAAGGAAGCCGAAAGTTGCTGGGAAGTTGCTCGGGTGCTAGGAGCCGGCTTTTAAAGTGCCACCCGAGCAGGACCACCGAGCTGGGAAACGGGGCACCAAGGCAGGGCAAGGCTCCACCAGCAGTGGCCTAGCTTTAGGTGGCTCCAAGTAGCCCGCCCCGCCCACCAGGCGGAACCCTTCCTGCTCCTCGGCGGGAAGATACTCCAGCCTGCAAGCTTTGCCTTTGCAAAGCCCTGGAAGCCCCGGAAACCCAAGCAACTTCCCAGCAACTTTCGACTTCCTTTTAACTCGCGGGCGCTCATGCCTCGCCCCAAGCCGCACAGCAGCCCGCTCCAAGCAGCCTGCCTGCCCGCCCGCCTGCTGGGCTTCCCCTCCGCCACACGGCTTGGGGCTAGCCGCGAGCACCCGCGAGTTAAAAGGAAGCCGAAAGTTGTTGGGAAGTTGCTCGGGTGCTGGGAGCAGGATTTTAAAGTGCCACCCGAGCAGGACCGCCAAGCCGGGAAACAGGGCAGCAAGGCTCCACCAGCAGCAGCCTAGCTTTAGGTGGCTCCAAGCAGCCCGGCCCACCCACCGGGCGGAACCCTTCCCGCTCCTCGGCGGGAAGATGCTCCAGCCTGCAAACTTTGCCTTTGCAAAGCCCTGGAAGCCCCAGAACCCCGAGCAACTTCCCAGCAACTTTCGGCTTCCTTTTAACTTGCGGGCGCTCATGCCTCGCCCCGAGCAGCACGGCGGAGGGGAAGCCCAGAGCGCTGCCGGGTCGCCTTCTCCAAGCAGCCTGCCTGCCCACCCGCCCACTGGGCTTCCCTTCCACCACGCGGCTCGGGGCCAGGCGCGAGCGCCTGCGAGTTAAAAGGAAGCCGAAAGTTGCTGGGAAGTTGCCCGGGCTCTGGGAGCAGGCTTTTAAAGTGCCGCCCGAGCAGGACCGCCGAGCCGGGAAACGGGGCACCAGGGCAGGGCAAGGCTCCACCAGCAGCGGCCTAGCTTTAGGTGGCTCCAAGCAGCCCGCTCCAAGCAGCCCACCCCACCCGCCGGGCAGAACCCTTCCCACTCCTCGGCGGGAAGACGCTCCAGCCTGCAAACTTTTCGTTTGCAAAGTTTAACCTGGAAGCCCCGGAAAAAAAGGGGGGAGATCGGCGGGGACTCACCTTCAGAGAGGTCGCACTCGAAGGTGATTTCGAACTCCCAGCTGAGGCCTTTGCAAATTTCTTTTCTTTCCTACCCCTAAATCGCTCCACACTGTTTTGCAGCTTTGGGGGCCACGTGGCACAGGGCAATATGCCACATCCAGCGATTTTTTTTCGCGGCAGGCCGGATTGGACAGACCAATGGCAGCAATTTTTTTTCAGGGGCGGGCCGGATTGGACAGACCAATGGCAGCGATTTTTTTTCAGGGATGGGCCGGATTGGACAGACCAACGGGCCGGATGTGGCCCGCGGGCTGTAGTTTGCCCACCCCTGCTATAGAGTGTAAGAAAGGAGGAAAGCCAACTTCTGAAGCACAGAAAGGGATAATTCTTTTCCTATATTCTCCCACCAAATATGACTTAAATAGTAGCATCAAAGGATGTATTCCAGGATGTATCTCTGAATTTTGATTTAATTATACATTGTTTGTTTAAAGTATCTATTTTTCTCTCGCTCACTCACTTTCTCTCTCTCTCTCTCTGTATATATGTATTTATGTTTGTGGATGTCTCCTTCTGTGTATACACATATGAGCATACGCAGGCACCAAGTTGTATACCTAGTTTTGCAAACTATTCAAAAGTGAAGAAGTGTTTAATTCCAGGTATAGTGATACTTTAGAAATTGTTGTGTCAATAGACAATAGTCTGTACTAAACCACATTCTGGAGGATTACATGGCCTATTAGGTGCCATTTGTTTTGGTACTGGCTGGAAAAGCTCTTTGATTCATGATCTGTTATTGTAATATTCTCTTTTCCATAGATGGATATAAATTAACATCCAAAGGCAGCAGATATCTTTGGAGAAATTGGGAAATGAGGAGGTCTTAATGGATCACAAGTTGAATATGAGCCATCAGAGTGATGCAACTTTTTTTTTTAAAGCAAATTCAGTCATAGTCTTCAAAAGAAACAGTGTTCAGATCAAGTGAAATATGGTTCTTCTCTGCTCGGTATTAGTAAGACCAACATAGAATCCAGTTCTTGTTCATATTTAATTGAAGGATTTTAACTGACAGCAACAGATTAATGATAGCAACCAAGATGATGAAGGGGACTGGAAAGAAAACAATTACAAGAAACATGGGGAGATTTGGGATATGTTTAAGAGAAAACTGTGGGAAGACTTGATAATTCACCACGTATCCAAATGGTTGTCATAGCATAGAATTGTTCAAAGGTGTTTCAGAAAACAGATCAAGAAATAGTGGGTTTAAGTTACAGATTTTGGATGGACATCAGGAAAAAAAATCCTAATTGTAAGAGCTATTTACAATGGAACAGATTCAGAAGGTGATACTTTTCTTTGCTGGATGTTGTGCTTAAACAGAGGCTGGATGGACAGCTATCAGAGTAAAAATGGTGCATTAAGCAGGAAGTTAGATTGGATGTTCTCCAAAGTCTCTTCTAATCTTTAATTCTATGATTATACATGCAGGCCCTCATAGTGTGGAACAAAAATTTGTATGGCTGTCCAAATCATTTTCAGTGATTCTAAGTGGCTTGCAAAGATAAAAATATAAAGATAATAAAGAAGCAATAAGCCCCTTTCCCTGCTGACAACTATAAGATAAGCCATTTGATAGCATCCCACTCAGGTGTCCCCAAAACCAGGTCTTCAGGGCCCTGCAAAAGAGTGTCAAAGTGGGGCCAATCTTATGCACATAGTATCTGGATTTGAATGGAGATTCTACAGTCCACTTTATACTATTGGACTCATCATTTCTAATCCAATTCTAGCATCTGAGGTTGGGGGATGCTAAACTCTTCATTCCATAGCTTGTTTTCATTGTCTTACTAACAGTACTAATAATGAGCTCCTATAAAATCTGTCTGCTGAATCCACACCATAGTTTAACACTACTTGAGGTAACAATTTTTGGTTGGGTTTAGAAATTCTTCTATGGCATGTTTTTGTCCATTATGATTTATTGAATAAACTACAACTGTCTTTGTCTGCAGAACAAGCTAAGCCAAATCCAAACAAATAAGATCATGCTAAACTGCGATGTAGTTTCCTTGGGCTAATTCAAATTCTATTCTGGGCCTACTGTTGATTTGTTAATGATTGAGTGAAAACCCAGCCATTGCGAAAACCGCCTTACAACGCCATGTAAAGACCTCTGGAAGAAATATTTCTATCTTAAATATTTTGACATTTGTGCAACTAACAATGGGCTAACATTCATAAGTTGATACCTTTTTTTCAAAGGTAGTCTATTAGTTTATTTCATGATGAATTATAAATTAAAAAACAAGGAATTGCCCTTCAGACTTTTTTTGTTCTCCTTCAGAACAAAAAAAGGAAAGATTTGTAGCTATAGAAAATAACTTCAAGACAGAAAATGTAATTGAAGCATTCAGGTGTGAAGACAAGCACATTCATCATCAGATTTAGATAATTTTTTTTTCTGAAGCATAGCATATGAATTTTCTTGCTCTTGCTAATGACAATCTGGAATATCCCATCAGATTTGGAAGCAGCTGTGCAGGTAAATTCATCTTCTGATTTCTGGGACATAACTTACTAATACAATCTTCATCACAACTCATGCCTTGGAAATGCTTAATGTGAGTCAAGATGTATTGATATAATTTAATACTAGACAGTTATTGTGAATGTCAGTAATATAAGAATGTCTCAAGTTTTTTTCCAGTTACTAATAATTAAGTCCTACATGTATTCCATATATTGTAATTTAGTCTCATGAAATTCAGTAGCACTTATTAAATTTCATACAGATGAGTATGAGATTACAATTTATTTATTACAGCTATCATTTGAACATTTTGTTCAAATAAGAACAAAACTTTTTCATATTTCAGTTAGAAATCTATTTTTCTCATTATTTTCAATGGAAAGTAATCATAAGCTGTTCACCCCAATGATATAAAAGTCAAAAAGTCCCAGAATTTCAGATAAACTTACATAGCAAAAATGCACCAATAAGTACATTTTGATACCTGCTGATTAACATTTTTTTCACTTGTATCTAATGTCAGTGCCTCACTCTTTCTCATTGCTTGTCTGCTTTTGGTTTCTGGTTTTGCACTTCAACTCTCAACCACAGAATTATTTGTTGGACACTACTAAGCACTCATTATTTTGTTAAACAAATACAAAAAACTAGTCAGTTGGACTGTCCATAATCCATCAAGACTATGTACGGAATACCTTAAAATGCAAATAAATGTGTAAACATATTGTTTAATGATTTTTTTCAGTTGTTCTAAACTGAACAATCTTCTTCCTTATCAAGACTCATGACCAGACTATGAAATATACATAACTGCTTGAAATTTGCCTTGAACTTTCCAGAAAAGTAATGTAAATATCTGAAGTTTCCTAATGAGCCAGTTATATAATGGCATGATTTCTAGCCACAAACTGTTTAACCATAATATTGGGTTGGTACAATATTCCAAACAAGTCACATCGTGGCACATCAAAGATTGTCTTGCACCAGTGTAAATTTTGCAACTGGTTATGCCCAGAAACATATTTGGTACACTGGATTTTATTAAGTTGTGTTCAAGATTTTTGATTCTGTGGCAAGCATCTTGTTCACCACCTCTGCTGGATAAGAGCTGGTACCTACTTCTAGATACTTTGTGAGTTGTATGGTGGATGTTCAACCAATCAGCAAAGATTGATCCATACCATGAAATGAATGCTTCTCCTATGAGCTTTGAGCTGACACATCCTGCACTGCAAAGAAGGGTAATCAGTGATGGGAGTTATATCAGGAGTCAAATTGTAATTGGGCAGTGGACATCAGATAATTAAGCAGTAAAATGCATGTAAGATGCAGATACACAGATTAATTCAGAAATGGTGATGGGAAAGCCAGGTATGTGTGTGTGAGACATGTACAGGATGTATATATAAAATGCAAAGTTTGCACATACACATACTCATTTATATACAGAGGGAGAACTATGTACATCTTCAGCTGCAATTTAATAAATAAGACACATATCTGGAGATATTGAATGTTACATTCTATTCCAAGGCCTTCATGTAACCTCTTTTCAGGAATAAGAACTGAATTATTTCCCCTCAAGATTGCAGCTTTGGGATTCTTAGCCTACAAAGTACAGTGTCCATGCCCCATCTGGGAAGGAACTGGAGGCCAACCACATCTTAGCCAGTCTTACCTCCATCAGCATAGGTCTCTGTACCATATCCATCTTGCAGCCCGTTATTCCAGGTACCTTCATACTTTGCTCCGTTGCTGATATTTTGCCTTATACCATATCTTCCTTTGAAACCATGGGTCCATTCACCTTTGTAAAGCCATCGTCCTTTGGTTTCAATCCCTAAGCCATGTCGCTTTCCTTGAGACCAGTAGCCCTCATAGGTATTCCCACTGGGCCATGTGTATACCCCTACCACTTCAAAACCATAGTTCCAAGAGCCAGAGTATTCGCCCTGACCTTTGGGGCCAGTACAGATGCCATGCCCGTGGGCTTTGCCACCTTCCCAGCCCCCACAGTAGGCTCCTCCATCATCAAAGTCAAACCTTCCACCACTCATGATACACAACCAAAGTCAGAAAGCCAGAGGATTTCCACTCTTCTCTTTCGCTCCTCTTTTCCTTCCTTTTCTCTCTTGCCTATTTAGCCAGATTATGGCTCCATTAATGGAAGTATCATAGCCTGATTCAACTGCTGCATAGCCAAGTTCAGCTGAACCATTTTCCAAGAGCCCAAGAAAAGGAAGTTGCTGTGGGATCCAAGTCCCTGTTGGGGGGGGGGGGGGGGGGGAAGGATAGGGCTAGGAACTCAGAAAGTTGGTTGCTTGGTTCTATAGAACCATTACCAGAGAAGGCATGGAGATGTTGATTAGAAATACAAACTAGTCCCAGGTCTTGGAAAGAATAGGATTGAAGTTCCCCCTCAGCTGTACAGTTCTAAACTTTACATCCTCGATCAGAGGCTGGACAAGGGTTGTAATTTTTTTCTCCCTCCACTACAGTAGTTACTGTGCTGGCCTTTGTATCATCCTTGCAGTTTCCTCAAAAATCCCCCCCCCTCAAATTCTTTTAAGAGTCCGTGCAGATCTGCAGGAACGCTCTCTCTTTAATCTTCTTGCCGGGCTGTACTTATCCGACGGTTTGTTTCCTCGTTGCTTTCCCTCCTTCCCTTGGTTCCTATGCCCTCCACGAGGTCCCGGCCCCGGACGATGCCAGCGGTTTTGCTGCCCCACAGATTGTGCACGGCTCCGAATCTCCTTCAGAGCCTCTTCCTATTTTTCGCCTCCTCCTCCTCCTCCACCAAGGAAAAGGTCAAAGCTGCCCTAACAAGGCCATCGTCTCCCTAGAGCTGCTCCTAAAATAGACCCCCCTCGCCCAGCCCCCTTTCTAGGACCCTTTTACGGAGGAGAGAGGAACTACCCCTTCGGGACCGGAATGAAAATTAATAATCCTCGAGGAGGAGGAGGAGGAGGAGGCGAGGGACCAAGGAAGCAAGCGTGTACTTTTAAAAATAGCAGCCTGGGAAGCTCTGGGAACGACGAAGCGGGGGAGGTGGAGGAGGGGGTCGCGGTTCTGGGCCGGCTGTTTGTGCCCAAGGTTTTTTTCAGGAGGGCTGCGCCAGAAACGGCTTCTCCTAAGGCCGAGGGTGGGAACAAGGAAAGCATGAATGGATCCCTGAACGGAGAGGTTGGGAGGCAGGGCTGGAAGGGGCACAAACAATTCGTAAAGCTGGGCTTTGTGAATTTGGCTGAGCATTATTTTTGACGGGCTGGGAAGGCAGCGGGCTCTCTTCGGAAGACTCGGATGTCGGTGGAGTCACTGGGACGCAAGTTTTCTTCGAAATTGCCGGGGAAAGCGTGACTATATTACTAGCTCTTCCTCCGTTGCCCATTAAGATAATCCTTCGGTTTCACCGCTGAAGGAAGTCGGTTTTCCTTGGCAAGCGCCACGACCACAAGGCGTGCTTCCTCCCCGCTGACCTTCTCTGCGCTGAGGGGAGCCTGGCCAGGTGCAAATCGGCAAATGGCTTTGAAAACTCACTGCCAGTCCTTTTTTGCCTTAACCCGCAGATTTTGCTCGCTACAGCAACGAGCTATATAAACGTAAGCTACGCGATTCATTCGCCGTGCGGGTATGAGCGTTTAATATGCATTGGCTACTCAGAAAATAACCCTGCTCCTTGCTCTTATGGAAGATCTCAGCCAAGATACTTTGGGGTTAAAATGGTCTCTTTTCTGACCCTAAAAAACTGGTTTATGAGATGGCCTAACACACTGAGTCTAGAAATGACCTGGTTAAGTTTGTTTTGTGAACAGTTCACCAGAAAGCTTTCTGCAAAATCATTTTTCTCCTCAACAAAAGATTTTGTTCAATAAAAATACATGATTTTCCCATTTGAATGGGGGGAATTAAACTTAATTGACATGACCTTAGGTTAAATAAAGTATATAAAGAAATATTCCAATTGTAATTCTTTAAAAAGTCAAACAATTACAATTATAAATAATAAAATTGTAAAAAAACAAAAACAAAATTATTTAGAAAGTTTTAAAAAAACAATTATGGCAGGAATACCAAACTCTTTAGGGCATATTTGAACTTTAAAAGCATCAAAGTTGTAATCATAAAATGAATGTTAGAAAATTTCTAATGGATACAGCCAGGCTAAAAATACTTTCACATTAAGAGAAATGGGGAACACTAAAGGAGAATAATTTGTTCAATATCTTATATGGGAGAAACAAGTCTGAGTTCCCAAGCACAAAATCACTATTTTTAATTCATAATTCTCCTCAGCTTAGGTTTAGTATTTCACATGACACATATTGTCAATTTGGAATATAAAGCAATTTCAGCCTTCATTTAGAAATACTTCAAGTGGAAAGTTGGCTAAAGCTGATATTTGATCAATTTATATTGAGGGGTTTCATGATTAAGCACCACTGCGCATTTGCCATATTTGCTATATTTATTTCTTTTAATTGTAAAGCTAACCTCATAAACCTTTACTTGTAAACATATCTTTATAATTTCAGAATCCAAATGAGAAACTATATTTACTACAAAATTTAATGACTGCAGTGATTTACTTAACAAATATTGCAAGAAAGTTTGCAAAATGGGGCAAAACTCAACAAATGTCTCGCTTAGCAACATAAATTTTGGACTCAATTGTGGTCATAAATTGAGGACTACCTGTACTTATGTGACATAATGCTTTTAAGGTTGGCTTCCACTAGGATGTTATATCAAGGGAGAACTGGATTCTTTCATCTTTGAATTAATTTCTGATTTTAAGTTATAAACATATCTGTGAATTGAAGTAGGTTAACAAATAAACCAAAACTCCATGCATATGACTGTGCCTTGAAAGGAGTTTTCTTAGTCTTAAGTTTGCCAAAATACATTAGTTTCTTTCAGACATAACTCATATAAGTTAAACATATTGTCTCTAACATAGTGTCACAGAAATAAGTATAGAAATTGGCTTTGGAGTCATATTTGAGATATAAATTGCAAGCAGAATGAACAGGTATGAAATGTAGTAAAAATTGTGCTACTCTGATATGATATGGAGCAAAGCTGACATCTAATGGCCACATGTGACTGAATATTAATATCTCCCCATTATTCATTAACCACAAAATCCGAATATTGATGCTTTGGAAGGATTTCCTTTAGAAAGTGCACAAACATGGAATTTAGGCTGTATTTAAAGCAATACAGAGAAGAAAAACATTACTGACTTCTACAATTACAGATAATGTATTCAACAGATTTCAGGAAAAGACTCGTGCATTAGCAACAAAAGTCAAATTGAAATAATGCTATGCTTTTGATAATTTAAAATGTGTGCTTGCGTGCAATTACAAACATAATGCATATACATAGTTACATATACAGTCAATATAATATATAACAATATGCAGTACTTGGCCTCAGATAGAAAGTGCTTGAATTCATTCTAGATTGTTTTATGATTCACTGTCTGTAAAAATGTTAGCCAGTTAATCCAAACAGCCAATTGTGGCCATACCTACAAAAATGGCATAATTTCCTAGGTTTGCTGTTTGCAGTCCTGATTTATAATTTATTTCAATTGTTGATCTATTAAAAACAAGAAGCCTGAAATGCAAAGTGGTTTTATTATAAGCACAGAGAGCAAACTGCTTCTGAGATGGAGCATGATTCAGGGCAGAGCCCTTTGTTGGCTAGGGTCAGGTATACATCATTTCCGCCATGTGAGACATTTCCTTAGGGATATGCAGGAAGTATTCCATATAACCTGAAAGGTCTTCAATAGTCACATCATCTACATGAGCTCTGGCTTGCTCAGAGCAAGATTTGAGAGAACTGGAAGAAATTCTTGATGTGAGCTGTGGATTGTTCTGCACATGTGCTGATCTTTCAGATACACACTGGAGGGAGTTTTGTATGTCAGAAAACTTGTACACATTCAGGTTTTGCCATTGCTTACACTGGCATTCATTCTTTACACATGCACAAAAATTCCCTTTATTTTGTTCAGACACAGACTGGAAATCGGAAAGATCTGAGACCTTTAGAATTTCTTTGGGAAGAACACTACCAATATTTTCAGAAATATTCTTTGGTATTCCAATCATGGATGCCTCAGAATCTTTGACAACTGATTCTTTCTTGCCAAATTCTAGAGGATGACTACCCAGTTCATTTTCAGAAAATTTCTTTGGCACATCCAAATCTTTGTTGCTTTGAAAAGTATCTGTTAAGTTCTTCTGCATGGATTGGCTACAGGAAGGCATTTGTTTAGTGCAGTGGATGAATTTAGGAGGATGGAGTACTGGAGACTTTGATTGCCGGCAACGTTGGGTTCGAATTGGTCCTCTCAAAGGTTTTCTCAAACACCTGCAGTATAAAAATAGAAAGACATAAGTAATTCACTCTGCAAAAAGGATAGCCATTTACAAGTGCGCAAAATGTCATCAAAGTTCCAACCCTGAAACTCCTTCTAAAAAAGTCCTTCCGAAAGGACTTTTATTTCAAATTCCAGAAGGGGCCCAATTTATAAAAGGATCTCAGATTACTTCAGGTCATTTAAACAGTCAGGAACATTCTATGACTCACTTTGCAATCCACAGGGAAAATATTATTTTTATGAAAATGTGTTGTATTCTCAGATATTGGACAAATATTTTTCTTGCAACTGATAAGAAAATATTGAACAATTACTAAGATCACAGATGATTAGCTGTTTTATATAACAAAAACAGTATGGAAACTGAAAATAATTCATTTTAGTAATCATACTGCAATGCTTCCATACTGTCCAATCAAAAACATACCAACAGTGTGAAAATGTATAATACAAAACATTATCTTTATAGTGTTTAAAATATTTTTCACAGTCTAAAATATATGCTTAATTTTAAAAAGTGTTTTTAGCACAAAAATATAAGTAGAATTTTTAAGAAAGCTAGGAATGTTTATCTTTTGAGAGAAGCAGTATCTAATTACAATAAATATACCAGTTTTGCATCTCTTCAATGACTTTGATATTGATACAGTCTGGAGCTATATTGTTGATTTCTAAAAACGTCTTCACAAAAATAAGGGATTCAGATCACATAGCCTTTATAAATGCTGATCACCACAACATTTTACTCGTTTGGAAACACTGCTCTGGGCTCTTTTAGGAGCAAAATAGAAGCTGGGCTGGCATTATCCCAATGCCATATACCATTTAATCTTAATATCTCAGAAAATTCATTTATGGACTGCTCATGGTCTAAATTCAACATACAGATGAAAAAACTGTCCAAACTATGAAACTGCAATATTTCCTAGATGTCAACTAAATGATCCTCTGGCTACAATGTAGAATATCCTCCATCACCTCGTTTTATTTGAACAGCTATTGCTTTTTCTACATTAAATTGCAATTGAATTGATTGTTTAATTTTCATTGCTGTTGTTTTTGTGGTAAAGTTGCTGTGGTTTATTTTCAACAGGATATGCACTCTACTTTCATAATGTGCTATCAAACCAGTGTTGATCTGTAGCAACCACATTTTCTCCATGAACACCAGGCTCAAGATATTATTGCACTAAGTTGATTTTAATACAAATCAAATCTGGCTATCTTAGAGTATGTCCAACTTTTAAAATTATATATTTGAATTACAACAAGCTTAGTTGTATATTAATATTTGACCCCAACCTTCCATTTCTAGGATTTGAATTCATGACATGGTCCTATAGCTTCCTTCCCTAGGCACTCAAGTGCCGTGTTTCTCATAAAATAAGGCCGGGTCTTTTTTTTTTTTTTTTTGAGCCCCGAAAAAACTAGGATGTCTTTTGGGGGGTGACTTAATTTCTCCCCCCACACGCACCTCCACCTAGAGTGCCCCATGTGCACTCACCTCTCCATGAGGCCGCCACTGGAAGCTCACCAAAGGTAGAGTCACCAGCCGCTTCTATCGGCCGGTAGAAGCGGCGTCAGGGCGAGCACCCACGTGCACTCACCTCACCACAGACCTGTTTCTATCAGGCAATGGAAGCTCCCCAAAGGCAGAGTCACCAGCCGCTTTGTGGTGAAGTGTGGCTGCCTGCAGGGTGCTCCTGAGAGGAGCAGCCCACACGCACTCTCCTCGAGGCCATTTCTATCGGCCAATGGAAGCTCCCCAAAGGCAGAGTCACCAGCCACTTTGGGGTGAAGTGTGGCTGCCTGCAGGGTGCTCCTGAGAGGAGCAGCCCACACGCACTCTCCTCGAGGCCGTTTCTATCGGCCGATGGAAGCTCCCCAAAGGCAGAGTCACCACTGCTTCCATCGGCCAATAGAAACGGCTTCGTGGCGAGGGGAGTGTGCGTGGGAGAGCGTCTGCAAACTTTTCTTAGCAGAAGGGAAGCAAGCTGAGTTTCTCTCTCTCTCCACACACACACACACACACACACACACACACACACACAAAAACACCACCCCTGCTAGCCCTTATCCCTGCACCAAGTCAGCCAAGCCTGTCTGGCGAGGGAAAGTCTCAGCATCTGTGGGGTTCCCACCACCGCCCTCCCCAAGCCAGACCTTTTCTGGGCAGCCTGCCAAAGTCTCAGGGCAGCCGACCTCCCTTTACCTGCTGCCACCGCTGATTTGGGGAGCGGGGGGGTCTCTTGGGAGGGAAGAGGAGGCAGTCGAGTTTGGCTACCCTTAGAAGGGAAATTGGGCGGGGTTCCAAATGGAGACGCGGGAGAGGTCCTCGTGGGAATGCGGCAGGGAAGCAGGGTGAGTTGAAAGGGTCACCGCCATGGCACAGGAGGGCGGTAGGGAGCTGGAGTGAAGAAGGGCTGGGGAGAAGCTAAACCATCCTTTCTATTGCTCTGGTGAAGGCCGAATATTTGCAGGGGCTGGTTGGAAAGGCCTAATTTTAGTATGAACCTTGAGTCGTTGGGGGGGGGAGGGGGGAGTTGAATGGCGAAGGCATTCTGCACATGATCCGAGGCAATCCTGCCACAGCTTACGAGTGGCGCTGCTAACAGTTGGGGGGAGTCTGAGAACTTCAGTGACGCCTCCTTCTCTCTCTCTCTCTCTCTCTCTCTCTCTTCTCTCTGAGTGCCTGAAAGAGCACCCGTCATTAACCAATTAACCAACACCAGCCTTGGAATCCCTTATTTTGGCATAATTCAGGATGAGAGAGAAGCTGTAAAACCAGGGACTTGGTGACAAGGTACAGGTTCCTTTTTTTATTGAGTTCAATCACGAGACATTTCTGGATTTCATCGGATGTCCGAGGCGTTCAGAAGAACTTTTGAAAAACTTGTGGGTCTAACTTTGAGAAACAATGAGTTTGGTCCTCTCAAATGGTGAAGGTTAGGCATGGTCTTTGGAGATCTCCCCTCTCCATTAGCTGAGGGAGACCTGGGCGATTTTAGGCCAAAAGCTGCTCAGAGAGATTGATCAGAGAATGGGCAGCAAAGCAAAACAAGGACACATTTGGGCTAAGGTCTTTTCTCCCATTCCCTCCGTTGCAATCTCACAATTTTTATTCAGACACAGATACGCATGTGCTTTCTCTCCTGCCCCACTGGTAGATTCAAAGACAACTAATGCACGCTCCCCTCACCACAAGGCCGTTTCTATTGGCTGACGGAAGCTCCCCAAGGGCTGATAGAAATGGCCTTGTGGCGAGGGGAGTGCACACAAGCGCTCGCCCTGAGGCCACTTCTACCGGCCAATAGAAGCAGCTGGTGACTCTGCCTTCGGGGAGCTTCTATCGGCCGATGTTCTATCGGTAGTAGATCAGGGTATTCTGGCCTAGGCTACCTGCATGGCGTTCCTAAAGGCAAGTTTTCTGCCCCCTCTTCCCTTCCCCCCCATTTCTCTTCACCTCATGTAGTTCTAACGAACGATGTGAGAAATGGTGGGGAAACGCATGATTTAAATAGGCCTAAATTTTGGGGGTGGGGCTTAATTTCACCTCATGCCTAGAAATCATGCTGGGCCTTCCTACTGGTAGAGGCCGTATTGTTGGAGAAAGACGGTAGTTGACGTAAGAAAATATGCTTCAGTTTTGTAAGAGAAAGATTCTGTTTATAGCGATTTCTCTTCTTTTTGTCTCATCTGGAAAGCAAAGAACCTGTTATGCCATGCACAGCAATTGGATATAATTCAATTGCAACATTCATAAAAAAACCAGTAACGCTACTAAATCAAACTGTCGCATCTTTTACTGCTTTCATTTATCCTTTTTTTCCAAATTGATTATTCTAAGATGTTACGTGGCCCAGGATATTTAACAAAACATTTCAGCATTTATTCATCCCAAGTATTAGTCAAAATCAATTCCACTTACCAGTGCCAGCATTCTTTAGATCCAAATGTCATCTTTACTTTGGATTCATCTGTACTTTCTACAAATGTTTGTGGAGATGGCCCCTCACTCACAGGGAGAGAAGCAGTGGATCTGAAGCATGAGAAAAACATGTCAAAATAAGTTTATAATCTAACCTCAATCAATACGCTTTGGATAATTCACAATATAATTGCCATTGGAAATATATACAACATTTACAACCAGCTTTCTCAGTACTGTTCTTTGTACCAACAGCATTCTGAGTTATTCTGAATTTTATTGGAAAAATGATATTGGAGGATAGCTGCCTATTTTACACAGAAAAGTTGCATTTATTTTAGAAAATGTATATGCTACCTTTTATGAACTTTGGACAGCTAACAATAATACCAATAGCACTTAGACTTATATATACTGCTTCACACTGCTTTACAGCCCTCTCTAAGAGGTTTACAGAGTCAGCATATTGCCCCCAACAATTTGGGTCCTCATATTACCAACCTTGGAAGGATGGATTGCTGAGTCAACCTTGAACCGGTGGGAATCCAACCCCTGGCATTCAGCAGAATTAGCCTGCAATACTACATTCTAGCCACTGTGCCACCACAGCTCAGTCAACTTGTACTAATAATAAATTAGTAGTAAACATAATAAAACCTTTTTAAGTCATGCAAAAATCTCCAACAGAAGTAAAATAATTGTAATACAATAATCAAGAAACCAAACCACACATATTTGGGCTTATCTAACATCCTGGCCCAGCAGCTGGGGAAAGGCCAAATCTTTAGACTTCCAGAAGATCAAGTGGGACCCTTCATATTTCGGGGATGGGGAGAGGCTGTTTCATAGGTAGCCACAGCAGAAAAAAAAAAAAAAGACATGACTCCACATATGTTTAAGGGGACTTAGAGCAGCACCTACCCTGTCAGATCTGATGGGATAAACAGTCCTACCAGTAACTGGGCCCAGATCTCAAAAGGCTTTAAAGACAGCACTTTGAATTACATCTGAAAACATACTGGGAGATACTGCATTTAAAAGTGATATCACTGAGTATTTCCATTTAAGCTTCCCAATTGGCAATCTACTTGTGAAAAGAAAAAGGTAATGGATGAAGAAACAGGTGTTTGAGATCACTAAACTTGGTGGCTTGTTTGGCATTTTATAGAAAGGATTGTGGAAAAAAAACAATAGCTGTTTTAGGGAGAGGGCCAGAGAAGCCAGGCATACTGTAATGACACCACTGTTCATTTTATTTAGGAGTTTGATGGTGCAGTGGTTAGAATGCAGTACTGCAGGCTACCTCTGCTGAGTGCCGGCTGTCTGCAGTTCAGTGGTTTGATTCTCACCAGGCTCAAGGTTGACTCACCTTCCATCCTTCTGAGATTGGTAAAATGAGGACCCAGATTGTTGAGGGCAATATGCTGCCTCTGTAAACTGCTTAGAGAGGGCTGTAAAGCAGTATTTAAGTCTAAATGCTATTGTTATTTATGTATTCATTTTATTCAGAGAATGCCACTTGATCCAAAAGACTCTACCTCACCGCATAAAAATGTTGTTTATAAATATACCATAAAAAAGCATATGACAAGTATATCACAAATGACAGATTTAGACAACAGCAGCAAATATATTGTGTAATATAACAGTATTATATTCAGTTCCAACTACCTTAGCCCAAAGCCTGGGAAAACAGCCAGGACTTAAGACTTCTGGAATGCCCTCAGGGGCTTAGCCACCCAGGGGAGATTCAAGAGAACAGGCATAGAAAAGGCATGTTTCAAATCTCCTGATAGATAGCACTGGTTAATTAAAGGAATCTATAGCATACCATCTCTGTTGGAGTGAACTGGCTGGACCAACAGCACAGGAAATAGGCAGTTTCTCAAATACAAGGAATAGAAAACAGCCTCATTTTGATAAACAGTGAGTTGGAGGGTGGGTGGATATTCCTATGAAAAAGCTACTACATAAAGTATTTTATACCTTTAAGGAAAGCATAGATCAGAATTTACTAAGTGCTCTAAACCCACAAAAAGGATATTATACTTGAAAGCATAACAGAAATGGTATAGTTGTGAGTAGATATAGAAAATAATCTGATCACATATATTTTACTTCTCAAGATCAAGGTAACAGGTAACAAATCTGATCCTTCTTTTATATTTTATACTGCAAAGATACACTCAAGTTCTTACTAATTAATTTTACTGTTACTTACCGTTCTGAATCAACTCTTAGTTTTTTGAAAGCTGCCCCGAGATTTTCCTCATTTTCCAACATTGTTAAGAGAACAATCCACTGCACTCTCTCCCCTTTGCAGATAAATAGAAAAATGAACTGGGATGAAATTCCAGGCATCATTAACGTAGGAAATATCATGCTAAATTTGACTAACTGTAGATTAATAGCTCAATAATTTTTACAGGTAGTCCTCGACAATTGGGACCAGAATCTTGGTTGTAGAGCTGTCATTAAGCAAAATGTCACATGACTTCACTGAATGACTACAATCCCAGCTGCAATCGTTAAATGATTGTGAGGATTGTTATATGAATGGTCCCTGTTAAAGAGCATAGGAATGCCTCAGAGGATTGGGAGATGCTTTGGGAGCCCAGCACAGGTAGCACACAAATTTTGGGGGTGCTGCAGTGAAGTTTCAGTCCCCCCCCCCACACACACACGAGAGAGAGAAATTTTGAACGTAATGTTGTACTGTTGAACTATTTCAGGTTTCTCCAAGCTGGCACTTTCCAGATGTGCTAGGACTAAGTTCCAATTCCTACTAAAGGTTAGGAAAAGATGAATGAGGTTTCTTAGGCTTTGCATTTAAATCTTACCAAGTCTTCTGTGAGACGGAGGTTTCTAAATTGGTTACATACATATAGAATATACATATATACATAAACACACACATAAAGCTTACCACGTGAATGCTTCCTACCTGAGAGTTAATCATATTTATATCCAAACCAGTATCCGGAATATGTATGTACCTGTATAGGGCATATATCTCCTAGTTGATGAAATGTGACTATCATTAAATGTTGTACTTTGTAATTCTTGACTCTTGACGAATGTATCTTTTCTTTTATGTATATTGAGAGTATTTGCACCAAGACAAATTCCTTGTGTGTCCAACCATCCTTGGCCAATGAAGAATTCTATTCTATTGATGAAATGTGGACGAGTATATTATCTTGTAAGGTAGTCTTTAAAGATCCGTGTTTGCATAGAATGGTATAAGTATGCATGAGGTACAACTGGCCTTTGGTTACCCTTGTAGTTTATTGGCCAAAGTATTCAAAAACTGACTGATACAATGCCGTTCTGTTAGCAAAGACTGTATGAGACAGATAATCTAGTCTCCATCTTTTTTTTTACTAAAAGACATTATGCAAAAGCCTCAGCTGATCAAATATATGTGGCATAAATCAATATCTAAGAACCAATTAGATAATGTCCACTATTTAATATAGAATACAGGTAATCCTCAGCTTATATCTATTAATTCAGCAACCGTTCAAATTTATGGTAGTGCTGAAAAGATAGATGTAGGATAAAATTCAAAATTCCAAATGTCACAGCACCCTCTCAGTGATCATAATTCCTGGCACTCAGATGCCTAGCTGTGATTCTGATGTTGCAGGGAGCTGTGGTCACGTGATTACCATTGGCACCTTCCCTGCCAGCTTCCCATAGGAAACATCAAGAGGGAAGCCAGCAGGGAAGGTTGCAAGTCACTCTAGTAAGTTGCTCCCATGTTTCTCCTCCCTTCAGCACCCCTCTGCCCATGCTCAACCTCCACTGACCCTTCTAGATGTTTCCCCTGGCCTCCCTCAATTCACATGCATCTTGTACTGGCCCTCCAAGGACTTCCCTCAGCCTCTCAGACTCCCCCACAGCTCCACTACATCTCTAACCTCTTCCCACTTAACAACCAATGCTTCTTATGGTTACTATGGCAACCAGATTTACCATCACTAAGAAATGCAGTTAAGTGATGCTGTGCTTTACAACCACATCACTTAGCAATGGCAATCCTAATCCCAGTGCCATAAGCCAAGGACTACTTGCATATACAAAACTCTTGAAAAATTTTTAAGTATTTAGGTTAACAAAATAAAATTTTTAAACAATAAAAGTTAAAGTATTGTTTATCACCCTTAAACTGGTACAAAAGAAGAAACCTGCCAGAAAAATGCTCACTTGGACACAACTCCCTCCCTGCTCCACTCAGTTGATGTTCATTTGCTCAAATTGTTTAACTGACATGTTTCTTAGTTGCCTGTTGATGTCATTGTGACTCATCTGGGATGGATGTGTCATAATGTATTTGAAGTACATACTAACTCTTGAATCAAAGAACAAAGAAAACACAAAAGGAAGTGATACACCAAGACTGCTTCCTGGGATGTTCATCTGCCAAATGGATGATTAACAGAAGCTACATTAAACAACCTGTATTTTTTTTTTTAAAAAAAAACTGAACTGAATGTTGAACCCAGACTTCTGAAAACTAGGCAAGTTTTTTAAAGTTAATTTTTATATTGCATACATAAAAACCTGCTACATATACTTGTGCAAATCCCAGAAGACTTATATTATTTTAATAC
Source organism: Hydrophis major (assembly GCA_033807585.1). Taxonomy (NCBI): domain Eukaryota; kingdom Metazoa; phylum Chordata; class Lepidosauria; order Squamata; family Elapidae; genus Hydrophis; species Hydrophis major. The sequence continues at coordinate 235,933,104 of CM066330.1, read as the reverse complement.
TGAACTGCTGAATATGGTAGTGCTTATGTAACCTGGCTATTAATTTCACTGGGTGAGTAGTTCAGTCTCTTGAATGTCTCTTGGTTCAATTCCCATTAATTGAGTAATGGGACAAAATTCAATTGCAGCATAAAGCTTGGTTAGACAACTTATTTGGTGGTGTAGGATGAAGAAATGTGTGCTGATCCGTAAATTTCCTCTATAATGTTGTGTTTATCCTTTTTTGTTGTTTTATTGTGACATTGAAAAGTAGACATTCTACAAATAGGTAAAGCTATATTGATGGTGATGTAGATGTTATTGAGGACTTGATGGAATCTGATGAAAAATTCTTATCCATGGTTTCAGATGGTAAATATGTCATCAATAAATCTCAAGTAATGGGGGAGGGGACTTTGGATGTAAGAATTGTTATTCTAGTTCAGCCATGAAGATACTGACATATTGTGGAGCATATGTATATCTATGGCTGTGCCACTGATTTAAAGATATATGTTTTTCCAAAGGTAAGATAACTGTCATATGACCTAGTGGCAAGACATCTGCACTGATCATTTCCTGAAAAAATCACAGATTCCTTGTTAAAATGAAAAGGTTAGAATTACAAAACACAATTTACCAATTGAACTACTTCCTATTAAAAGCCAATTTATTGTAATGATATTACTATTTATATAAATTTATTTCTATTTAATTTATACACACACATATACTAGGAGGAACCAGGAAAGGATGTTGAAAGGAAAAGCCAAACTGGTCCCAGTAGTAATAGGAGCAGTCAAGTTTACAAAATTGTCTCCTGAATCTTTATCAGCCTCAAAATCAATCCTTACCTGATGGATCTGAAGACTAGAAACTGAAAGAATGAGAGACCTGGAGATAGTTATTGAGCATACCACAGAATGGATGGCTAATTAACCAAGCCTGCACAAAATAAAGACTTATTTTGTGAGCTGATGATCACTAAAACACACATACACACAAATATTTTGGGCATGTGGTATGGATATGATCCACTACAAAACAAAATGGATAAGGCTGAAAAAAATAGAAAGGGCAGAGGGTGGGGGGTTGGGGCATGTGAGATAGAAGAGATGATAGAATTGTTCTTGAAAGAATTTTACAATGTTAGTGGAAACAGGTCAAATTGATTTGCATCTGTCCATGCAGTCATCAAGGGTCAAGCTCTTCTCAGAAGAGCAAGATCTCAGAAGACTAAAGGAGCATAATTTATGTTCCTTTGGCATAAATCTATCAGTTTAGCATAGATCTATAAACTTGGTATTTTGGACAAGCTATTATAAAAGATAATCAATCGTGCAGTATGTTTTGACTTATGTATGCTACCAGTACAATTAAAAGCAGTTGACATCAATTTGCTACAATTCATAAATATTAATCTTACTGAACTTTGAAAGTAACAATAAATTTAATTTCTGCTTCAATGATTGAAGAATGCAGATACAGTGTACTTGGGCCTCAAAAAGCCCTTCATATAGTGTGACATAACATTCTCCTTAATAAAGTGCTCAAAATTTGAGCTAATGAAAACCTTAGTTTGATGGACTCAGAATTGCACCCAAAGAGTGATTGTTAATGCTCCAATTCAGTATGGAAGACAGTATCATATCACAAGGACTACTAGAGGGAACTGTTATGTATCCTGAGCTGTTCGCTATTTTTATAAATGAGTTGGACGGGGAAGGATGCTTATCATGACATTAAGCTGGGAGGGGCAACATTTCAAATAGAGAATTTTTTAAAAAAAAAACCTAGACAGGCTTGAAATGCATTCACTCTAATTTAACAGAAGGATGTGTGTAAAGCTGTGCATTTGTGTTGGAATAATGTAAAGTCTAAGAATAGGATGACTTGACAAAAGTCTAAATCATTTCCTTATTCTTGCTATCAAATATGGGATATAATTTAAAATGTGTAGTTGAGACAAAAATGAAATTTACACATCATCAAGCAAAAGTATATCCTACTCTATTTTTAATTTCACCTTTTATTGGAATATCTTGTAATTTTGGATGAGTTCCAGCTTGCATTCATCCCCACCCCCCAATGGCATTACTTAGCTGGTCTAAAAAATAAGTACAGCTGCTGCTAAGTTGGGAGACCACCAAAAATCCCAGAAGCAAGCAAGAGCAAAGACTCCAGCATTGGGGGCAAGGAAACTATGGTATATGCCCTGTGTATAGGTAGGGCAATAGCATTATTCAGTGAGGTACAAATAACTAACAACAAAACAACAACTAAGCACTGTGGAATTTATGGACGAGTTTATTTATTCTAGCAAATCTTTCCTCTTTTTTTTACATCATAGGCCACTTGCACCAAATGAAGTCTATGGGGCCAAACTAAAACTCAAGTCGTGTTTTCCAACCATGGCAATTTTAAGAGGCGAGGTAGACACATGCTGGCTGGGAAATTCTGGGAGTCGAGGTTCACACATCTGAATTGCCAAGGTTGGAAAAACATTGACCGAGATTATTAAATCTATGCGTTAGGTCAAAAAGTGCCACAAATCTTTTCCTGCCACAGAAAAAAATCTGCCCCCCTCTCCCCAAGAAACGAAGTTGAGAAATGCTTCACCTGTGGGGTTTCTGCCTGCGACCCGAAGCCCTGAATCCGAAAGAAAAGCCAGGTGGCCGAAAAAGAACAAAAAGGGATGCTTCGTAAAGCAGCCGGGAATGGGGCGCCTAGCGCGGGGACTCAACACAAGACCATCGCTTTGACAGGTAGAATCAGCTGCTCTGCTCCGGTGACAATGAGCGGACGAGGAATCAAGCCAGTTCAGCGCTCAGGTGGCTCTGCGCAATGGAAGCGGCGGGCAGAAATAGCCTCCCCTCAAACATATGAGCGGAACTAAACAAGTGACCCGGATCTGGAAGCACTACACCGGAGGCAGAATCCCCATGGAGAAGGTTTGGTCCTTAGCGCGCATGCGTTCTCCTAAGTCCTCTTGTTAGGGTTTCGCGCGCCAACCCGGAGTGGATGAAAAATGTGAGCAGCGGCAATAGAGAGAGCGTGGTCCTTCAACGCACGCGCACTGCACCGTCACTTCCTGTTGTTTTTTATATTCACTTCCGGCAGTGGCTCGTTAGGCTGATTGGGTGCGCTTTGTCAGGTAAGTTGGCCCTTGTTTTCTTAGGATTCGTTCATTCTGAGGAAGAAGAATGAAGAGGGTTTTTTATATTATTATTATTATTATTTCCGTTTGGATAAATTGATTTGCCTTCTGTTTTAGTGATGTCTTAGTCTCTCCCGCCTTCCCCTTCGAGGCAGATACGTTTCGAAGAGACGAAAGTGAAGGGCAGGGCCTCTTCTTCTTCAGCTGCGTCATTTCTACTAGTTTGTGCGCGGACGGATTCCTCATTTAATACGTAGCCCGAATTCTGTCTCGTCCGAAGCCGCTCTGACATTCCCTTCTGGTGTTTCCTTGCGTCGGAAGTTTCACGGCGCCTTACAGGCGAACATTTCGGGTTGTTAGGAGACACGTTTTCGCCCTTATCTTCCGCAGTGACTCAACATGAAAAGCCTTGGTCACTTGACATATGAAGAATTTCCTCACCCCAAAATTATCCTAGAAGTCAGGCAATAATTAGACTGTATAATGTTAGTGTTTTTTAAATAATGCATTTATTACATTTTCAAACTGCCCTTCCTATGAACATACACGATATAGCATCACAACCCACATGGAATATGTTACCCCCAAAATTATTTTATTTATGAAGTGTTATAATTTTGTTTGCCAGTTATTCAATAAGATTTTTTTCCTGATTCTTTAAAACAAGGTTTTTCTATTGCTTAGAGCAATCATATAATACTTATTAGTCATATATATCACTATAATTTAAAATTATTTCAAACAACAAAAATGTAGTAGTATTATGGTATAAAATGCCTATAATGGTATCAGCCATCATTTCTTCCAGTTTGCTTGGGCTGATCGCTTGATTTCTGAATTGTGAATTGTATTTGTGTATTTACCATACAGTTTTATATAAGATAATTCACCAATATTTGATATAATATTGTCACATGCAATGTCTATGCATATATGTTTATAATAGATATAATTTCTTGCAAAAAGTTTTAAAATTAGAATAATTATGCCAGAGAAGAGTTAAACTGAAATGATAGAACTTGATAAATCTTACTGATTTTCTCTTATAACCATATCATTTTTTACTACATAATGGAATGTGCATCTCTGGATGAAAGTACTAACGTACTATATAAGTAAATGTTAGATTTGTGTAGCCTTATCAGTTGAGCAGATTAAATACTGATTTTGATATACTCCTTTAAAAGAATGTTCCAAAAGTGCTATATGGATGTTATTTTGTATGGGTGAATTTCACTATACTTTGTCAAAGCCTCAATCAGATGAATTTTATTCTGTCCCACCTATGATGTAAATACAGACTGCTTCAATTTACTGTGAATCTCCAATCTATTGTTCAGAACTACTCTTATCTTAGGAAGTATCTGTCCTATGTGCATAGTATGATATTTTAGTTTTAGTTGAAAGGTATCCACACAGAGGACTATTAAATGAAACACACGTAGTTGTGATCAAGCACTGAATCTAAAAAGTTCTAATTATCAGCTTGAATAAAAGATGTTTCTTGGATAGAATTTGCTTTAGTTCCATTTAGACTGGATTAGAGTAATGTTATGTTAGAAGCTTCCTTTAATAGAAATTGGAGGTTTCAGTTGATTCCAAATATTACCATTAGGATATTGGCCAAAAGTATCAAAAGCTGATGAGAGATTTAAGAGAGCCAGGATAGTTGCATCATTCCCATACCAATCTTAATCATCAGCAAAAATGACCAATACCATCTCCACACTGTACCTCAGAATGAACTTAGATGGAAAATGATCCAGATGATCTGCTTTATCCAAGGTCCTCTAAAGCTGAGTGCCACCTTCCTTCTCAACCTTTCCCAAAAAGGAAGTTTCTAATTGGACAAAACTTCTGTAATGTATTGAATTCAAGGATGGTGTATTTAGAAGGGGATACACCATTGCCACCTTTATGATGGCAGTCCCACTCCCATAAAGAGATATTAACTACCTCTTTGACCCAACCATATTCCACCACGGTCATAACCAACCTGGAGGAGTATGTGTCCAGAACATAGCTGGACGAACTTACAGCCATGAGGACCTTGTTGATTTCCTGAGGATCAACTAGCTGAAACTCCTCCTGGATAACAGGTCTCAGATGTGTCATGATCATTTTCAAAGGATCTGCCTAGCCAGAATTCAACTCTACATAAAGTTGAGTGACTGATAGAGTCCAAGAATATTCCTCACAGAGATACTACAATCCTCACCAGCTCCTTACGTAGGACATACCTTGTTACTTGAAGAGAGCTGCTGGGTGGCTATTGTAAATGCAATAAGAACAGAGAAATAATTTTGTTTATTTATTAGGACCTATCACATAAGATAGGTCCTAATATAAGCTCTTATATGTGCTCAGTCAACTTCATTCTTTGTCTTCCTCCAGCAGTGATCTGGGCACATCTTGTGCCACTTCATCCCCATAGCTGCTCAGTAAATCACGGGTCTCTACAAAAAATGGAAGCACAGTTTATCCATACAGGTGCAGTTCAGCTCAGCATTCCCATCACAGGCTTGTTCCAAACAGCAACACAAACGCCTGCCAAACTTAATGTCAGAGTGTTGGGGTAAACCCAAGGCTCCTTCTGAAACTGCACAAGGTCCATGAGGCACCTGAGTTTGTATGTGGTGGTGTTACTAAGTTCCAGTTACTTTCAGGATGGGACAGTTACACTGAACTTTAGGCTGAAAAGGACCTAAAGAGACAAGTATTGATGTTAGTATCCCCCAAATCCAGATCATGACACCATTTCCCAAAGGTAAACTCCAAATCCATTATGTTATCCCCTAGATGATAACAGATAACGGATGAGTCAGACCATAAATGAGTTGAGCTAATCCAAGGCTGCCATGGTGGCCATGAACACTTGTGCTAGTTTAGTGCTAAAGTCCTGAGATGGCAGGCTGAAGTCTCCCAGAAGCATAAGCCTGAGGAACTCTATTGCCAACCCAGACACAGAATTCAGGAGCACAGCCAGGAATACAGCTATGCTGCAGGGCGGAAGATAAATGAGCAGCAATCCTCACTGATGCCTATATCCAACCTTATAAAAAGTGTCAAGGGTGGGAGGAGGTGATGGCAACCGCTTCTGAAAAACTTGCAGGGTTGTCCAGGCAGTCTCTAAAAATCCAACACGATTGAACAAGAAGGTAAAAAAAAACATAACATCAATATCAGTATGTTTTTCTTGGTAGCATTCATTATATGGCAGGCAGAAGAGCATTCTAACAACCTGCAGATGGAATCGGAAGCTAAAGAAGGAGATGAAGAGAGCCTGCAAACAGCTTTCAAAAAGTTGAGAGTGGATCCAGCTGGGTAGGTAACAATTACTTAAAAAAAATTTTTTAACAGCCTTGCTGCTTTTAATGTTGTATTGCTTTCTTTTTGCAAATTTAAAATTGGAAGTGAAGAAAGTTTTTGACCTCATCATTCATGTTTGCCTTACTCTAAATTTTGTCGAAAATGCTCTGTCTAGTGTGAATATTGGTTTCATTCCCTAGCATTGATTTCAAGTAATAAAATATGTGTAAGTTACGCATGGATCACTTAGTTGGTTCAGGATCTTACGTTTGTTTTTACACAAACTGTGACCATTTGCCTTATCCTTTCAGATATATTTCCTTACCAAATTCCTCAGTGCTTTCAACAATGACAAAATTTCTAATGTACTTCCTTCACTGAGAAAACTGGGATACATTCAGACATGTATCTGCCTTGAAAAGAGCCCATGCTGAACTATATAGCACAGTCAAACTTCAGCACAGGAAAATTTTTATGGCTTGTTGTATTACAGGTAGTCCTCGGCTTACGACCACAACTGAGCCCAAAATTTCTGTTGCTAAGCAAGATAATTGTTATGGGAATTTTGTTTCATTTTATGGCCTTTTGTGCCACTGTTAAGTAAATCATTGCTGTTATTAGATTGCTAACACAGTTATTAAGTAAATTTAGCTGCCTCATTGACTTTGCTTGTCAGAAGGTTGCAAAAGACAATCACAAGACCCAGGACACTGCAACCATCATAAATATGAGTCAGTGGCCAAATGTACAAATTTTGATCAGGTGATCAGGGTATGATACAATGGTGTGTAAAACAGTGTGAAAAACAGTCATAAATCACTCTTCTGTGCTGTTGTAACTTTGAATGGTCACTAAACAAATTGTTGTAAATTGAGGACTACCTGTATGTCATAAATGGTTTTATGATAATGTTTCTGTCAAATTGTTCTGCATAAGTACTTGTTCCAGAGAGTTAAGCTTACATGATTTGCTCACAATTCTAGCACTAATCAGTTTTAGAACTAGATGTTCACTTTATTGAGCCATGAGTCTTATCCCCGATTTCCTATTTACTTTCTGGGGAAGCCATCATGGAAGTTTGAAAATGGCAATCGTATCATCGCTATGCATGGTAAATAATTGAATGAGTTCCCAAGTACTTAGCTCACCATCATGTGACCGACCACCTTGGTGCTAAGATGACAAGAACTCTGAAGATTGGTCATAGCCACTATTCAATCCATGCTGCTGTAGCTTGGAATGGTCACTGACCAACTGATTCTAAGTCGAAGACTACCTGTACCCTGTTCCACTTTCTTCTTACCCATTTTACAGAATAGCATTTTAATATGTTATCTGTTCCTTAAATCAGATCTTCTGTTAGTGAAGGAACAGGATTGCGACCTCCAGGCAGAGCAACTGTTGATGGAGGCTGGCATCAAATTGTCTGTTCAAGAGAGATTTGGCACCGGTAAGGAAAACTACCTACTCTTTATTTGAAATTTCTTTTTTTTAAGTATCAATACTTGGTTAATATAAATATGCAAAACTTAGGGTGAAGCTTATTGTATCTTTGCGATCTTGAGTTTTGTTTCTATCTTGTCCGGCTGGGAAATTATCTGGAAATAACTGGGAGAAATGCAATAGCTTACTTTAATTACATCAAATGTTCCTAATGACATTTCTTTCCGATTAGATATAGTTGGCAACCCTTAAAATCCCAGTTTGATCTTTTGCATGGACAGAAATCAAGGCACATGAAATTACTTCATTCATAGAACGAGAGCAAATAATTTAGTACAAAATGCCTTATGTTCTAGAACAGGGGTCTCCAACCTTGGCTCCTGGAAGCCTGGCGGACTTAAACTCCCAGAGTTCCACAGCCAGCTGGCTGTGGAATTCTGGGAGTTGAAGTCCACCAGGCTTCCAGGGGCCAAGGTTGGAGACCCCTGTTCTAGAACAAAATATATTCTAGTTTCTGCTAATGTTACTGCTGTCTGTTACAGAAGTGCACGGAAATCCTTGAAAGGGACAACAAGACCACAACGACGCAGGCGTTCCAAATCTCCTGTTCTTCACCCCCCAAAGTTTACATACTGCAGCATGAAAGCATCTTCTGTAAATAACCAACTGAAACACAAAAGTCAGATTGATGCTCCAAAGAATAAAATTGGTTCGGATCATCGAGTTTCAGAAGAGCTGTTCCTAAACGGAAAGAGGTGCCCTCTTGTAGACAGCAGCAACTGCAGAAAAAGCAGAGCGGGACATCAGAAAACATGTACTGGTGAGCAGCCTTCCAAGAATTTAGGAAGGAAATGCCATACTTTTTCTTTGACCTTTGAAACCAGCCTGGATCCTAGCCAGCCTTCAGATTTCCAGTCTCTCTCCAAGATGAATTATGAGAAGCAGTGCCCATACATGGACAAAGAATGGCAAGCAATAGAAACATATTCCTTTTCTGGTTTGCGGAGCGTCTTATCAGAGTGCGAAAAGGCAGTCCTGGAAGTCCGTTCACAATCCTTACCAAATCGATCACCTTCTAGTACAGGTTCGTCTGGCTCTGCCCGGTCTTGTTCAGAGCAAGCTCGAGTCTTTGTGGATGATGTGACTATTGAAGATCTTTCTGGATATATGGAATACTACTTATATATTCCCAAGAAAATGTCTCACATGGCGGAGATGATGTACACTTGAGATGAGAATCATGGGTTTGAAATTCAGTGGTGGTAGTGAATATTTCTCAGTGCTGTAGATGGAAATTTGTCCATTGTCAATGCTGCGTATTTGATCAAATGTTTATTTGCACCATATAATGTAGTTTTTTAAATAAAGTTAAAAAGGCAATATCTTATGTTTAAAGGTGCGTTGCATTAAATCAGAGGTTTAAGAATGTATCTGTAAAATTTTTTTTGTTTTTTTGATACAATCTAAATTTCTGTTTCCTAAAAGCTCCAAACAAGATTTGTCTTTAAATAAGAGTTTTCCTAAAATGCAGCAAATTCTGTAGATTTCAAATTAAATTTATCAAGTTAGGTGAAAAAAATTAATCAGGTCTACTGATAAATTTGAGGTAAATTTGCATGGATTTTATTTTATTTTTTGTTTTTGTATTTTTTTCATAAAAATTATTAATTTTCTCACTGAAGAATGCTTGGGCTGAACAGGAGTGGATGTTTTTGTGAAACAACTTTGAGCACATATCATTTCTGATAAGGAAAATAAATTTCTAGTTCAGGAGATCATGCAGATAACTTACCCTGTTAGTATAAGACTTTGGTTAACTTACTATGCTAAGCCAAAATGCTGGGGAGGGGGGGGGGTTGATGAGCATGTCTTGCAACTGTCTCTAAATGTTGGATTTCTTACGAAGAAAACAAAAATAGATCCAACAAGCCTAAAAGCTACTCAGTCCTGTCCTGTTCAGATATTTCAGATAAGTGAAAAGTTAAATAGTTTTGTGCAGTTCCTTATATAGGATAAAACATGAGTCTGCAATTTTTAAAGAAACGGGAAACCGATTTAGCATAATGTTGCCTCCTAAATAATTTTGCTGACTTTCCTAAGTATCTCAGCTTCTTGCAAAAATTATATGCCCCAAGTTGATTTTAATTAGATTAATATTTCATTGATAAATATAAGCATAATTTTTCTTCCTGAACATCCAATAATGAGCTTCTTATATAGTTTTTGTTAGTTTTCTTTTTTTAATAACCCATAGCAGTAAATGTAATCATCACATTAAGTTACCAACATATGGAAAAATGCAGTATGTGAACTCATCTTTTTAATAAGCTGGCCTTGGTCTTGTTTGCATAACACACACAAATTAGTCATAACTGCTCTCAGTTGATTGATCTTCGCCCCCAGCACATGATCTTGGATGGCTTCATCAGTCATCTGATAGCCATATTTTCAGTCTTATTTGGTACCATAAGGGAGACTGGAAACTATCCCTTTCTCCTTCACTTCCTACATTTTTATTGTTCCCAACTCCAAGAAGAAAAGTTATTATGGCACTATGGGATTGAGACCACCATAATCAGGTTTGGATAAGTTGGGCTGTTTCCCACATAGTTTTCCTCTTCTTCAGTACCAAGATTTGTGCGGTCACAGGGATCTTAAAGGATTGTATAAACAGTTCAGAACAGAGGTCTCCAACCTTGGCAACTTTAAAACTTGTGGACTTCAACTCCCAGAATTCCTCAGCCAGCTAGCTAAGGAATTCTGGGAGTTGAAGTCCACAAGTCTTAAATTTGCCACAGTTGGGGACCCCTGGTTCAGAAGAAGCACTGCTTTTATAACACCTTTCTAGAACTCAGTTGTGGCTGTTGGAATAGTCAATTAAATTTGAAATTCACAGGATATCTTAAAGTTATTTCAATGAAGGAATTAGTTTAGCCCCGAATGGATTGGGTCATTTGGGGCTAAATCCAGTTTGCTAGGATTGTAGCTCTGTCAGTTAACCTAGTTTTATGACTTCACATGACATGCTTGTTCTACAAACAATTTAAGATGGCCTGTGAATTTCATTGACCTCCTCTTAGCATTACTTTATCTTTGAAGACGAATGCTTTCAAAATGCGTACAGGTAGTCTTTGACTTACAACTGGTCACTTAGCAATCAGAGTTACGATGGACCTCCCCAGAACTACTTATTATGTTTCTAAGTTCTGATGGATGCCCCCACAATCATGTGATCATATTTTGGGCACTTAGCACCAGTCCACATTTAGAGCTGTTTACAGCATGCCACAGACATGAAACTAATTTTAGGCATAGAATTTTCAGTGTTTTGTGCTGGAAGCTACCATTTACTTAATGACTGCAATATTCATTTAATGATCTTAACTCACACCACAAAAAAGTCATAAAATCTGGTCTGGTCACATGACTCAGTAACTTCCACAATTTATATCTCTAATTCCAGGCTCAATTGTGGTTCTATGTCAAGGACTACCCATAATACAGTCGCATATGCCACATCGAATTAGCTTAACTTTCTCATTAGGTTCCTGCAAGTCTTGACCTCTCTTCATTTAGGTGAGAGCCTTTCCAAAAAAATAGTTAATATCAATTTAAAAGAAAGCAATTTCTATTCTGTATGTTGCACAAGCTTAAATTGAGGTCAAGGAAGTGCTGTAAATTTTAGAGCTTTTGAATAAGCTTGATCTTATTTGCCTAACATAGGCAAATTTGTTTTTTATGTTTAGTATGCATTTAAATTAAATAACATATTTGAATTAAAACAAATGTGTGCTAGTTATGGATTTTGTAGCTAGTCCTGTCCTTAAAACTAATCACTGAAAGGGGTTAGATGAGCCATAAGCCGGTAGATAAAGGGAACCTCAGAACTATCTAGCTGCCTCCAGGAAAAGAAAGCAAAAAGACTTCCACTGTACAACATCCATTTTATTCTGCAGAATTTTGAAGAAAACCATTTGAATAAGCAAAGCTTGGCATTCCATGGAATTTTTTAAAAAAACTTTAAGAAATATGAGCTTTCCTTGCAGCATAAAGATAAATCCATTAATGTGCAATGGAAATATTGCAAAATAGGCCAGGCGCTCATTTTGCAGCAAAATGTCTAAAAATTGTCCCCTGAAGCAAATTGAGCGGTTTCTGAGTGTAGTAGCTTGCTTCCGTTGAACTTTTGAATATAGGAATTTTCCTGCAGATTGTGTCTTTGCAAATTAATGTGAGGGTTGTTCTATTCCCATAGATAAACACTTGTGAAAATTCAATTCATTGCATACATATCAGAAGTAGCCATTTTATACTGTAATTATTAAAGGATACATATATGTACCATTTACTATATGTCAATATTAGAAATATGTATGTTAAGTATATATACATACATATATACCTTATTTTTTTTATAAACAACGCAATTAATGTTTCTGATTTACTTTTGATTAACAGATTCCCATCATATTTGAATCTTTCCTGCATTGTAGGAAGACTATACAGGTATAGTAGAATAGGTGTATTGCTGTGAGAACAAACTTGAATTTGAAATCATGATAACCATATTGTTATGACCCAGGTGGTCGCATTTAGGCAGGCCTCCAGAGAGTTCTCTATTTCTCTTGGAAATGGTTAAACAAATGACCAGTAAGGCTCCACCCTCAGTCCCCCAAACAACAGCCCATAGACTACCTGGCAAGTCTACAAGGCAAAAGTCCAGGCATAAGACAAAGGCAGTTTTGAAGGCAAAATCTTCAAAGGTGAGGGCAAGATGAACAGTCCTCAAAGCAAGGCAGTGCAGTCTTCAAAGCAAGGCAAAAGCAGTCCTCAAAGCCAGAGGAGTGTAATCCAAAAACAAACACTTGTTCCTGGCAAAAGCCTCTCCTCACGGCACCTCCTTCTACTCTCCAAGTGAACCTCGTGTGGAGGGGCAGAATACCCTCCTCCCAAGTAGTCGGTTCACCCTGCGCTGACTGCTGCCTCTCCATTCTCTGCGCTTGGGGATCGAGTTAGGAGGTATTTGCTTGTCTCCAGAGCTCCTCTGCTTCACTGCCTGCCTTTTCCATCTCTTCCCCACCTTCCTCAATCAGCCTGCACTCTCTCTTCCTCCCTGCCTACTCTTCCAAGGCCTGAGGGACCCGGGACGTCCTCGTCCTCGTCCCCAGGTCGTTCCTCATGGGCCATAGGGACTTTGCCAACCCCCTTCATTGGCCCAGGCTCCCACTCCTCCTCTGTCTCAGACCCTGGCTCCAACGGGGACAATGGCACACATGTGCTTACCATAGAGAGTTTGAAAATGAGTACATTATTTTTGGTTTGCTGTTTAAAAGACAATGCTACGCAAAAGGAGTTTTTGAAGTAGATTTATTTTTTTCCCCCATTCTAGGACTAGAGGGCAAGAAAAGTCAGCGTCAGAGCTAAGAATACAATGGAACAGGGAACTTCCTTTTGGATGGTTAAATCCTTTTCAATGCTGATTTAATAGTTATAGAATCATGGAGTAAAGGATATTGGCAACACACAGAAGGTCACTTAAATGATTGTTTAAAACCAAACATTTTACAGAATGTTCAATAAATGGACCACTCGATGGAGCTTTGAGTATTTTTTTTTAATGCTAGCAAATAATTTATTCAGAACAGCAACTGGTATTTTCAAAAGGTCAATGTCCAGAGTCTGCCAGATACTGAAATTATTCCAATTTTCATATAGAGAGAGAAAGATTAAACCTTATACCCATATTTTTTAATGTTATATATATGCCACTAATGCTTGACAGAAATGTTTCTAAGCGGAAGCTTGATGGGGTGTCTTTGAAAAATGTTGAAAATAGTATTAAAGTAGAACATTGGAATGTTTTATGAGAGCCAGTTTGATCTAATGGTTGTGATGCTAGAGTAGGATATTCTGGGTTCTAGTGTTGCCATAGGAAGAAAGCCAAGGCAAACCACTTCTGAAAATATTGCCAAGAAAACTGGATGGATTTGTCCATGTACTCACCAAGAACCTTGATTGATTAAAAAAAAGGCACACAAACAAAAATACCCCTAGGAGAATAACAAAATTAGGTGGTTTGAAATTACAGAGATTTGAAAAGAAGAGAAAGGATAGTGGCGCAAAAAAAGTAAAAGTAAGAAAATGAAATAAAAAAATCACATTCTAGGTAAAACATCTTAATCACAGAAATTATTTCTGATGATAGCTGCAATGTTTTCTAACTCAACATTTCCTTTTAAACTTCATTCCATACCTTAAAATAATTGTTTCAAAACATATCAGTCGAGGATACACTCAAATATTTAACCCTTTACTGAGTTTTGAAACCAGAGTTTTTTCTTCAGGTCATCAGATCTTTCAAAACTTCAAACAAAAAGGGCCAGTTTAAATTGTCAAATATATGCAGTGGTTTTCTAACATCTGATATGTTTATAAGTACCAGAGTATTTCAATCTGCCTCCATACAGCTGCATAAGCTTTCTAAAGGTAGCTTCTAAATCTTAGATTCAAAACAAATTTGGGGAAAGTGGTAAATTCCCTTATTACTATAATTGCATGAGGTGCCTTGTCTATAAAACTCAGCTTGGCATTCTATTTTACCTTTTCAAGAACTTGTAAAGCAAAGATGCTAAATGATGGGACATGTCTCAGAAGTTATTCAATTGGTATTATTGCCAAACCAGAATTTGAACCGAGATATTTTTTGGAATAATTATTCTGATCATGTGAAAAATTCTTCATGATTTGTTATGGAACTTTGTGGGTTCATAGGATTTCGTATTAGCCACTGCACACCTGATTCCATGTGATTGTGTTTTTTGTTGTTTTGTTTCTTACATTTTATTAATAAGAAAACGGGGTCAAGCAACATAAATGTCTGCTTTCTCTTTTAGCCAGTATTCCTTGCATTAGGTTTACTGGAGAGCTTAAAGTTGGGGAGAGCAGAAAAGGAATATCTTGGGCTTTAAAAACATTGTGGAACTGATATAAGCAAGGATTGAGGAAAAAAATAAAATAGCACATACCTAAAAAACCTCTATATCTATTTCTACTAATTTTGCATAGGTTGTTATAATTTTAGTCTAATGTGCTTTCAAATAACATCTCATTGATTAAAAAGAGGCACCATTAAGTGTTTATTATTTTTTCTCACGCTAGATCAAGGGTCTCCAAACTTGACAGCTCTAAGACTTGTGGACTTCAACTCTCAGAATTTCTCCTCTAGTCATATTAGCTCAAGAATTCCGGGAGTTGAAGTCCACAAGTCTTAAACTTGCCAAGTTTGAAGAGCCTTGCACTAGATGATATTTTCAACTCAGGAAATGGAGATGTGTTGAGACAAACAAGTCCTCAGACCTGCAGTAGACAAATCAGGCTATGTCCAGATCTGAGGAGCATTTGAAATAGGCTAGGCCAGGGTACTCCAAAGCAATCAATATTGACTCCCAAAGGCTGATGGAATTCTTCAATGCTATTGTTATTCTTAGTACTATTAGTTGAAATAATGCTTATTATTTTTCTAAAATAAATGGTCAGTGAACAATCTGAAACTTCATGAAGGAGTTTATGAGCTGAAGAGTTTGAGGATTCCTGGGTTAAACAATCCTTGCGCATCGTTATTCTATGCAGTTGTATATATTCTTATAGAAAAGCCTGAGACCTTCATGACCATGCAGCTACTGTATTTGTTGCCATTTTATTAAAGTCACAAAACTTGCTGTGAGTAGCAAGACTTTAAAAATGTTTCTTGATTACAGCTTATTAAATCTCAGGTTGTACCCTATTCCTGTGCAGGAATTCAAGGTACAATTGTCCTATTTCATGCTAATAAACAAAGCTGCCTATCTGGAAGAGAAGATTTTCATTATGGTAGACAATTCATGACAGAGTTTAGGCTCAAAAATTCCAATTTAATTTGAAGTTCCCGTGTAACTGCCATTCGTAAATGTTACTTTTCTTTTACAGTCACAGAACACACCCTGACTAGTTTCACTCTGTGTGAAATCATATAGCAATAAAACACCATGATTGATCCCTCACAGTAATTTGTACTTATTCTAGATGAGCCAATGTGTCTTGTTCCCTATTACAATTTGTCATTCTGAACAAGTTCAGAACATAGTGTAACTGGGAAGGCTGGAAGTTGCAGTCGGAGGTGTGAAATTCAACTTCAAGAATTCTCCAGCCAGCCTGACTGTTGCTGAAAATTCTGGGAATTAGCTTACACATCTGAAGGACATCAAGTTTTGAGAATACTACCTGAGTCTAACCTTTGCCCTTAAACATTACTGGGGGAATAAAATGTGTACTGGGGAAGATGCCTTGAATTCTTGGAAGGATTGCAGGATATAAATTTTGGCAGTCTGTGCGCTCAGGAGTCAGCACCAACTTAAAGACCAGAAAATAACAGGAATGTCAAACTCATCATCTGATAGACGTAGATGGATGATGCCTCAACTTGTGTCCTAACTTCTATGGATGCTTATTCCTCCTTCTGCAGAAGAATTCAGTGAGTTAAGTTTTGGTATTAGACTGGAGAATATGTAGACTTTAATAAGTGATTGATGAAAAAAAAGGCAAGAACGGCAAAGAGAAATGTCAGCAGAGTAAAGGAATTCTTAGTATGGATCCTGAAATAAAGAATGATCTTCAATGGATAGCCAATAACACTGATCAAGAGAGCCATGAATGCCCCAATTCTGGGTTTATGTCTTTCTATGATATTTTGAGTATATTCTCCTTTTGGCTTATCTTGTTCAGTTGGATTAAGAATTTAGCTATCAATTCAGATTTTCTAGTCTCCTCTCGCTCATATTTTGCTTCAAGAAGACTCTGACCTCAGCAGCAGAGGGTCCCCAATGATAGAAAGCAGCCATTCTGATACCTTGACAATAGGCAGGCTAAAGTTGAACCAAAGATCTAGGCTGACCAGTTTTATTCAAAACTTTCTATTTGTATGTGTATGTTTCTATATTAGAATTGGATAGAGGAAGCTAGTTTACATTAGTTATATTGTTACCCATTCAGACCAGTATTTTACATACAGTATTGGCTGGCAGCCGCTCTTCATAATCTTGGATCTTTCTCATCACAGTTTTTCTGGTTTATTGGAATATCTTTTATATCTTCTTGGGATATCTGGTAGTGAGCATGTGTGATACATTTACTTTCCCTATGGGATCTATGACAACTCACCCGGGACAACTTGCCACAGCAAACTCTCTGCGGGATGACTCGCCACAGGCCAATTTGCTCTGGGCCAACTTGCTGTGGGCCAACTCGCCGTGGGCCAACTCACCATGGGCCAACTCACCGCAGGTCAACTCACCATGGACAACTCGCAGGACAACTCCACACAGGACAAGAATTACACTAATATTGAAAAAATAGTGGAATAGAATCATGGAAGAGAAGATGCTAAAGGAAGGACAAAATGAAATGTGAATGACAAAAATTAAAATTATTTCTAAATTATTTTACATCATTACATTGTTGAATAGTCCTGCTAGGAATTGGCCATGGCGAATTAGCTACAGTGATTAATCCCATTCCATTTCCTATGAGCCATATAATTCCCCATTGCAATTTTGGTTTATGGCCAATAGATGGATGGCAAACAATTTCTGAGGAGTAATGCCAAGTTAGAGCATTGTTATTTTTTTTTTTTAAAAAAAAATACAACTAATCTAGCCCAAGTTGCCTGTCTTGACTACTGCAGTGTGCTTTACATAGGGCTACCCTTGTTGAGTATCTGGAAGCTTCAATTAGTTCAAAAAGTGACATGGTTTTGTACACATCTAGATTTGCATATGTGTCAACTCTTGCATTCATTGCTGATTTGCTTTCAGGTCCATTTCAAGGTGCTGGTTGTCATCTTTAAAGCTCTGCATGGCTTGGGGAGGTGGTAATTTGAAGGGCCGTCTTTTCCCAATTACAGCCACCTGACCCACCTGAGTGGAGGCTCAGTGTATGTCACTGGTCCCCTCCATTAAGGAGTTCCATCAAATGGGCCCAAGAAGAAGCATCTTCTCCATGGTAGTTCTCTCTCTGTGGAGCACCTTCCCCACAGAAATTAGACTGCCCCTACCTTGATACTCTTTCAAAAGGCCCTGAAGACATGGTTTTGCCCTCAGAGTAAATATAGAGCTCATCGGGATTTATTGAGTTTTATATTTGGGATGTTATTTCTTTGAGTTATTGTGAATGAGTTCAATGGTCATACAATATTTTAACAAATAATAACATCCTAAACAGAAAACTAGGTTGGTATACTGGCATCAGGCAAGAAGAGTACCAGGTGGCCATGAGATCTAGTTCCACCTTAGACAGAAAGCCAAATGGATGATCTTAGGCCAGTCACTTTCTTTCTTTCTTTCTTTCAAATAAGGTAAACCCTTTCCAATGTTTTGGCAAGAAACTGCAGGGACTAATCCACACAGTTTCTAGGAATTAAGAGTGACTTGAAGGCACAAAATATGTCCTTATGACTAAGCAGACATTGATTGGTTGTTGCAACCAATCAATCCATATCTTATTTCCCTGAAGATTCTCCATTCTGCATCTGAAATAAGATATGGATTGACCAGAAAGAGAAAAACACTCAAAGATTTTATTATTGAAGTTTAATTTCATGGATTATTTTCTGATATAATTTTAATTCTGAGTGATCTTTAATATAGTTGAGAATTTGATGCTCCACTGCATTGTTTTGATTTTGTTAGTTTGGCTTGAAGCATAGTATATAAACATGTCAAAATAAATAAAGCTTGCTGAACATCTCTAAACCCTGGATTATCTCTTTGATTAGCGCAGCCATATTAGACTACAACTGCTGTTCTCCCCAATCAAGTATGATCAGACAGTACTTCTGAAATGAGAGGATATTTAAGTTAAGGACTCTACTAGCCCAGTAGTATTTGGTGGAGGGTTTTGTTTTTTTTTACTCTTTTTGATGTTTGCTTATTAGAAGGTAAGGTAGTTTTTTAAAAACCAGTCTATCCACTTTGATTCGTATAGTTAACTATGACCACAATGCAGTTAGTATTCTCTCACATTAAAAATATCAATTATTTCACTTTTTAGTTAAGATGGAAGTCATTCTACAAGTGCTGAGTCAGTTACCTCCAGAAGCTTTGAAGCATGATATAAGAGAAATAACTATTCTTAATTCTTCTCCATTTCATGATTCATTGCTTCTAAGCATGGAGATTCCATTTAGTTTGCTTGATTGGCAATTGCTGAGAATATAATTGTTCAGGATTCCCTACATAAAAGCTCATGCAACTGGAGTCCCAATCATTTTTATACAGAGCTTGAAATCTAAACAGTAAAAAAAAAAAATCTTACAAAATTACATTGCAACTTAGCCAGACAGCATAATTTTCACATTTAAGCAGAAAGTATTCATAATCTGAATATTCAGTCTTTAGAATCAGACATCAGAATTCTGGATTTGGTTAGAACAGTAGAATGACACCCTACATTTCCAACAGTTCTATTTATTTGGACACCTGCTTATTCAAACATGTTCATCTACATCCTCCACAAGTCATTCTGATCAAGAAGGCTTAACAAAATGCATTCTTTCTGGTTGTGTGTTGACTCCCTCATCTGTCGCCAGGTGGCAGAGAGAGTCTATTGTGTTGTGATTGGCACAATGCAGCGCATCAGTGTTCCTTCACTGCATCCTTTTCATGGTTGTATAGGAGCGTAGAGAGCACCGCTTCACTCAGAGCGGTGCTGCTTTGGATCTTGCTGACCTGGGCTTCCTATGCCAGTCCAGACAGAGTAATGAAATTCCACCCTCTTGGCTCCGACAACAAAGGTTTTTCTATGAGCCCATCAGATGGTCTGACCACACAGCAGCTGCAGCTTTCTTTTTCTCTTCTTCCATAATCTGGGGCTGTCATGGCGACTCCCAACAATATTACTCCCACAAACTGCAGCTGGTGGCCCATTTCAGCGCTGGAGAATGATGCAGGCAAATCCATGGAGGTTCAGGAGAATCAGGATCCAGCACACCCTGCCTTCAGGTCCAAGGACAGGCTGGTTCTGTATCACTGGACTCAATCCTTCAGCTCACAGAAGGTAAAAGGCTTTGCTGGACTGAAGAAGGGCTTGCTAGCCAATACGATTCCCTTTACATTCTAGGGTGTTAAGATTATGAGGCTGGAGCAGGGTGGGGTGGAGGGAAGCTGGTTGCTTTTTTTCCCCTGGGAGAACAGTTGGAGATAGGGAGTTTAAGCTAATGTCTATGTTTTGTCTCTGGGTTTTTACCATTGCAACAATATTTGCCAAATGTGGGTGGAAGGGAGCAAATGTGTCTCTGTTTGATTTGCAGGTCAGATTTCCATGATGTATTTGGAGAACCTTTGGTTTGAGAGCTTATTTGTTTAGGCTTCTGAATGAATGAGAAGAGAGAGAACAGCATAGAAAAATGAATTGTTTGCAGGAAAAAGAATGGGGGCAGGCATGTTAGGACTGGAGATTCTGTATTTATTTGTGAAAGGGTCACACTATCCCCATTCGGCCCTTTATTTCTGACACTGCAGTACTTAAGTGTCAGGCTTTTTCTTGAAGAAAAAACTGCTCTCAGAGCCATTCTGTTGAGGCTTTTGTTACAAATGCTGAAACTAGAGGCATTCACCTTTGGGAATCCTGACCTTTATTTTGCACAGCCAAGCACATCCGGCATATTGCAGCCATTTCACTGGGATTTGTAATATATTGGAGCTGCATAAATATATGCCAAGGGGGCTGTTTTGTCCAAATATGAGGTTGCTCCTTTCCTCCTACAATAGGATCATGCTTTGGAGGGAAGGGGCCAGCAGGCATCAGAGAAACCTGTGATTCGTAAGGACTGTTTTGCACTTCCTGAGCTTCGAAAGCTTCGAAAACAACCAAGGTGTTGTCTTCTTTTATTTCAGAGGATTTTGTCTCATTTTCTTCCATTATAAAACATCTTTGTTCAAAGATTTTCTTTAGGTCTTTGTCTCTGTGCCTGGGAAGGAAACAGTTAAGGAGCTACTCATACATGCTTTTCTACAACTAATCCAGAATTAGCCCCACCTCTGTCAGAATTGATGGGGCTCCAGAGACAGGAGATTGAACAATTAAAGAGACAGTACATGCACCACTGACAGGCTTTCCCCTACACACACACACACACTTATTCATATCCACACACACAGAGGTAGGGATGACACATATGTGTATCTCTGTGTGTGTTTCTTTGTGTTTTTTAATTGCTTGCGAAGAATTCTGTGTTCTGTTAAGCAGATGCTGAGTTCCTGATGCAGTCTTGGATTATGCTGCATAAGCATGATATATGTAGTATATAATATGGATTTAGATTGTGTTTCATATTAACGTTCTCTTTATTTAATTGCATGAACAACATTGACCTCACCCCTTTCCTGAGAGGTCTGTAGGGGGA